>JANIJF010000005.1:58227645-58242940 GCA_024520955.1 Erythroxylum bequaertii
GTGCAAAAATTCACTATTCACCACTACCAATATACAGGAAACTTTCCAATTAGTCCCAATCACTCACACTCCTAGCCAATTTACTATTTTACCCTTCCCGTCGGGGGTGGGATGTTACATTCTAGGACTAAGGACATTGAAGTTAAGCATCATTTTCTTAGAGATCATGTCTTGGAAGGAACTATTGAACTATTCTATGTTAATACTGAAAATCAAGTAGATGATATTTTTACTAAGTCACTTGCAGAAAATAGATTTTGTTTATTACGTAAAGAGCTTGGCATGTGCATATTATCAGACATCTAAATCCACTCGAAGTTTTTCTTCTAATTTTGCAGATATTAGAAGGCTCCTTCGATTGTACAAGAGGCTCGTATCTTTTTAAAGAGTAAGAAGAACCTTTTTTAGAGATAGCCTTCACTAAAATGATGTCATTTCATTTATTTAAAAATTCACATGCGTAGTTCTGTCAGACTTTCATACAACTAATAAAAGATACAGAAGAGATTATACCTCTAAAAATGTGTACGTCCTTTCGTCTTCACACGAAACCATCACTTAGAAACTATCTTGTAGAAACCATCTCTTAAAAATTGCTTGGTATATCTCAAGACAGATCCTTTTCTTTATCTTATCTTAAATACTAATTGCAACTTCTTCTATCTCACTATAATCAAACTCTCTTCTTTGCGAATCTCTTTAGTAATTTCCAGTATCCTCTGTTTGTTGATAATGGCACGAACAAACTCCAAGGGCCAAAAGAAATATTTGACACCCACTACTAGCCATGGTGAAACTCTCACCCATCAACAAAAGTTTGAAACTTTTATTTTTTAATCTTCTTCTTTATCACCAATAATAAGATCGCTAAACACCTCCACTGAACTTGTCTCTGTCTCTTCTATTAAAAAGCCTCAATTTTTAGCAAGATCCATTCGGGAGACTCCATATGAGAAAAAGCAAAAAATTGTGGCATCGCTTACTGTCACTCTGCCTCCTCTTAATCCTAAAATCTTTGCACCACCACCATCGACTACTCCTAGACTTGGTTCTACGGGTCAAAAATTGCCAGAAGAACATTGGATCATTAATGATGATGATTCAAATGAAGAACTGGTTCATTTGGTAAAGCGTCCACGAACTAGAGGAAGTCTTCTAAACCAAGCTGAGAAAAGACCTGTAATTGTAAAAGAAAAGAGTCCTGATATTGAACCGAGAGAAGAAGAAGCATCTCAGAAAAGAAAGAGAGAAGAAATAAGAAAATGAAAGACGTCTATGATTGAAAAGCATGTGGAGGATCCTATTGTTCTGGATAAACCTATTTTTAAAGAAACTTTGTATTAAGAAATTCCTAAGGCAAAAAGGTCAAAAACAAAGAAACTCTCTGTATACAAGAAAGGAGCATCTTTAGCGTCTATAAAAATGTTTCAATCCATGGAAGCAAAAGAACAATATAGAATGCACTACAAGAACTAAAAGGTGGTTGCTGGACATTTTCTACCTCCTCTCCTAGGCGATGATATTGGTATTCCCATTTCTCCTTATTTTCTTGTTATTGGTTGGCAAAAAAAATTTGAATTTGAATGAGACTGTTTGTGATGACTTAGTTTGATCATTTTATACCCATATGAGAAAAGATGTAGTTAATGGAAAGTTGGCAACTGTTTCTTGGGTACGTGAGTGTGAAATTATACTTACTGAGGAAATTTTAGTCAACTTGTTGAATATAGATCTAATAGGGATAACTAACTTCCCTTGTCATAAATGGGATATTGCTAATTTTGATCTGGGAAAAGTTGTAGACTTTATTTGCCTATAAATAAAGAATGCACAAGAAGGGAGACCTTGGTGCAAACAATTGGATCTACTACCACGATGCCTTACTTCATTATCTGTCACTTTAATTTTTCAAGTACCACCTTAATGGAAAGATGCAGTCTTCTATACGCTTATGTGATCTACAACTTGTTAAAAGGTAATAGGATGAACCTCCCAGCCATGATTTTGAGGATTATGTTGGATAAAGGGAGTCACAAGAACACTACAGGAGGGTTGCCTTATGGAATGTTATTGACCAAAATATATGCCTACTATGATGTGTCTTTTGATGGTTTGGAATGGTATGCACATGCTAAGTTCGATTCTTCCATTCCTTATCAATTTGGATATAAGTTAAAGGGCAATGTCTGGCTTGAAAAGAAATTAGAAAGAATAACAGTTGTCTTAGGTCTTGCCCCAGCACAACAGCTTCCTGTCAATCCTCCAGAAACCAACAATCTAGATATCTAACAATAACTGAGGGAGATTAGACTACATTAGGATCAAATGTAGGATCAGATTAAGGACATGCAAAATCTTCTTCGTGTTCTTATTGATTCTTTTAAAGAATACTTTCATTAAAACACAGAAATATTTTTCTGCTAGTGATTGTTTTGGCAATGATATGACTATTTTTGTGCTTTCTGGTTTATATATATTTGTGATATTTTTCTGTTACTAATTTTGCTTTTGCATATTTTGTGATAACCTGAATGCTTTAACGTAATCTATTGATTTTCTTTCCCTTCTTTTTGATAATTACAAAAGAGGAGAATACAGAGAGATATATTTGATATATTGTGTAATTAGATGCCTGATGTATTTGATATTTGTAACTTTATGCCTTGATGTATTTGATATTTATAACTTCATGCCTACACTTAAGTTCTCTTCATTTAATTTTCAAACGATAGGCTCCTACTATTTAGCACTAGTGGAAGTCTCCTTTTCATCAAGATTATGATTAAGGACTTACATATAAAGATTACATGTATCTTTCGAAATCTTTCACTGTTATTTGAATTTTTGAAAATATATTTGTTATTGCTTGTCATCATAAAAAAAAAGGGAGATTGTTAGCTTAAGACTTTTTAAATTAATGATTTTGATGATAACAATCAATAATATTCAATTATAAAATTCAAATTTATCTAGATTATCTTATTTATTAAAAAACATAACGATGTTAAAAGGGATTATATATTTTAGTTATTTGTTTAAAATGAAAGGATAAACGTTCCTATTTTGCAGGAATTATTTTAACAAACTTATTTGATTATTAAGATACAGCTCCACAAAATTATGAATGGATAAGCTCCTATCATTTTTGTACAAACGAAGGATCCTATTATTTAACAGTCGGCTCTGAGATAAAATCAAATATTTATTCAAACGTCTAAATTTTTGAAGATACTGTCAAAGATGATATTGAAGATATCTTTTAAAAGGATTCAAGGCAAATTCCGTTAGTTAATGATATAATTAAGCAACGGCTAGTTGAAGAGAACACCTATTTAAAGAAGAGCTATTGATTCACAAAACACGCTAGATTTCTTGAAATATATTAGTAGCATCAATACTCTCGAAAGTCATATCCATATCAAATTCTTTATGCCGTAGAAAGAGAAAATACTCTATTGAGAGAGATTGTTATTCTTTGAAGCTTACATTTAGCAAATTCTATTTTCATTTCTTGAGAACTTGTAGAAGCTAGCTAAATACTACTAGTATAAAAGGTTGAAGAACTTTGAAAAATATGTACTTATGAGCTTGGAGAGACTCGTCAAATCACTACTTGAAAATTTATTAGTGAAATAGTCAAGTTGGACACTTGAGACTGAACGTAGGCTTCATTATAAACTAAACCAGTATAAATTAGCTACGTCATCTTTTCTCTTTCCTTTAACTTTTAAACTTTTGCATTTTACTTGCCGTTGTTTTCATTTGCACGAGACTTCTTTCTTTTTAAAGCTTAACAAGTTCCTTTCATTTTAGTATGCTCCTTTTGTTCTTAAAATTTGACATGTTCTTATCGTTTTAACAGGCTCTTATCTTTTATATGAATTAAAAGTATCTTGCAAAAATTTTCAAATCACAAAGTTTTAAAAATGATAAATAATAAATTTTGTGACACTTAAAACATTTTACTAATATAATTTGATTAATGAAATCTTATTGCATCTAATTGATTTCTTTTTCTTTTAATTGTAAGTTGAACCCTAAAACTCTGCTTGAGCGTTTTTATAAAATCATTATTCATCGTACAACTATTAAAAATTTTACAAGCAAATTTAAGGTAAACTTTTGTCAAGGGTGATGGAGTAGTTCCATTTGATTTTTTTTGCCATTTCATATTTGTTTCCCGTTACATGGTTTGACTTTATATTTTGACAATCTAAATAAAGATAGGAAGGAAGATTGGCATTCTGGTGATTTGGAATTATAGGCCTAATACTTTTAAACGAGCCATTCGTTGCAACTGTTAATCCCATGTGGACAATTAAATACCACGTGGCTTCTCATTTAGCCACGAGACAACAGAACACTTCCTCTGACTTCTCCTCACCACTTTCTACAGCCCTTTATCGCCTCGCCTGCCCGTTGTCTGTGATCATCACTCGCCATGGAGAAGGTCTCCCATCAAGGTCTCTAATTCTTTCCTCGTATATTAGTTTCACTTTCCTTCTCGTATGCGCTAGTTTATATAAATATTTGTCTCTTTGTTTTGAAGATAAACAGGACAAAGTGGATAGGGAGAGGGAATGCAGTGGAAAGGAAGCTTGCGAGTTTACACCAACGAAACTTGTTTCTGATCACATACTTCCTCGCATTCTCAGCTTGTGAGCGCTTTGCTTTTTGTTCTCTGTCTATCATGATGCCATAAGACTGATCTTTGTTTTTGGTTCTTGTCATAACAAAGTTGTAGTGGATTATGCGCTTATCTTAACACTCTAATCTGAATTACATTTTATTAATTATCTTTTTTAATTTTAATTTTAATTTGTTTGAGAAGCTGAGTTTTTTCTTTCTGTGTTTTATGGTTTCTTGTGTTTAAAATGATGAAGCTCGTCCTGAAAGGTTGGAACTTTATACATAAATTTCATTATTGATGGGCTTCAAGTTAACTAGTTATTATAGTGTTATTGTTATTTAAAGGAATGGGAATAACGGTGGTGGAACTTGTCCAATGGGTTATGATAATAAAAAGATGATTATTGCTGCTTAATGCTTATCTTTCGAAACTCTTTATTCATCTGTTTAGCTTTTCATTTTCTTAAAACCTTTTCTTCTTGTTCTTATTTCTATGGTTTCAGATATTCTTCTAACCGGGGACCTCAAGATTTTGAAATTTATGCGCTTAATGCTTCGTTTGAGGATCCACTTATGTGTGCCCATGGGTAAGCAGTGACGTTACTGTGTGCAGTAGTACTAGAAAATCTGACATGTTATGCAAGGACTCACTAGTTCCCATATTCTTGAATTAAAGGTTCATATAATTCCCAAACAATGGTCTCCAACCTTAATATAACGATCTTGCTCTGAGCAAGGGACACGTAGATTTCAATATCGTAGAAGTTAGCTCTGAGCTGTTTAAGAAGTCAGTTTATGGAGTGATGTGAATTGGTCGCTAAGATTTGATGCCTGAAGAACATCAAGTAAAATACGGTCTGCAATATGTAAGAAGAATCCATTTTCTATCAATCACTAAGTCACAGAATGAAACAAAATACGAGAGCTTCAATTGCATGTAAAAGCTGGAAATAGAGAGCATATGACATTATAGGGTAGATCCTTTGCGACAGAAATTTATTGAAATCAAGTTGGATAAAGGAAATGTATGATAATCGAGTTGGATTGATTCTCTTAATCTTTGATATGCATGAGAATACAAATAAAGCAAATAGGATTTTCATATACATTCATTCAAAGTTTAATGATTGTCAGCCCCTCCCATTAACTATTCTGCACCATATGGTCTTGTTTCACTGTTCTTCTAGTTGTTATTGCAGTTTATGGTTGAGACTTTTGGTCTTATTTAGAAGTTGATGGACCACTTTTATAGTTAAACATAGCGATATTGAAGTTTATACATTAGTCAAATAAGTCCTTTCGCAATTTTATCACTAGGAGTGTTATTAGTCACCTTTGTCTTCCTAAGTTGTTGAGTTGTGAAACTAACCTTTCAACTCATATTCATCTTTAATGATTGGGCAGGGTGAAGCAAATTAAGTCAGCATTTTACTCTATTTCTAAGGTACGGATATTTAATTTATTGGTGTTACCTTTACTTCTCTTTGTATATCAAGTAACTGATGTCAAATGTACAAATGAACTCAAAAGTTCAAGCTTGCTAGCTTATCCAAGACATGCAAGCTTGTACAACTAACACACTACCTCCAGGAGCAGAGCTAGAACTTTAGTTTTGGGGCCTTGATATTTTGATGTACTAAAATTACTCTGTTTACGGGGGAAAAAGAAAATTAATAAGGAAAAATAAAAGTAAATCTTATATTTTTCATCTTGTCAGGGGGGCCCTACATGGCTGCGCCTCTGTTTACGTCAATTCTCCTTTCTGGTTAAACTACTGAATGCAGATTATTTTCTCAATAGTGGACCATGATCCGTTATTTCTCCCCTCTTTCTGGATTTTGATATATTTCTGAGTCCAAATTCTTAAAACTATGATTTCTTAGACGCCTGATGACCGATGCTTTACGACATTCACAGATTATTAAACTATAACTTCTGTTTTATTCTAAAATCATTCTTCAGGTATTCAGTGAATCAAAAATTGTTGAATACTCTGTTAAGGAGAATGTGTTGCCGGGGAAGCATGAGGTATGAAATTTTAGTTCCAAATCTTTGAAATTCAGAACTTTTCTCTTTTACCTTTTTTCTGGTTTGATTCTTGACAAGGAACTCTGAAGTTCTATAAGTTTTCTTCAGATTCTAATTGATAACAAACAGCATTATGTGCTTTTGGGAAAAGGAATAGAGATGATATCACTCATCAAGTTGTATGTTGTGGATGGGAAAGTTGTCCGTCATGAAGACTGGTATGACCTAGCTCTTGAAATTAGTCTCTCTCACTATTTTGATTTTCTTGACAATTAGAATACTTATTTTAGTTATAAATCAGTAAATGTTTCTCTCTGTCATAGATTATCTGAAAATGAAATTACTGTATCGCTTAGTTGGTAACGTCCACAGAATGTTTCCTTCACCCACATTGGGTAATTGGTTGTCCAAATTATTTTTTTCTAATCTCTAGACTGAAGGATTGGGAAGATATAAGCTGACATGAATAAATGGGCATGCATTATACCCTTGTAGGTATGTTGTATAATGTATATTGGATGAACTCGATATACATGTGTTACCGGCTCCAACTTGATAAAATTCATGAACTGCTCATAACAATGTGAATGAACAGCTATAAGTGCTTTATTTCTTCCCTTTTTTGTTCATTATTCCATTACAAAGTGTACTCTAAATAGAAAAGAAAAAGATGCTGTAGTCCTGCAAATGTACTCTGAATCAAAAGTTATTTGTGAATTCATTTCTGTGATGGACCCAGATGGGAAGTAGACATCTGTATACTACTATTTTTCTGTGAACTGTATTGTTATTGAATTGTGAAGGGGTTAGTACATTCCATAGTTCATGCAGCCATCTTGTTACTACTTATTTAGTGAATATGAAGAGCATATCTAGTTCAGATATCTCCAGCATTCTGGGTTGTTGATTAGGATTTCTCATCAGCTGTGATTTAATAGAACACATAGCTGGTGGATATCATGCTTTTCGTTTATTCATTTATTGAGCTAGAGATTGTTTAAAAGTTTGATGAATCATATCTGGTTTATACTACTGGTGCCAATGTATTTCGAATGGATCAGAAAGTTACGGCTCTCAGAAGGATGTTTCTTGTAGTTTGCTATTTCAGATTCTATTTGTATGAATGTGTTCTTTTGTAGATAAAGATGAGAAAGGAAGCCAATTTATTCTTTATTATTTACTTGGGCTTTGATTCTTATGCTACCTCTGCATCATTTTGTATAGTTGGGACAAGAAGCCTATTGGGAATAGGAACACAATCAAGGCTCCATTGGTAGGTCGTTTTCAGGAAGTACTTCGCAGGGGATCAATGCTTGCTACACATGCACTGATGCGATTTGGGAAGGATCCAACTTCGTGAACTTGTTTCTTAAAATATAACAGATACCATTTTCTTTGCTTCTACGCTCTCGTGTATATTTGTATGTTGCATAGTCATATGAACTAGCTAAAGTAGTCTCTCGTCCAACATGTACGATTATGGGGTCATGTTCCTTAACTCCATGTTCTACTTCGAACTAGTTGGTAAATAACAGCAGTGTGTTTAGTTGGAAGAAATAAAATTTACTTATTGACAAAATAATGAAAAAAAAAGATATTTTACTTATTATCAGCATCCAAGAGTCTCTGGTTAAATTAATATTAAACATGCAGAACTCTCCCGAATTAAATTTATATATGGCCGGAAATTGGAAAATTATATGAACATTATGGAGTGTCTTGGTCTTACTAATCCTAAAACAGGCCGCATCTTCTTAGTAACTTGAATTTGAACCGTGTGGAAATAAGATTGATGCAGTGATTATGACCTTAGCTTAGTGAGAATGAGAATTTTTATGTTAGTCTAATCATCCAAACTTAGAGATACGCTTTCTTCGTACTTAACTGATCCGATGGGTTCTCAAACATAATTAATATTATCTCTCACTCTCTCCTTCCAAAGTGCTCAGCCTCAGATATGAAAGCCAAACAATCATTGAAAGCATAATCATATCGACTATCAAATATCATATATATGCCAAGTGAACAAACATTCTCGTTAACTTTCACGCCACACTTGTCTTTTTGACTGGTCTTCCCTGCATCTACTTTGCCTTGTATATTTATTGGTAACCTCAATGAAAGAAAGGAGATACTATCTGTCTGATCTCTCTCGCTCTTCTTTTTTGGTTGCACATAGAAAAGTTTGCTAGCCTACGATTTTATCCTTTAGTAAATTATCATGAGAAAATGATGATTGAAGGATCCAAGACAAGTGTATTGTTCTTGGGCTATGCCTATGTGGGTTGTTTGAGTTAAGACAGATGATTCTAATAGCAACTTGCCTTCTTTTTCTCTTTTTGCCAGCTTCAATAAAAATTATGCACTTGTTATTTGGGAGAGTTTGAGATCCAACGCAAGAATTCCCTTACTTTCATGCAAAATTCTCTGCCATGTTGGAAAAGAAGAGCTTTATGTAGATAGTGACCCTTTGAGATAAAACAACCATTCCTTCCTTGAGCTATCCTATCTCCTCTTTTTCAATTTTTTTCTTCTCAAAGACTGCAAAAGTTAAGGTGTGGAAACTTTGTCTCCATGCTAATGCTAATCCTTTTGGCACAGCCCACTATCAAGCTATTACCAGTACTTATTTACATCTGTTTGAAACTTTCAAGTGTGGAAGGAAGCTGTCTTTGGATGAGACAGTATAGCAAAAAGCTATGAAAGTCGAAAGATAAAAGATATGTATGCAGATGTAATGCCATTGAAAAGTGTGAGCATTTTGAATGCTTTACTGCATTAATGAGCCCTAAAAAGAATACAACTAACTAGTGCGTTCTTTCTTTCTTTTTTTCTTTTGTCCTTCCCGTTCCTTTTATCAGTAGGTAATCATTCTAAGGTCATGTTCGAAGATCATATATTGGGATATATGCTTAACGGCTACTCATTATGCCCCGCAAATAGAGAAACCTTTTAGGCCATTAATTAGCGTTCAATCATAGAGGATTAAATTAATCAAATTTAAATCATCAACAAGAGATATTATTGCTCCGTGCACTCACTCAACTGCTCAAGTTGCGCCCATGTTCAACGTTCTTGTGGGACTCTTCGGAGAGCCATTGCATAAGACTCTATATCCACCCCAGACTCTTAGGGTCTAGTGTTAAGATATGATAGACAAGGCCATGTAATAAATGCTGCGAACATAAAACAAACTGATGGCACCCTTTTGATTATTATGGCTCCTACATTGGAGTACTGTCGCTGCAATAGTTTCATGGATTCACTTCTACTCAAATTATCTACGTGGTCCTACTGGAAATATCTACTTGCATGTAGTGCTAAAGACCATTTATAAGAAGTGAATGTCTTTTACGTGATCAATTTAAGTTTTCCGATAAATTCAATGTATCATCTTATAATATTTTAAATGAAATTGCAAAAAAAAAAAAAAAAAAATCTGGGTGGTGAATGGTTATGTCCGTGGTAGTAATAGATATACCATGATAATAAAATCTCTCTCTTTGTCAAGGTTTAAATATTAAGTAGAACCCTAAAAGTAATTGATCCATCCTATGTGACAAGCAAATACAATGCTTTATAGTCTTATATAATCAGCAACTTGAGTCTCTGTTCCTGGTAATTATTGACCTACAGATTTAATTTCAAGTAATGACTCAATTCAAATATATTAAGATGTACTTGAATGACGTAGTAAAATGTAATTAATACAGATAGGACAATGGAACCACACACGTATTTTACCTTATAGACAACTTTGAGGGAGTATTTACTTAGTTGGGCTTGTTTTTTATTTTATCTAATATCTATGTTTAAAATTCCAGATTAACTCTACCAATTGACCCCTTTACTCTATCAAATTAAATATTGGTATCCGACCCCTTTATTAGTAAAACTGGTAGGTGGGATTAAAAGCAAGATTAATGCATGACAACACAATGAAGATCTTAAAACAAAGATCTGAGCTTATCTACCTGTTTTCTAGACTAAGAGCATGTTTATTGCATGTTGGGTCTCGTCTCTTAATTTACCAGTCAACTTCTGCGAGCTTAATTAGTTAACTTACGTACATTAATTACGAGTCCATACTAATAACACAAATTAAGGAATAAAACAGACATGAAAAGTATCACCCGGTTTCAAAGTCGTCCAAGACAAAAATACAAGTCATCATCAGACACTTAAGATCAACGATGTCTGAAAGATGTTTTGGCCTAGTTTTACTGGCACATTTAATTGCTAATCATTATGCTACTATAAAGTTTCCAAACACGGAAAGAAAAGAAAAACAACATGTCTCAGTGTTCTAAAAAGATTTAGTCAAAAAGAAACAAAAGGAAGCTAGCCATTTAGTTGTATACATATGAAATAGAGTTTCACTTCATCAGAATTTGACACGTGAAATTCATAGTCAAAGTAATTTTAACTTTTAAAATTTTAGTAAAAAGAGATAAAAGATAATAATTAATTAATTAATTAAAAATAATATAATAAATTGCAGTTTTATACATTAATAAAAGTTTAGCATATGCAACCAGTGATTAACAATTAATGCAATGCTGGATGTTTACTTTTTAGTTAGAAATGAGAATTGTTTTTCTCTAAATTAAGATTTCACGTTTAACCAATTGATTTGCTGCATGCATCAAGTCGGCTTATTGTCAACTGATGCGGCAAAAGAGGAAATCGATCATGCATAGTCAAGGCCTATCCAATGATCCAAAGTAAGAATAAATAAACCTATGGAAAATCAACAAGTATATGAATATTCAGTCATGAATTCCAGCAATGTTCAATGTTAAAGCATCATCATAATATCAAATCCCTAAGAGAAATTAAGGTTCTATCCACAAATCTTCATGCTAAGCAATCTAAAAGCATAAAGCCTAGATAAACTCATGAAGTAATCAAATAAAAATGAAGGGCACGACTCTAAACTATAGCAGAATAATGTGCTCCCCTCTCCTTACGTGGCTGCTTTGTTCTTCAGTGGAGGCTGCGTGCCTTCTTCCAACAATGGTTGCATTGGTCAGTGGAGGATGTATGCTTGAGTGGGAGAACCTTTGTTTATGTGAGTGGAAGTGAATGGAGGCTGCGGTAGTGAGTGGAGGTTGCTACATGCATTGTCTTGAATGGAGTAGAGGCGTCAAACTGGGGACCGTGTTGTTTGAGGGGTTTATTCGTGAGTGGAGGCAGTGTGAATTAGGGCTACTACGTGCTTGACAATGAATGGAGGCTGTGTGTTTGTGGAGGGGTCGAGTGAGGCTGCGTCTTCGTTTCTTTTTATTTCAAAACATGCTAAACCCTTTCGTATTGCTCTGTAGGCTACGCACCATTTTTCTCTTCTTTCTTTAAAATCAAGATCGAACCCTCCACTTTTACAATGCTATGCTACGCAACATTTTTCTCTTTTCAAAATGCTGAACCTCCTTTTGCTATTTTACTCACGCTGTTTCGTTCCTTCTTTTTAAAACAACACCAAACCCTCTCCCTTTTTACTTGGTTGGTTGCGCTGTTTTTTCTTTCTTTTCAAAACCAATGCTGGACCTTCCTTTTGTATGTTGCGCTTTCACCCAATGCATAGTCTTCAATTTGCTGTTGGTATATGGCGTTTTGTGCATTCCAAAATTGCTATCTTTTTGCTCTATTTTTCCAAAAAACTCCTAACACTCAAAGATAATATAAAAACAACAATTTAGCAGAATATCTATTCCAAAATACTACACAAATCACTTACATTAATGCATCAAATAAAAGCCTATCAGCATCTTTGTCAAAAGTTGTTGAAATGAAATTAATCGATGTTTACATTTTGAGGGGGCTTTGGAATTTTTTAAACAAGAAAATAAAATGAAACTAGACTAATAAAAACAAATTAAAGAAAACATGCGAAAAATGATAAAAGTGGGAAACTCGGTAGGGACCTGATTTTTTGGTTCAATCTCGGCCTACAGCCTAATTAAGTATATTTCTTTGATTTTTTGTTCTTAAACCTCTCCTAGCAACTATTAATCGTGGGTTAATAATTAACTCGAGTTTTCCCTTAGGTTTTGTTTAATCAAGATACTATTGTTAATTAAACCTAACTACCTAACAACTTAAGATACGATCTCTAGATTTAATTAGGCAGTAGCATTACGAATTAGGAAAACCAATTAATCAAGACAACAACTACATACGATGTGTCATTTAACCTAGGTCATGCTATCCCTAATGATTATGAATCATTAGTCGCTACACATGAATTTCAACATAATAATTATGGATTATATCGAAATTTTAGCAATGGGTTCACAATTAGCAATTTAATGAACGCATTAAAATTATCAAATCACAATATCCAACGGGTTCATACACAAATAACTAAATAATACAAAAATTTGATTATCCATACACAATACCCAAATTAATTAACATCGGATAACACAATCAATTCCTAATGAAAGAAAAAATAACAAAATAATAATAAAATTACTTAACCTAGGTCATCAGCGTCGATGTTACCTCCGAACCGGCATCGGAACGTTTAGCCCTTCATAGATATTTCCCGATAAATTGCTTCAAATCCCATATAATGTCCTACCTAAAATCCCCAATCGGCTTATCCTTCACGTAGCCCTCATTGTTTTCACTGTGGCTTCACGCACTATTAATTGATGTGACAATTTAAGTTTGCTACCAGCCCTCTCTTTGCGTCTGCATCACTTACGTTTATTCCTCTCTGCGTGAAGCCTCCACTTACGCCTCTCTTCTGTGTCTTCGTTCACGCCCAGCTGCCTCTAATTTGCGCTTGTTACGTTTTCTACTCCAGCGCCAGCGCTACAGCACCGCCCCCCCACTCTACTTGTGTCCACTTGATTTATTCTGTCTTGTTTCCTTCTACCAAGATGTACTCCGTAGTACCCACTTTTTGCATCAGTTCCGTTATTATTTGCTTGTTCCTCATGCGTTTCACGCTGCCTATGCAACGTTGTTTCACACACGCAGCTCCTGCGTGACTTGCGTGATTTTCTTTTCCACGCTGCGTTTTGATCCTGCGCCACACTGTTGCTGATCTTCACAATTAAAATGCCACCTGCATTAAAAATTCATTCCACTCACCCTTGTACTGTGCGTCTTGAGTAAAACGCAGGCATTGTCTGCGTTTTACTCAAAACGTTGGGCTGCTGCCTCCCTGTTCCATTTGATAGGACGAATTATTATGCTCCCTCCTAATGATTCAAGTCCTCACTCTTCTTTGTTGCTATAGCTAATTAATTGGACAATTAAAATGTCCCACCTTTAATTCCTCTCTGCTGTACTGTCATGGGACAAATTAATGAGCTGCCTAAATCTCTTGTGTGCTCCTTTCTTGTGCGTTGCTCCTTTATTTTTCATTTTTCTTGCCTTTTGTTATTATTATTTTTTTCTTCCTCCATAAAAGCAAGTAGGTATTAATCGTCAGAAAATGATCCAAATTTTGTGCTTTCAACTCACTTTAATTTCTTTGCTTCCGAATTAAACCTAAAATAATATACGAATTAAAGTGAGTATCTTAAGTATTTTTATGTCAATAATTGCTAAGTGTAAATAATTAAATATATCAATAATTAAACACATATCAATTTCCCCCACACTTAGCTTTTTACCATCCTCGGGCAAAACATCAAAATTAAGCTCAAAGACCCGAAATATTTACTCAATTCCCATATTTTCCAAGACAATATAATTATAACCAAAGATGGGTGACTTTCAAAAATCATAGCAAGAAATCAACATTCCAAGCTTTTACTCATGATCAATCAACATTCAATATCTTCAAAAATTGAGAAATCTAATGGTAGACTCGGAAAATATGTTTAATTAGAATATATCAATGCGTGCACTCAACATCATTCATGATCATGACAATCCATAATTTTACAAATCATTTCATTTCTCCACCACTAATGTTCACATGTAAAATCATGAATCAAGGGACTTTTCAAGGTTGTAATGTGGGCAAGGGTAAGGTGAGGTACATTTAGGTTAAGTAGCATGAAAGCCATCAACGCTAGTGAAACAAAAGTAACACTCAATAAACAAAAACTGGGTACTGTCAGTTATGACGAATGCAACATTATATTTCACAACCCCATTCAGCTCTCACGCACAAACCACATGAAGCATATACTAATCCGAAGGAATCACACATACAATTTATCTCAATGAAATAACAAGAGTGAATATGTCAAGCAAACCTCTACCTTATATTCAACATACTCAAATAACTCAACCATCACAACTCTAGGAAGATGCACGAATCATAAACAACTTTTAAACACATATGCAATTCTTCCTTGATAATTTTTTTAATAATTTTTTTCTTTTTTTCTTTTTTTGTTTTAATTTCCATTTTCTTTTCTTTTCTTTTTTTAAAAATAAAATACACCAATATTAGAATTTCAATGATAAGACATAAAATAACTTCCAGACATTATAACCAACCCTCACGTATATACACCCCCACACTTAAAATTATGTACATCCACAAACTCAACAATCACAAATGTTTCACTAGTTTTATGACTTGGGTAGGACATTTGGTTAAGTTTAAAAGCATAAAATGTGGTTTATACAAAAAGAAAGGTTAAAGCTCAAAGGGGTTTATCAAGGGAAA
>JANIJF010000005.1:58332524-58342957 GCA_024520955.1 Erythroxylum bequaertii
CTTAATGCTATTATTCAATTTACCTATGATCGTATCTAGGTTATTGTTTAATAAGATTACTAGAATACATGTTTCTAATCATTACACTTACAAGAAATTTCCTCCAATGAATATTAATAATTGCAATTTTATATCGAGAATCCATAATAACATAATAATATCGGTGACCGAAAACCAAGGTATTTTCTCATTGATTTTTCAGATTTAATTATTACTTTTGATTTGTAATTTTTCCTTTTATTTTATATAATTGCCGTGACCAAAACCCCCCTCTTTATTATTTGTCCCGTTTGAACTAGTTAACCTTTACCATTAAAAATTCCTTGTGAGAACGATATCTGCTTATTTCTCGTGGAAACGACAGCATCACCACACAGAATCGCTTTTGCGTGATTGGATCATCAAATCATGTTTGTCTTTCAAATCTTTTCACCTGCCACTTGTAGATTATTACAGGAAAGCAGGGTTTTCCCCCCAGGTTCTGTACAAAGAGGTTCAAGACATTAACTTACCAATGGAAAATAAACTATGAGCAGGGTTTTCCCCCCAGGTTCTGTACAAAGAGATTCAAGACATCAGCTTACCAATGGAAAATAAACTGTGTACTCAGTACCTTGTTTCCCTTCTTCAAGGGGAAAGGAGAAAAGGAAGAGTGCCAGGGCGTTTTTGAATCCAGTGCTCAGTCACACCCACAATCATTGGCCAAAAATCATCTTCATTCGCTATTACCATCATCTTGCGACTCCAATACTTGTCACACCCACAATCGTTGGCCAAATTCATCTTCATCACTGTTATCATCATCACCATCACTATTGCCAGCTAAATACATGTCATCATCGTCATCAGTCTCAGGTTCTTCATCATTGTCTGATTCTGAATCCATATCAAGAGCATGACGAGAACTCCAATCAGGAGGGAAAGTTTTCTGCAAGGCCTCTGTAAGCTCCCCACCTGTTCTCTCAATCTTGCGTAAACACTTAGACCAGTGAACTGCAGTCCCCATATCTACCGTTAATTCGGCTTCAATCATCTCTCTACAAATGGAAACAATGCCGTAATAAATGGAGGCTTCAGCAACAGTAGCCCGCGACAACAATGAAGTCATCAAGCAATGGTACACAGCTTTGTCAGGTTTTAGTCCAGCCAACTTCAACTCCTCAAAGCATTTCAAAGCCTTTTCAGGAAGAGATGCACGTGCCCACCCATGTATCAAAGTGGTGTAGGTTTTAAGATTGGGGTTCACTCCGAGAGCTTTCATGTCCTCTAGTGTTTTTGTTGCCATCTGCAAAACATGAAAGTTTGTCATGATACCAAATTTGCACAAAAAACAAAGTCAAGTGGATGTAATACAAAAGGTGTAAAAGCATTGAAGCATCTCGGTACCTATTGATGCAATTCATTAAAGGATAACCTATGACTAGAACACATATTTGGCAAGCATCCCAACGAAGTACCCACATCACAAGACGCCTATTAAAATGAAATGAACATGCAGTTACTAAAATGAACATGGAGTTTCTAAAGTAAGTTTTATTAATTCTCTTCTCTGCACAAATAGGGAAAAGAGGTTAAATTTCACCCATTAGAAGAATTACTATGCCTGGGACTGACTCAATCATGGCTTGCGTTCATTGCAATTGTTCAAGGAGTTAATTAAAGGTCTTGTTTTAATGACAGCAAAATAAGGCCAACTATGAGTTGATCACCATACCATCATGTCTCCAGCCTTGGTACAAGCGTTTATAAAAGATGTGTAAGTGTGAATGTCTGGTTGCACTCCTTCTTGTTTCATTTGTTGCAGAAGGTCAGCCGCCTCCCAAACATCACCCCTTCGAGCCCATCTATATGGAATGACAAAGAATCAAAAAGAAATAGAAAAGATCATTGAAGTTTTTATAATACTACCTTATGTAAAAAATGATGAATGGAACAAAATAAGAGCAAAGAAACAATTTATGTAGTTTCTACAGAATACAAATTAGATTAAATAATTTTCATTTTAAACAACTCATACCCATCAATCAATATGTTATAGACAAAAGTGTTTCTTGGTATCTTTTGAGCATTCATTTCTTTTGTAACTGCTAAAGCGCTTTGCATCCTGCCAGCCTTGCAACATGCCTTCAGCAATGCTTCATATGTATATACATCAAGCTCTAATCCTTCATTTCTCAATTTTGTAAAATACTCGAATGCTTTTCCGGTATCTCCCAGTGCTGCATAGCCATGCATGATGGTGGTGTATGTATGTTCATTTGGACTCACGCCTGCTAGTGCCATTTCATCCAAGATCTCAACGGCTTTCTCCATCTGCAAGATACATCACTAGAAGTTACCTCTTTCTATGATAATAAGAAAACATTGCTAACAGTTTTGAAACTGCGATAAAGATTACAAACAAGTGCATTGTAAAGAAACTTCCTAGGGCATTAAATAAAAGTTTTCTCTAGCATAGTGACCAGTCAAATAGACAGAAGATCATGTAAATTAGTAACTGATGAACCGTCTACAATTTAGTAGATAGCAAGCATCAGAAAATTGGAAAATCTAAATCAGTGAAATAGGTCAGCAAGTCAAGCTGAGACCTTTTGCTCCTAGTTCCTACACGTTATGGAATCACCAAAGTTTACCTGCCGCTTCTCAACAAGGCCAAGAATAAGTGCGTTGTAAGTGTGAACAGTTGGAATGCAACCATTCCACCTCATCATATCAAAAATTTCAAGAGCTCTTCTCATTTCTCCAGCTCTAGCAAAACCATGTATGATGGGCATAAATGTCCGTGTGGTAGGCCTATGCCTTTCCTTCTGCATTTCCTTCACAGTCATAAGGGCACGATTCATATTTCCCATTCCACAGAATGCCTTTATAATGTTATTATAGAGGATAACATCAGGCTTCAAACCATCCTTAATAGCATCTTCAAATACAGCAAAGGCATTACTCCAATCTTTTAACTTCAAGAAACCATTGATTAGCATGGAATAGGTCTTCATGTTATGTTTTATCCCAGCTGATTCCATCAAACTGGAGACTTCCAGGGCTTTAGAAACTTTCCCAAGCTGAAAGCATAAAAAAAATTTCTTGATCTTAAAATAAAGTAGGTTGAAAATACCAGACTAACTATAAAAGCATAGACTATTGGGATCTACTTTAACCAAGAAAATAAAGCCAACAAGTTTAGCCACAACTTTTGGACATATGCCAAAAAGGATGCACATTTTAGGAATAAAAAAAAGCACCCTGACAAGCAGAGCAACATAGAATAATAGAACCCAATTTCTAAGTCCATGGTTCTAGGAAGATTTCATTTGATCGTTACTTTTTGACCAGTACTCTACATATCTGCATTTCATCAAAACTTTTACTTCATCAGACATAATACTACGAATTATAGCCTGACTATATTTGAAAATAAAAGGAACTCTACAATGAAAAAAGTTGCACATTATGGCATTGATAGAAGGATTTGATGGTGCTCTTGCCAAGGAAATGGAAGTACTGCTAAAGCAAGTAAAGCAGGTTGGCCTAGGCACCACCAAAGGAAGGATGTGTTTATGTTAACACTGAGGAGCCTACAGCTATGTGATGAGCACTTCTAATGCTTGTGGCATCTAAGAGACATGCAGGGTTGGTGGACGGAAGGGTTTACAGGAAATTTTGGACGCAGTAGCATTACCACCACTGACTGCAGGCTTTCGTATGGCTTGGCAGACAGGACTCCGAAATGTTGTGTTGGAAAAAGATTCACGGACAGCCATGAATCTAGTGGTCCATGAGGAGCACACATCATATTAATGCACCAGTGTGGGAGCTCCTCATCAGCTTCTAAAAAGATGCAGACAGTGATAAAAAACGTATCTACAGGAAGGTCCACAACTGTGTGGATCGCTTGGCTCATGAAGCATTTAAAATTGGTGTAGGTTTTATTGAGGTTTTACACAACACTCGTTTAATGGGGTAGAAATGCCTATGGGTTAGCATAGATGACTGATTTGGATTGGGTTAGCATAGAGATGCCTATGGGTTAGCATAGATGACTGATTTGGATTAATGCAATTTACAACTCTTTTCTCACCCCCCAAAAAATAAATAGCAGACACAAAGCAAAAACAACAGTGATAGGCTTATGCATTCATTTGCACAATGCAGCACTATCTAGAAGAAACACATGCACTCACCTACACAAACATTTTAATGTATGCAATTAATTCTACCACTTAATATAAGTAATTAAAAAGGAAAAATAACCATGTGCAGTTTTGCAGGAACCAAATGTGCAGTGGATATGTCTAAAGAGTGAAATTACTGTGCATCAGAAACGTATAACCGCAGAATGCACTTGGAATTATTGATGAGCGGTTCTCAGACTACAAAGAACACTTAATATGGCTTACACTTGTTTCAGAGAAAGGGTACCCAAAGTAGGTGGAGTACCTTTTATTTCAGTTACATTAACAATACATAAACCAAATTATTGCAACAATTATTATTTTAATGCATCTATGTTTTTACTAGTTCACTACTGGGCTATCATTCATACAAGAATTGTTTGCACAAAACACCACCCCCGCAAAGTACCCTTGAATTTTATATGTTTCAGTTAATAAGGCCTCACTCCCAACCTTACTTGCAACAGATTAGCAACTTCAATGTTCAAATGCTCACAACAAATCAGTTATCGTGTGTCCTCTCTCACCAGATAGTCAGACCAGAAAATGAGACCACATATACCTCCTCATAACAATAATTCAATCAAGAACAGAAATACCCGAATCCCAAGCACTAACCCGCTAAAGCTCAACTGATAAGCAATAGACCTTGCTATTAATCATGCGCTTCATCAATTAGCCTCCCGTACCATGCACTCTATATTCAGACCCAAAAAAAAAAAAAGAGAGAAAGATATAGAAGCATAATATAAACTTTTCCTTTTGAATCAGTACTAATAAGAATCAGTACTAATAAAAACAGTCTGTCATAAAACCCCAAGGTATTGCCACAGCTTGATTTCCAGAATCATGGTGCCATATCTCTTCATGAGACTAAATTTCAAATCTTCATGCAAATGAGTTGAAAGACACATAAAGATATATGTCAAGAATGATAAAAATAAGATACACATACAGGCAAACTTATCCTACTTACCTTTGTGTAAAGATTGATGAGGCATCCATAGCTGACAACTGATGGTGCAAATCCACATTCCTGCACCAAAAATGGAGGATTTTAGCAGGAACAAGGTAAAACACGAAGAAAGAAGAAGGGTAAGTCCTTCAATCTGAATCCTTCTTGAAGAAATAAAGGAAATCAAAGAATTCTACTTCCTTTTATAAGTGACGTTATTGTTTTCCTTCATACATTCAAGTAGCCCAAACGTAAAGGAATTTTTCTTAATTAACATAAAGGAATTTTTCCTGCTTTTCCTTACATGAACAGCTGGCCTGAATTCACTGTATTCGGCACTGACACAGACATAAAGACATAATCAATCATTTCACTTGTTTACCTTAAGTCTTTCAAATACAACAAGGCATTTCTCTACATTGCCAGTCATAGTGTAACCATCCATCATAGTATGGTATATATCAATAGGAGCATCAATGCCATCTTCTTCCATCTCCCTCACCAAAGCTTCGGCTTTATTCATATTAAAAGTTTGACTGCAATTAAAGCACAAGGACTAACAAGCATGAATGTCACTCTTGAATAGTTATACAGCTTGCCATGTAATAAAAAGTAAAGAGACCAGGATATAATCAAGGATCTGCACAAGACCTCAACAATCCAGCCATATAAGAAGTTTGGGATTCTCCTAAGCAACAATTTTTTGCCCCCGGGTTGTTATTTTGCAGCAAGGGACTTCAATATCATAAATTAAAGCCCCTCATCAAGAAACAGAGTATTGCATGAAAAACCTTCTATGAAACTAAGTTTCATTAGATTGATCGCTTTATTACCCATATATTTTTTCTCTGACAACCAGTTGAATGTGTAGGAGAAATATGAGCAGAACATTAACAAAAGGGTGTGGACATTGTATGTAAACTTAAGATTATCATGATCATACAATTAATTAATAAGATGAAACACTACAAGTGTTTAAATAGATAGACCTGCACAACATGGTATATTAACTACAGAGAGAAATCTTCATAAGCACAATGAACAAACTATAAGATAGACCTAAACTTAAGTCAGCCTTACTCACCAATGAGCATATATTATGTTTCCATATATGACAGCATTCAAATTCATATGTCTGGCTCTCGCCTCCTGGAACCAGTGATCTGCAGCTCTTCAGTAACAAGAGATGATGTTAGCATACAAACAAATCACCAGATGCCAAACTAGCAGAAATCCTCTCGAATAAGAGAAGATTCAATAGATATATTTGCATCAGTCAACTGATGTTCAATGTGCGTGAAGAAAGTAACTATGATCCAACCTCTAGGCTACAAAAGCCAACATGTTAACAACAAACATGGTTACTAATTGATTTAGAACAAACTAGCTCCAACGTCTTTTCCGTCCGTCCCTATGTTTCTGAATGATTTAAAGCTTTCCGCCATAAGATCTTTCTCAACATTAAATTTTTTATAACTGAACTCATATCAGAAATAGCAACAAAATAATATACAAGTAATTGGCCTGACAATTCGAATACAACTAACAGTTATAAAACTCCATAGATACTTCGATATCAATCTCTGATGTGTACCAAACAGAAAATGCAGTGATTACGATAATGAAACAAAGAAGAACCACAGCAGTCACTGTTATGCCATCAGCAAATCATCAAGAAGTTATTTTTTTCACAGCAGGAGCACTTTTCAGTAACAAAGAATACACCAAAGAGAACAAATTGAAACAGTATAGAATCGTGAAATCAACCGCAAACCATAGAGATAGAAGACTGATTTCCTATGCCTAAACAGACCTCTTATATAGATGTAATTTCCTATCACAAAGTTTCCCCGTACCTGTAATCTCCATCAATTTTTTTCCTTTCAACTTTCATTTCTTCGGTTTCTATTCATATTATCTGTCTAATAATTCATCTCAGCCCTGCCTATGCTTTATTCTGCAGTTCACATTTCTTTTCTGAATGTTTTAGCATTTTAAGGTTCTTTAACCCTTCAAAATCATATGAATTGCCAGCAAGAACATTTGACATAACAGAAGCTACTTTAGCTACCAATAGTAAGAAATATGCTACATTGTCAAGCAAAAGGATCCCATTAAGCATATTCTGTTATCTCAAACTGTATAAAAAAAAGTTGGAAAACTTGCAGAAACACCTGACTTGTACCTTAATCCTTAAATATACATTATGGTATCAAAATTTTTATAAACATCATATGACTCATAAATTTCAAATTAAGCTAATTCTGTAGTTCAATTGTTGGCCTTTTTCATCACATCAAATTCAAAAATACTGTCCAAAATTAGCATCAAAAGCTGCTTTGACACTTCTGTCAGGTTACGCCTTACTCCCTTGTCTTTATCTCCCCAACAATTTAGTATAAGCATTCTCACCTATTAAGCAACCATTCTGCACAATGTGATGGAAGGTGTAATATTATCGACATTACTTTACATCACTATCCCTTGGTTAGGTTGTGTTGTAACCTATTACGTTGCATCCCACATTTCATTCCAGTCTCAATTCCACTCCATACGATTACCTCTGACCAAAAATTATACAATAGTTTTAGCCTCAAAAAACCAAACTGATTTTTGAACGTTGTAGGCCTATATGTAACACAATTTGTTTCAATAATGACACCTAATCATAATTAGACTTCTCTTTATCTGGAGATCACTGATTTATATGTCTTCAGTTTGAATAAGGCCTTCTTTAGCAATAGAAACATGCCATGCAAACATCCAACACAAATGAAAAGAGGAAACTAGACTGAGATTTAAACATCCAACTCAAATGAAAATAAAAGTACAATGAAAATGAGAGAAAAACCATACAGAGGAAACAAAGAAATAAAGAAAATGGGCACAATACAAGCATCAGGAAAAGACTTGCTAAACAGGCAAACATATGACTGCAAACTAAATCAAATTCTAGTCCAGGGCCTGATCATTAAAATAACCTTAAGATCAGAGTTTGGCAAATATTAACGACGTAAAATATAAGAAAACAACAAACCCGTCAAATTATCTAGTTAAATGGTGACTAATCAGAAGAAAATTGTACTTTTCATGTGCTCCAAGTGAAAAGAAACAAAAACAGTTGAGCATATAGAATGTGCTAATCACTACCTTTAAAGTTTTGAGAGGTTTCACACAAAAAACAAGTTTCAGTAAATATGAAAGAGAACAAGCTGTTCAATATGTGGAAGAAAGAAGTGACA
The DNA here is from genome assembly GCA_024520955.1 of Erythroxylum bequaertii. Classification (NCBI taxonomy): domain Eukaryota; kingdom Viridiplantae; phylum Streptophyta; class Magnoliopsida; order Malpighiales; family Erythroxylaceae; genus Erythroxylum; species Erythroxylum bequaertii. The sequence goes on from JANIJF010000005.1 coordinate 58,340,894, forward strand.
ATAGTATTTGACTGCAGAAGTTGAACAAAGATATCATTCTTTGAAGGTAAGTTGTGGCTTACTTACTCAGAATTGCCCATTTTGGCAAATCCGCCCACAAGAATGCTATAAGTCACCAAACTCATTTCAATGCCCTCTTCCTTCATTTTCCTAACACAAGACAATGCTTCTTCCATGTCTCTACCAACTGCATAAGCGTGAATAAGGCTGCATGAAATGAATTATTACAATGTCGACAGTAGGCAATCTTAAAAGTGCATGACACCTACAGATGTGAGGACCTGTATCTCATAGATTCAATCAATGTTCTTTTACTTTAGGTTGGTAAATTGCAAAGAATACTCCAAACAACAATCAGTTAGGATTCACCGCAATCAGTAATGTTATTTAACAAATGGATCATCTCATGTAGCACAAACTTATTCAGGAAGACCACTGCTTTGGGAACAGTTGCCATCAAAATGATAATACTACCTTGAGAACAAATAAGACAATGGAAAGAAGAACAAATGGGTAAACAAACAGCTGCAGAAACTCAGAAAGAGGGTACTATGAAACTAATCATCAACAATATACCTGGTGTAAACATGGGAAGTTGGTTCTATTCCCCTTGCTCGCATGCTCTCAAATGTTTGCCGTGCACGATGCATATCACCCCGTCTCGCATAATAGCTCACCATCAATCCAAATTCCCTTCTAGATGGCTGGATACAATGGAAAAGAACTTAAGCAACTGCAAAGACACACAAATGCACACACATACACACACACACACACACACACACACACACAGAAAATATGACACACTAGATGATGTGCAACTGCTTAAACATTAGGACTTGGCTCATGATAACATAAAATTTTAATGGAGAACCAATGGAGAAATTTGAAAAATTATCTTGCCTGCAAAAGTAATTGCAATATTACTGGAAGATTTTAATAGCAACATTTTACATCTTGGCTGGGAATTAGTGCTTTACCCAGGAATCTTCACAATACTTCCACCTCAAAAGATTCCAATTTCTTTAAAAATATTTTTTTTATCTCAATCAGAGGAATTCTACATCTGCAAGGGACATTTCCTAAAAAAAAACTAAACTAAAATAATAGTTGTCCTACGAAAGACGCCAAAACTGGGTTTTGTTAGGTACAGGTTGTGAAACCCAGGGAGATAATCCATTATTTAAAGCTCCAATAACTGAAATCCACGGAAGTCAAAGCTATCCCTGTTTGAGATACAATTCAAAAGGACCAAATTCAACAAATTCTCTGACAAACCCTCAGTACAATCAACTTCTAATTATGACAGATCCATTTACAACATATTGACTAGCCATATTAACAACCACTTTTCATATTAAGTATTGGTTCTTAAATGTAGTAAATTACACCAAGGTAACCAAAATTTCTAGATGATCTATTTCTGACCAGATAAAATAGATTTACTCGTTGTAAAGATAACATATAAACAAAAGTAAATAATAACGAAACACAAACTTATTTATTAATTAGTTTAGAAGGTAATGTTGGACTTCCTATAATAATTCCATCCACAAGGGAATTCATAAAACCCCCTTCTTCAACAGTTTTTGTATTCCTTAAGGACTGAAACACTGATAAGTTTCAGTAGTTCGAAAAAAAAAATGAAGAGTTCCCCCGTCTCAAAGTCACCAGAACAAATGACACCTACAACAGATCACCTCTATATCCTTATAAGACAACTGCAAATTATACGAATATATCAACCTTGGACAATTTCTACACAAAAGTTTTCTTTTACAAGCAGACTCTATTATTCAACCTAAACCATGCTCAAAAAGGCTTTCCAGCTTTGTTCTCTACTCTTGACAGACAACTACAGAAGAAATTGAATGAGCTATGAATTCAAGCAACAAAAACTTGTGAGATTCAAAACGCGTGTCAGAGAACTAAACCTTATCAATCCTCTCAAAAGCACTAACAACTCGCTGCCAATTTTCGGGCTGCGTGTCTAAAACTCTCCTAAAAGCCTTTCTAGATCCATCTCTTTCCTCGTGCCACTTGGACCTGTACTCTTCCCCAACC
>JANIJF010000005.1:58486725-58499013 GCA_024520955.1 Erythroxylum bequaertii
TTCGAGTTTTAAAATTTATAAACCCTGAAATACCGCAAGCACACCGGTCACGACTGTAGTATAAGAGGTGTCGATTTCATGAGGAGGGGGTGTAATCTAATCCTAAAAATCTAAGGCTGAAAAGATATTAAACTAAAAATAAACAATGAAACGGGAACTAAATATGAGAATTGAATTCAATCAATTAAATCAAGAGTTAACACACGGAGGAATTAACAATTAAGCAATAAGCATGCATAATGGAAATCAACCAAAGAATTTACCAAGTTATGAGAAAGGAGATTTTACCTATCATTAATGCTAACCTAGCTGATTATGTGCTAATGGGGTGTCGACTCTAGATGATCCTAAGACTGATTATTCTCTCTCGAGCTATAACTATTAACCCTTAATTTATAAACCTAATTAGATTATGAAATTTGTTGACAAATTATCCAAAACCCAAATTAGATATGAAACACTCTATTAAACTATCAGAATATCACATGAGATCTCTCTCTGCACAATTATCAATATGATTTGTCACAGTTTCTATTAAACTACCTAACTCTCACTAATCCGATTGAATCAATTTTCATTCAGTTCAACCTCTCAGTTTATTACCAAATTATGCAAAAACGCAATCAAATCACAACATCCATCCAATAAACACAATCGACTAAATTATATTTAAATCAAAATAAAATCCCGAAGAAGAGTTAAAACATCATCAACATTCTACCATCTAATCTTCATATAATCCATCCAAACTTTATACATGAATAAAATTGAAGCGAAGAAATAGAAACTTATAACGAAGGATCTGGGAAGGCAGAAACGTTAAGAAACCTCCTAATCTAGGAACCACATCGAGATCAGTTCCTCTTCCTCTTTCTTTCTCTTCCTCCTCTCTTTCTCTTCCTCTTTCTCTCTTAGGGTTTCCATAAGTGGCTTTACGAAAAGCTTCATTTTTCTTCTCTTGTTGTTCTTTAAATACTCTTCTATATTTTAGGCAACCCTAAGGCTTTTCGAGGGTTCGAAAGGTCCAAAAAGTCTCTAAAAACATGAAGTTCATAAATGTCTATGCGTCTGCCCGATGTAGGCCAGATCATGGCTCACATTTGAGCCTTTTGTCACAATCGCGGCATGCAGGCCACGATTGCGGGCCATTCCTGGAACTTCTGTCATTATTGTGGCCCACAATTATGAGTCGTTGTTTCGGGCCCAAATGTCTTTCGAGACTCCTCCATTCTTTGATACTTGAAACACTTGCCACGATTGTGGGCCATTCCTAGAGCTTCTGTCATTATTGTGGCCCATAATCATGGGCTGTTATTTCAGGCCTAAATGTCTTTCAAAACTCCTCCATTTTTCGATACCTGAAACAATAGTAAACACATTAAGGTACCTCAAAAATATAATATTTAAACTCAAAAGCTTGTACTAACCTTTAAAACAATTAAAACACAAATAATTAACAAACAAATACAATTCTAACCTAAACACATACTAAATGATTGAATTAACGACTAAATACATATCAAACTTTGCCCTAAAACACGATGTAATTTACACTTATCAATCCATCTGAGGAGTAGTAGCAAAGAGATTGGCATAGATGGCTTTAGAAGCCATAGGCACTGAAGTATTAGGTGTGTCATGTATATTAGCATCTTCATTAAGTTTTTAAATTTTGACCTTTTTGGTAGTTATTTATCTCGTTCCACCTATATGTAATGTAAGCACAACAAAGTCTTTTAAGCGAAGTGGTTTTATCTACATAGACTAATTTATCTATAACATTTTCTAAATAACCTAGTTCACTCACAAAGGAGCAACTTTCTAGTTTGCGTTATCAAGCCTAATTCCATACTCTCATTTTCTTAATAATATTGTTTTCCTCCTAGGTGTCAAAGACTTGGTTCTAAAATCTTTATCATCTCATCTTTACTATTAAACTTGAAGACAGCTCGTTTTTAGATTAGAGGAATGGTTGGCCTTCTATCAATAAAGAAACTAACCAAATAAGAGGACCATTTAGAAATTATTGATTCTTAGAACTTACAAGGATGGAAATGCGACCAACTCTCCATTATAGAAAGGAGGGATATATTGAAGGAACAAGGGAGGGTTTGCATTCCTTACAAATCTTAAATGAAGAAGATGACAAAGTGGGTTAAGAATGAAAAGAAGTAACATTCACCAAAGGAATGGAAATGGAAGCAAATAAAAGAGTAAAAATAAAGGATGAAGAGGTCAAAAATATCCAACAACAAAAGAAGCAGAAGGGGGTGAACCCCAAACTGGTTTTACAAAAAAGGATAGAATGAAACTAGAACTATAAGAAGCTAACTTAAAAAAATAGGGGAGTGGGAAGAATCCGAACTATAGGGAGAGGAGCTGGAGAGTAGAAGAAAAAAGAACAAAAGAATCATACAAAAAAAAACATAACAAGACAAGAATATGACAAATAACATGGTAAGGAGAAAGAGAAAAAACGGTTATAATCATGAGTTACACTAAAAAAGTAAATTATTCAAAAATTCTAGTGGGTTGGACTCCAAGAAAAGAAACAGAATTTTTGAAACATAAAAGAGATCAATATAAAGTCAAAGTAGAGAGGTCAAAGCAAGTGTTAGTATTTTAATATTAATAAAATAAAATAAGTCAAAATATTCCATTGACTTTCTCCATACAATGTCTTCTTCTTATTTTATTCCAACTAGTCAAAAAATTATTTTAGGATAAATTCTAGACAATATTAGATATCATAAACTCAAAAGAAGAACGGTAAAGATTATAGGCAAAGAATGTGTTTTGTAGTGAAAAGAAATGACAAACCATAGTTAAGAGAGAACATTTTTAAGGGTTAAACAAATTTTAATAATTAGAACATTTTTACATTTTAAAAATTTTAATTTAATTAAGAATTTGATAAAATGAAGTTCTTAAATTTATAATACAAGTATTTGGTTATATCATCAGAAATATACATATCACTTCCATTAAATTTGATTTAAAATACACTTAATTAATTAAATTGTTAATGTTTAAGATCCCGCATGCTAAACATTTTTGTTTAAGTACTAATTTTTTTGTAATATAAATTCAAACATCAACAAATATGATATCACTAAAATACGATATAAGGATAGGATTAATCAACCTCTTCATTTACAGAAAATTTTAAAATGATTAATGCAAAAAAGGTAACATGATGTTAAAAATATTTTCGTAACTTTATGATATATGTTTATGATCTTTTATTTAAAAATGTCCAAAATAGGTGATGGGAAATTATTTTATTAGGAAGTAATGTCCAATGGTTGAAAACCTCAATACAGTAATGGACTGCTCGATTACAAGATAAGTTCAATTTAAAATGTTAGTATTGAATTGAAAGATTAATTAAATAGTGGCGCTAACTGGGGAAGATAGTATATTATATTCACGCAATGAGCTTATGGACCCTCGACTTGTGTGTGCTGAGGCCCAACAAACCCTCAAATGGAAAGCAAAGATTTATGGGATTGGCAATGTGCCTGCCCTCCCTTTGCTTTAAAGAAATACCACCAGTCCACTCGTTGTCGCTATACCCAACTAAAACACGCAAATATCTTATATATTTTAGTAATTTGATGAAAGTGACCCTCCAGTCCAGCAAATTCAGACTTAAACAATTCCCTGTTCACATCCCTACTCCTCAAATTCAAGCTTTCTCCCCAGCTTTAACCATTTTACTGGCATTGTTGGTTTTCCAAAATTTGAAATCTAGTTGGCTTTTTTTTTTCTTCTTCTTAAATAACACACAGTCTGGTCTAGTCTTAGTCTAGTCACTACCAAGCACCAGGGGTCAGAACTGAAGCATGAACGTGTCAGGTTCCAAACGCCCCGTTGAAATTGTCAAGACATTCATTTCGTTTCATTCACACCTGTTTTATATTATAAACAGTGTTAGTTGTATAGCTGCCAACTTACCTCACAACCTGCCGTTTTAATCTCATTCTGTGTCTCGAATGTCGAAAATCTGTGTTGTCCTAATATAGCTGCGTAATGCTTCCTTTCTCCAAACTCCACTCTGCAAGCTTCTCTTTACGTTCCCTTGCGCTCCAACAAAGTGACGCAAGTATGAAATATGGTCGGTGTCATTTCTTGCTGTTATGTTGCTCCTTCGCATGTTTATCTGCTGTGTCTGGTCTCAACTCTGATGGGTTGGCCCTTCTTTCGCTTTTGAGGCGCTGGAGTTCTGTGCCTCCTATATCTTCAAGTTGGAATGCGTCACACTCAAATCCATGTTCCTGGGTCGGCGTTGGATGTGACTCTAGCTTCCAACATGTGCTCAGATTAAACCTTTCCGGGTATGCAATTTCTGGCCAGTTGGGACCAGAAATTGGTCGGTTAAATCGTTTGCAGACGGTAGATTTGAGTTACAACGATTTATCAGGAGAAATACCTTCAGACTTGGGTAGTTGCACTCTACTTGAGTACCTGGACTTGTCGACAAATAGCTTCACTGGGGGAATACCTCAGAGCTTCAAGTATCTGCGGAACTTGTTTAACTTGGGGCTGTATTCCAATTCACTGTCTGGTGAAATACCCGATTCATTGTTTCAGCTGTCGGGTTTACAAAATGTTTATTTGCAGGATAACAATCTCAATGGTTCAATTCCTAGCAATGTTGGTAACTTGACGGACGTTTTGCAGCTATGGTTATACGGTAACCAGTTATCTGGTACCATTCCCGAGTCCATTGGGAACTGTAGGAAACTGCAAGAGCTCTATTTGCAGGACAACCAATTGGTTGGTTCTTTGCCCAAGACTCTGACACATCTTGAAAGCATTGTTGACTTGTACATAGGTCCTAATAACCTTGAGGGTAGTATTCCTTTAGGTTTTGGAAACTGCAAGAATTTGACTACCCTAGATTTGTCATACAATGGCTTTAGAGGGGGCATTCCACCAGATTTGGGCAACTGTAGTAGCTTAACAACTTTGGCTATTGTCCATAGCAACTTGACAGGGTCCATTCCATCTTCCTTTGGCCTCCTAGATAAGCTTTCTAAACTTGACCTCTCCGAAAATCAGTTGTCTGGTAGGATTCCTCCAGAACTTGGAAATTGCAAATCCTTGACTCAGTTACTGTTATATACAAACCAACTCGAAGGAGATATTCCAAGCGAACTAGGAGAACTAATTATGTTAGAGGACCTTGAATTGTTTAGCAATCATTTGAGTGGTGAGATTCCCATCAGAATTTGGAAGATTCCTAACCTTAAGTACCTTATTGTCTATAATAACAGTCTTTCTGGTGAGCTGCCTCTTGATATCACTGAGTTGAAGCAACTAAAGAATATCTCCTTGTATCAAAATCGGTTTTCTGGTGTCATACCCCAGAGTTTAGGTATTAACAGCAGCTTATTGCAGCTTGACTTCACCAATAATAAGTTCACTGGTGAAATTCCACCGAAGTTATGCTCTGGTAACCAATTGACGGTTCTGAATTTGGGCAGAAATGAACTTCGAGGCAGCATTCCTCCTGACGTAGGCAGGTGTTCATCTCTCTGGCGACTGAACCTGAATGAGAACAGGCTATCAGGGCCACTTCCAGATTTTGCAATGAATTCAAACCTTTCTCATATGGACATCAGCAAAAATAATATCACAGGTTCGATTCCACCAAGCCTCAGGGACTGCACCAACCTCACTTCTATTGATCTGTCCATGAACAAGCTTACTGGTGTTATACCTCCAGAACTAGGCAATCTTGTTGCGCTAGTGACCTTGAATCTTTCACATAACCAATTGGTAGGCCCTCTTCCAGGTCAATTGGCAACTTGCTTGAAACTGGACAAGTTTGATGTGGGTTTTAATTCATTGAAGGGTTCTGTGCCATTGGCTTTGAGGAACTGGAAATCTTTATCCACTTTCATTTTAAGTGAAAATCATTTTACTGGCGGCATCCCTTCTTTTCTGTCAGAGCTTGAAAAGCTTACAGAGCTAGATATTGGTGGAAATTTGTTTGGAGGTGAAATCCCTTCATCACTTGGTTCACTGAGAAATCTGCGATATGGATTGAACCTTAGCAACAATGGATTGAGTGGTGAGATTCCTTCCAGTATGGGAGACTTGAACTATTTAGAACGGCTTGATATATCTAACAACAATCTGACAGGAACATTAGCAGCTCTTGGTGGAACTCATGTCTGGATTGAGATAAATATCTCAAACAATCTTTTCAGTGGTCCAATACCAGAAACACTTATGACCTTACTTGACTCATCTCCGTCATCATTCTTGCACAATCCTGGCTTATGTGTCCAATGTCTTCTATCAGGTGGCATCCGCATATCATGCACTGCTAACAAAAGTTTCAAGCGATGTGAAAATATATCAAGCCATGGGAAGGGCCTTACTAAAGGGGAAATTGTGAGTGTTGCCCTTGCATCACTTGTTATTTCTCTTGTTCTTCTTGTACTGGTTTACGTGTATGTGTCACACAGAACAGCCAAGCTGGATATTGAGATTGCTGCTCAAGAAGGACCAGCTTGCTTACTTAGCAAAGTGATGGAAGCTACTGAAAACCTAAGCAGCAGATATGTCATCGCAAGAGGAGCCCACGGAACAGTTTATAGGGCTACTTTGAGTGCAGACAAACAGTTTGCAGTGAAGAAGATTGTGTTTACTGACCATAAAGGAGCAGAAAAGACTATGATGAAAGAAATTCAAACCATTGGAAAAATTAAGCACCGAAACCTTACTAAGTTAGAAGACTTCTGGTTGAAAAATGATTATGGTTTAATCCTGTACAGGTACATGCCAAATGGAAGCCTTCATGATGTTTTACATGGAACAAATCCTTCACCAACACTAGAATGGAGTGTCCGTTATAAAATAGCCATTGGAACTGCTCATGGATTGGAATATCTCCATTATGACTGTGATCCTCCCATAGTGCACCGAGATATAAAGCCAGAGAACATTCTTTTAGACTTTGACATGGAGCCTCATATCTCTGACTTTGGTATTGCCAAGCTTTTGGATCATGCTTCTACTTGGACACAATCCACCGCAGTTGTTGGTACGGTTGGATATATTGCACCAGGTAACTTCTTCTTCACACATTTCTCAAATAGGTCTCATGTATTCTGTTATCTGACACTAAAAGTATGGTTGTTGCTTTGACAGAAAATGCATTCACGAAAACGAAGAGCAAGGAGTCTGATGTATATGGTTTCGGTGTTGTGCTGCTTGAACTGATGACAAGAAGAAAGGCATTGGATCCGTCATTTGAGGAGGGCAGTGACATTGTAGGGTGGGTTAGGCGTATATGGAACAATGCAGAAGATACCAATGAGATTGTTGATTCAGGTCTGGCACAGGAATTCTTGGATTCCAGTGTCAAATATCAAGTCAGTAATGTGCTATTGGTGGCTTTGAGATGCACTGAAAGAGAGCCTGGGAAGAGACCCACAATGAGGGAAGTAGTGAAGCAACTAATAAATGCATGCAAGTCTTCATTGTAGAAGCAAAGACAGCTAGAAGAAAACCAGGTCGGTTTTTTTTGAAGCGTAACATCAATTTCTGCAAAAGATCAGCTACGTGCTTATTTGTTATCGGCTCACTTTTTTCTGGAATCAATAAAACTTTTGTCCCAATTAGCATACGAAGTTTTGAAGCGATGAATCATTTTGCTTTCTTGGGTTTCTAATTTATAGAGCAACCTGAAAGAATTAAAGCTTGAAGATTTGAGAAATTAGAATTCGATTTCGTAAAGCAAATGGTTATCGAAAATTATGGTTAATTAGCTAGTGAGTAGTGACAAATTATCACTCAATAATTGATCTTAAGCCCCACTGCCTTCATATCAAAAGAAAAAAAAAGGTCTCCTAAACCTTTTTCTGTGGCCCATGAACCAAACCCCAATGACATGCAAAACCGTGTTCAAAAGATTCTCAGCCTTAAAAAATTAAAACAGACTACTTTTAATCTTTTATATGACTCATAAAGTTAACCAAACTGATAAGGTTTCTTTAAGGATTCCATGTATAGGCATCTTAGATCAGTTCAAAGCTATCATGTTTCATGCACTACAAAGAGAAAAGACAAATGGGAAGCAAAAAGTTGGGGTTGCTCCTGGTTTTCATCAACTGCCTGTATCTTTTTGCCTCTTCTTCTTCACTCCAGAGATCCCTGCTCTCAGGTAACCTTCTTTTCCTCTTTTGGCTTTGGCTTGATCTCCCTTTGTTGAACCCTTTCAAGCTGTGAATCATATTCCATCTCAGGATACAAATCTCATAACTAACTTTTCGCTTGTAAATTGTAATATGTGAGAGTTTTTGGTATAGGGCCTTATAGGCATGAAAGGGATAACCTGTGTAAAGATATCCTTGACAACTTCATCTCGTATGAGTGAACAGGTAACATGCAAAATGGCCCGCAGAGAAACTTGCTCCGTAGTCTAAAAAAGGTTTAACATGAGCTAAAAAAGACTGTTTGGTGGTAAAATTCAATCAAATATTGAAAAGATGAGAAATCGGGTTGGCCATAAAACAAGGGAAGTTTGAATATCTTTTTCTCTTCATAATTATAAACATTTTTCTAATTGTTTGCAGATGAACTCAAAAGTTGGAGATCATATCACTTGTTTTGCACTTTCTGAGTTCTTATATTTCTTCCATAAAAAACGATGAAGAGAGCAGCATAAAGAAGAAAATGGGAAAGTGGAGAATCAGATGCCTTTAATACTTCTCAATCTCTTTTTCTATTAGCATAAAATGAAGCAACCTTTTAAAAATATTAATTAACAATGGTTATGACTTTCACTCTCGTCTTATTGTACTGGTATGACAGTCTCGATACCTTAAATGTGAAAGATCTAAGATTTTAAATAGAAATGTCTGCGAGGTGATACTTTCTTTAAAAAGGAACAAATATAAGTGATTGGACAAGCCAGGAATCAGTCGGCAGTGTGAAATCATACCATTCAAGTTTTTATGATTCTCATTATTTTATGTCAATCATATCATAAAACTCTATCATATGGTTTGGTTGAAGCATTCTCACATCGTTTTCGTATGATGGTCTGTTCTCTAATAATCAAAGGGTCTCGGTAAGCATCTGTACCATCCTTGATCAGTAGAAGTGTTTGACAACCAGTAACTTTTGTGCTTGATCTACCTTCTTTATATACTTTAATATGCTAAAAAACGTAAGGTTTATTACCGTATTCATTTGCATATCCTTGACTATTTATGGAGGTACATGGAAGGAGCTTAATGTCAATGATATTGACTGTGGTAATGAATGCAACGGAGATATGAAACTGGCACGTGGAGGTGGTGGCCAGGGTAGCCGTGATGGTGGATCAACTGAGAACGGAAATGATAACCAAAACATGCCAGGAGGTAATGCAGCTATTCCCGTGATCATAGCAGGTGCTGCAAATAATAACCACCACCATAGCCACCGTGGTGCCGCCAGCAGCAACAAAAACTTCACATACTTTAAGTTGTTGGCGTTTGTACACATTTGGATTGTGCTTGTTATATAAGCTGCTATCTTTCAAGGTATGCTTTGTGTGTAAAGATCGACAAAGTTAAACTTGTAGCATATATATACTATCTTGGATTGCGCCACTTACCTACGACGGAATGCAGCTGATGATTAAGCTAGGTACCTACAAAGCAGTGCTATTAAAGGGAATGTGTGAAACAATACATAGCTAGAAATGAGCAAGTTGCTCAAGTTTACGTGACAGAAAAAATTTGCACCGTCCCTTGCCACTTGACTCAATCTCTTCTATCTTCCTCTTGGACGTTGAAATGCCTAGACTACTCAATTTCAGTTGCCGCTTGCCACTGCCACTGCCACATCCATCTTCATCTATTTTCTCAGGCTCCCTACAATTACAGGGGTAAGAGACTCCAAAAATTATAACCAAGTCAACCTGGACATAATTAGCTTTCATCTCTCATGAAGCATATGCATAGGAAAACAACACAAAGCTTAAATAACATTTTATGGCATGCATTCAAAAGATCATCGGAAATCTGTTCCATATCTGGGTGATGATCATGCAATTGCTACATAAAATGCATCTTTCCCAATCAACTAATGAAACATCTGGCATCTCTTTTAAATGTGAAGAGATTATAAAACAGCTTATAAGCTGAAGCTTCCGAATTACCTAGAAGTGAGCCAATTTAAGTTTGTAAAGAGTTGATAATAGCAATCCACTCACGATAACAAGGGTACCATAGTTCTATGCACAACGAACTCCTCTCAGATTCAAGGATGATAAACAAAAATGATGCCCAAATATGTAGAAAAGTGCATACAATGTTGCCCTAAACATGGAGGTGATGCATATTGGGACTCTTTATCTCACAGAATTCAGATCAAGTTCCATATTGATGCCACACATGATAAACATGTGAGATAACCAATCCTAAAGTGCTCAACTTTTTGGATATACTTGCATATCCGCTAGCTAGATATAGTGGCATAAGCATGCCTACAAACTTAGCAGACATAAATAAGCAACTACACAATACAAAGGTAACCAAGATGCATTTAACTGGCACAAGAGTTGCAGCTTTGAATAAAAGTACATGGACTGACCACAAGACTTCAACCATGTCCTTGAAATGAGAATTGCATGTGCCCCAACTGAAGCGAACCAAAGATGGGAAACCAAAAACTGCGTGTTTGTGCTGCTCCAGCCAGGCTTTAGTTTCAGGATCTGAGCACAAGAATTCAGCCATATTTCACATATAACATAATTGTTCAAAGTTAAGACCAAAAAGGATCAACATTAGTTCAGCGCTTCTAACCTCCAGGGTATCCAGAACCAAAGTTTCTTTTCATGCCTTCAGCTGTTTCATCATGCACCCATTCTCTTAAGGCTCGGTCTCTTGTGACCTGCTTAGATGGGTTCATGATACAAAGGTGAGTAGCTCAGATTGAGAGCAGTTTACCGGATAAAAACTTCTTAACTTCAAATCAATATAATAGCATATATGCCACCAAAATAAAAATCCAACAGAATTAGTTATTGACATTAAAATAAACTTTCAATACTATTAGTTATGCAGCAGGGCATTTGAAAAAGCTGAAGTCCATACCTTTGCAACTATGCTTGCTCCACTAACAACTGGGTAAAGACTGTCAGCTTTCTTTGAAACAACAAATTTTATTGAAGGAAATCTTTCAGATAATTTTACCCTATACTTCTCAGCATCTCCCACAGTATCCAGATAAACCTGAACAATTTTAACATGCATTCATGTTTAAAATCCATAAAATTCCGTGTTATGTTTCAAGTCACCTAAAGATGATTTATATTAAATACAGTAGTTACAGCTTAGTCATGACAATAATTTCTGGTGGCTTTGTTACGTAGAAAAGCAAAGTTAAAAGTGGATAAAGTTACCAATTTCCATAAACAATGTGAAACTTCAAATAACCATCCATATTTCTTAATGCAATAAGATAATTTTACTAATCATATGAAGGCATTTCAAAACCATTTGCATTTCCGGTAGCTAGTCCGTTTTTTCATGAATGTATTCCTTGTTGAATAACTAAAAACTCAACGTGGAAGGCCATCTTGGCCTTGTTCGTACTAAGCATGAAGTATCACTATCCATTGTCAAGACTGAAATTCCCATATCTGAAGCACAAACATGTAATAGGTAAGAAACTTTTCTTGCAAGATGAAATAGTTATACCTCAGTTAAAAGTACTCCCATGTTTAGCACTCTATTGACAAGACCAATGGCAGATTCGTGTGATATCTCATTTAAATTGACCTTAATCCTGATAAGCACAAATAAAGAGAATCATACATACGAAAAAACTTAATAGATTATGAAAAAAGACAATATGTATTCTACTAACTTCTTCAGCATTTTAGCAGACAGCTCCCTTGGATCAATGACATCCACAGCCCATCCAATTGATTCATCAGCTTTTAAAATTTCAAATAACTCCTCCCTTTTCTCTTCTTTTAATGTCTTTGAATCTGCAGACAGAAGAACAGAAATTGAACAACATGTGATGCATATAAGACCCCAAACTTTTTAATCATTACTTATTTCTGAACCACATTACGGAAGAACACATGGTCCATTATCTAATCCAATCTTTGGAATGCATGGCCAAACTTTGGGGAACCACATCTTTTCCTTGACGATTAGAATGAAATTACAAATTTCACCCCTAAAGCTAATAAGACCAGCTCCAATCCTCCTCCAAAATGGAGGAAAAAAAGGCGCTAGATTGGAGCCATTTTTCCCTCCATCTTGGCGT
>JANIJF010000005.1:58594778-58607495 GCA_024520955.1 Erythroxylum bequaertii
AAAATCAGATCAATTAGTGATGATGATCATGGATGAGATTTTGATTGTATTTGAACAGTCAAGAGGAATACTTTTGAGCAATTGAGGAAACTGTGTAAATCGGATGAATGATGAATGTAAGAAGAATTTTGAGGAATGGTTATATGCTTGCTACATGAACTATATGATGAGTTACAAAATGACTTTGAAAGCAATTTTTGTTTGAAAAGATACAAGTTTATGAAATCATGTTTTCAGAAATGGTCTTTGCAAGGCTATCAAGTTTATGACAAGCAAGTTTACAAGAAAGTGCCATTTTGGGCACCAAGTTTACAAGATTTTGAACAATATATGTTATATGGGTTTGTGGTAGTCCCCAAGAACCGTCACGTGCACGTTGACTCAAGTATAGCCTTCTCCCGGCTGCCCGCTAGTGGCAAGGAGCTCCCTCAGGGACTTCCTCAAGAATTTACGGCTACACAGAACCATTAAATGGGGATGTGTAGTGCGTCATGAATGCGGACTTACCCAAACCATTCTGATGTGCTTACGTGCTCATGCTATGTTTGCCAAGATTGATGCATACATGATTTGTGCTATTTTGCATTGTTTGACAATTGAGATTTTCATGAAATAAATGTTTTGTGATTTTAATGCGGAATGACTATGTTTACGAAAATATGTACAAAGGCAATGAGCTTTTGAAAATGTTTTTGCTTGTTTCTTTATTATAAATTTGTTACCCACGAGCTTCCAAGCTCACCCCCCTTTCTCCCCACCTTTAGGTATTTGAGCAAGAGATGGAGTGGAAGCGAGTCAAGGCATCACTCCCATTTGCTAATGTGGTAGTTTGAGTTAGTTTTGGATAATTCGAGGATTAGTCGCATTTCAAAGATTATTAGTTCATGTAATTTTTGTATTTGAGATTTGAGACATTGATGTATTGGGATTAGAAATGTCGCTTCAGTATTCTTTTGATATTAATGAATTATGAATGTATGTATGGATGATATTGAGAGGAATATGAATTTGTGTATGGATGAGGTTGAGATGATAAATTTTGATCATGAATTGTAAATCTATATAAGTGAGGTGTGTTAGTGAAAAAAAAATGATGATGAGAAATTGTATTAAGCAAGGAACCACGCTCAAGTAGGACGGTATTTTGTTAAGCAAGAGTTGGATTCCGGAAACGGGATCCAACATAACGTCATTCATTATCCTCACATTTCAAATCATTATTCAGTGGAGGTCAGATTTGGTTATTCCATACAAAAAAGAGCTTCTCCTTTTAGATTCTCCAATTTTCTTGCCTTTCAGCCAACTTTTCTTCAGTTAGTTGAGGAAGCTTGGTCCTCTCATATTTAGGGGTATCCTATGTTTTGTGTAGTGACTAGACTTAAGAGGGTCAAACAAGCCCTCAAAGCTCTTAATTCTGGATAGATTGGTGATGTTAATGTTAGAGTCTGGCGTTGTCAAGAGAATCTCAATGTCATTCAAGATCAGTTGAGACATTTGCCTAAGTCGAATGTGTTGCTTGCTAAGGAAGCAGAGGCCATTCATGAATTCATTAGAGCTTTAGACGATCAAGAGTCCTTCTTTAAACAGGCATCTAGGATCAAGTGGTTAAAGGAAGGGGATAGAAATACCAACTTTTTTTCATAAATCCCTCATTGCCAACAGAAACCGCAACAACATTCATTCTATCGTAGTAGGTAATGGGAGAAGGATAGTTAGGCATGATGAGATAAATGATCAGTTCTTTGATTTCTTTCAAAAGTCTATAGGTAGCCAAAAGTCCCTTCCTCCTTCACAGGAATTTGTGGTTAATCTGTTTCCTCAAGCCTTACCTGACCACCTTTCTCAATCTCTTACAGCTGAAGTTTCCACTCAAGAGATTAGAGACGTGTTCAATTCTTTCAACCCTAATAAGGCTCCCAGTTTGAATTGGTATACAGTTTGTAATAACACCAAAATTGTACAATTTGAGTCAGTATACTGAAGGTTATATCCAAAAGAGTTCAGACTGTTTTTAAACTGTAACAGAATTCCTAACTCTAATTCCAGCCAGATTTTGAGATGCTTAGAGATAGAATTAACATTCGGCTTCTTCAGAAAAGTTTTAGACATATGTCTCTAGTTTAATTTGAATCAAGAATCAACTCATTTAGAAATACACAGATCAAGTTATAATCAAAATACCAAGACGTGTTCAGTGAAAATTTTCCAGTTCATAAGATTCCAGCACACTTCTTCACCAATAACTCACATATGTCATTCCAATTCAGGCATAACTCTCATACTACTAAACATATCATAAAGATCAGATTGTCACTTACTTGTTAGGCTTTCAATCCAGCTCAAACTCCAGATTAAATCAAGTCTCCATGCAAGCAAAATTCATCACCAACTTAGGATGAAAACAAGTTGATTTTGGACAGCAAGATGAAGGTAGTTCTTGGCTATTTTGTGTAAGGTAAAAAGTTGGATTTTGGTGCAGCAATTTGGCTAGGGTTTAGGCAAATTAGAGAGGAGAAAGTTGGAGAAAATTTCGTGCAAAAGGTGAGAGAAATGGCAGAAGCATTGCTGCTGGAATTTGCACTATCACTATGCTAGGTGTCACCATTCAAGCACATCAACATGTTAGGTGTCACCATTCAAGCACAACACTTGTCCTAAGGCATGTCTTCCATTTGCCAACTCAAGATGCTGCCACTAATCCACTTTAGATGCTGCCATATGTCATCAACATGCTAGGTGTCACCATTCAAGCACATCAACATGCTAGGTGTCACCATTCAAGCACAACACTTGTCCTAAGGCATGTCTTACATTTGCCAACTCAAGATGCTGCCACTAATCCACTTTAGATGCTGCCATATGTCACCAATTAATCAGTCCAAATGTCTCCTAATTAGTGGTCCACTTGTCACACAATCATTGATCCATTTGTCACTTAATTACAAGTCCATTTGTCACCTATTTTATATATCTATCGTATTTTTTTGAAAAATTTCTAAAATTCACCAAAAATTCCTAAATAATAATAATACTCTCCAAATAAATTTTCAGCTCAAAATAAATCACCAAAAATTTCAAAATATCTAAAATATACCAAAATTGCCAAATCATAATTAATACATTCCAATTTAATCCACAATTTTCACTTATAAAATTTACCCAGAAATGTCAATGAATGCATGTACAATTATTTGTATAAGTCAAAATTCATATGCATATAATAACGAATACTCAATTATGCAAAGCATATGATGTACTGCAAATTCCTAAATTTTCTAACCCCTAACACGGGGTGTTACATTGGGCCTAACCTGTTAACTTTAGGCTGAGTTTAGTTGGGCCAGGTTGAATTTGCCAAAATTAGTTTAAACTCTATCCATTTCAATTTGATTACATTTTAACATGTCTAATTTGCATCAAGATTTTATTGTATTATTAAAGTTTCTCATTTTTAATTTATTTCAATGAGTTTAAATTAATTATAATTGGATAATTAATTAGTTGTAATTAAGCTAAGAGAGAGAACTTTATACAAAAGACCAAAAAGGAAAGAAACAGATTGAAAAAAGAGGCTAGCTAAAAAACAAACAAAAAAAGTCAACCATGAAAGTGAGTGAGAGCCACAAAAATAGGTGAAAAACATGCAAAGAGGAAGGAGTACAAGAATGAGAGAAAAATAAATTGAGGTAGGGGAGCAGGAGCATACAATATATACGAGCGAAACAAACAAAGTTGAAAGAAAACTAGATGTAGACACGAGACAAACAAAGGATTCAAAACAACAATCCAGAGGCAAAATAGGATCATGAGAAAAACAAATATAGGAAAGATTAGAGGAGCTCTCTCTTCTAGTATTGCCTCCACCTTACGGATATGGTCTGAAGAAAAAACTTATCCACCACAATGCCGTCCTTTATTTTCTATATATATATATATATATAACTTATTAGTGTATGTATGAGGAGGTATCCTCCAAATTTTAGTTTCTCTAATGAGAATCAAGCATCTACTACTCAAGTTCTGAAGGCTACTGGAGATCCTTTGAAGGATATTAGGAGACCATTGACATGAAGTAGGTCAAAAAAGGCCAAAGAAGCCCTCAACAATTTAATGGTGGATCTCTACACAAGGAGTGAGATGTTATTACTTCTAGAGGTTGAAGTTAAATATATTATGATGATCCAAATAAAGGAGCAAGATGGAGAATTATGGTTACAAAATGTCGTGTTGAACTCATAGGATAACCAACGTCGGTCTTGCACTATTGTTAGAGTGTTAAGGAATAGAATATATCTGGTTATAGAGTCATATTTGTAATAAGTGTTAGTCTTTTGCATGGTTTTACAGACTTGAATTCCATAAAACAAATTTACGTTACAATTTAACTTGTCACCAAGGTTGAACTCGTCTTTGTTTTATATAGTGATTGTCAAAAACAAAATTGATGTTGGTTGTTATCTAAGATAGTTGATATAAAAGTTGATCTTTACTTTACATATCTCATAGGCAAGTGCACCTATTGAACTATAATATAATGTAGTGTCAATCCCACAAGGAATATAAGTACTAATAATAACCTCTTTTCTATTATCTAATTAACAAATAGGGTGATGATTTAATTAAAATTGAACTAAAATAAAATTCCATAGAAATAATAAACCAAAAAACATATATCACTATGATTAATTAATTAATATCAAATAACTAGTACCCAGGTAATGAATCCCCTTAAGATTTCTTAAGCATTAACCCTTTATCATGCAATTCGACTATTGATCATTAGACCATGAAAATTTATGTCTTGTGATAGTATCTTTCTCAAGACTATTAACACTAATCCTCTATTAATTCATTGAGACCTATTTCTAGTTAAAACCCTAAGATTACATTACTCAAATCTTAAATTTCACTATTAGGTTTGACTCTAATCAAAAGAATTTATGTCGATCTATCTCTAATTAAATTGCAATGAATGAATGAATCAAACTGTATTAAATAAAAGATCAAATCACAATATCCATCCCAAAATAAGGTTTATTATACCTAGGAACTAAACAAACTTAGTTAACAAACATGGAAAACAAAACAAACACTAAAAGTTTAGAAGAATAATTGAAAAGAAAATAATATGTAAGATGTATATATATGTATATGTATATATATATATATAACTTCAATAGAAAGTTGTTCTCTATAGGATCTATAATCTTCACGGTTTCAATTGTCCTAGGTTTATAATTAATAAATGCTAAATAGACTATATTCGTAATCCCATATTTAATGCATTTTGCTGATTTATTTAAGAGTTTCTTATAGTTTATGGTACTTATTTTGTTTATATTGTGTTTCTAGTTCATATTTGCCTTCATGGATAAAAAGGAGAAGAATTAGGGTAAAAATGGGATAGAAATGAAAGTATTAAAGATATTTTGGTGGTTGTCTATGTAAGCCTACACAACTGTGTATCTGATAACTCTCTATGACTGTGTTTCTTTGCAATTTTTAATGATCAAAGCAAGACTGAATGACACGATCATTCAAACAACTGTATTAGTGATTGTGTCTACTTCAAAAACCTTAAATTCAAGCTATAAATGGATAAAACAAGAGGAGGTCAAAAAGAAGTTTGTAAGAGGCTTAAGAAACCTCAAGAAAAGATATAATGATAGCCTAGAATGATAGAGAGAAAGAAGAACATGAAAGGAAGCATATTTGGGGTGGATTTTCATTAATCTAAAGTATATTTTATAAAGATTAAAAGGGATTTCCTCACGGTTCTTTTAGTTTTGTGCTTTAGTCTTGATATTATGATTATAAGCTAAACTTTTTTTAGTACTTAGATTAGCTGAACCATGGGACAATATTTGTAGTGATTTTATTTTAACTTAATTCATTCTTTAGCTTCACTGATATTCAATTATGTCTTCCTAACTATTCTTGAATTAATATTGCTAGCCTATTATTTAATATATGATTTCATACAATTGAGATTGAAAAATCCTTTTGTATGAATAGATTTACTATAATTGAAAGGAGTTGTATGTAAACCTAGAGATAGATCGATATAAATCCTTTACATTAAGGTGAAACCTAATAGTGAAATTCATAAATCATTAATGTAATCTTAGGAGTTTCAACTAGAAAGAGGTTTCAATTAATCAACCGAAGGTTAGGTGTTAATAGTCTTAAGAAAGATATGTTAGAATTTTTATAATTTAATAAACTAATGATTAAATTGATTAGTGAAATCATGATTGCACGAGAAGTCCTAAGGGTATTCAAAATCTAAGTGCCAATGTTTTCCTTGATTGTTTCTTAGTTTAATCTTCATTCTAGTTAAATGAATAAACTATTATTATTTATTTTTTTAATTTTGCATTTGATTTATCTTAAACACCATAATTTATTAGGCTAGATAATAGAAAGACAATAAATACTAATAATTATAGTTCTCGTGGGATCGACCCGTACTTGATAATACTAGCTAAAACTACACCATGCACTTTTGATTTAAAAAATTAAAATTACATATCAAGTTTTTAGCACCATTTCCTGGGATTAGAATATTAGGAAAAACCTTCTTTAAAAATCTAGTCATTTTTATTTTTAGGTATTTTTATTTCTTTTCTTTTGTATTTATTTCTTTCCTTATAACTTTCTTTCTTGATCTTGTATTTGTGGATTATTTTCAGGATTTAGTTAGTCATCGTTATAGCAACCAAATACAATGCTAGGATGGAAAGGATAATATTCTTAGGTGGACTATAGTATACTATCACTTATAATAGCATTAGAAACTTGGAATGAGAGTTATGGTGACATGTATTCAGAAGCTAAACTAATATCCATAGTGTATTGTGACATTTATGGGAGTGATCACCTTAATTATGAACATCAAACATCAAACTATATATGGGAGCATTCAAATTATGTGGAGAACTAGCCTCATGATACCGTATATGGGAATACTTATAATATAAAGTAGAGCAGTTATTACGACTATGCATGGAATGATTATGCTTCATTTGGATTTCTAAAACAACAACAACAAGAGGAGGAGGAGAGTCTTAAAGATGTCCTTATGAAAGACATTACTTTACAAGAGGTTGCCCTCCATGAACTCCAAGAGCTGGTTGCTTCATCTGAATACACTAAGTTAAATGTAAGGGATCATGTAAGTGCATTAATTTTCCAAAGTGGAGGGCAGGAAAAGGTTGAATATATGAAGGAAAATGTGATTCATGAATAGAAGTTAGAAGATTCAATAGAGAAGATAGAGGTTGAAGAAAAAGAGGAAGTTGTTGTTTAAAAAGAGAAGGAAGAAGAGAAGGAAGAGGAGAAAGAGAAAAATAAAGAGGAGGAGCCAAATAAGGAGGTTATTGAGAAATTATCAATAGTCATATTAAGTATGGAGGGCTCCTACCTCCCACAAAACAAACTTTTGGAGTCAATTGAAGATTCATAGGGTTTTGTTATTTCTTGTTATATTGACAGTTTGATACCCTATGTTCTTATTATCTTACAAAATATGGCCTATTTGTAGGGTACTAAATTTTTATGTGGGAAAAGAGGTGGAAGCAAGCCATTATATATAGGTTAAAAAAGGGCTTGTTGACAAGTCCAATAACAAGACTCATAAATAAGCACTATTTAGAAGGCAACCTAATTATTAGGTTTTGGTTTTAATTAAGTAGCTTGTAGGATTATCATTAGTAGTTTAGTTATCTTCATAGTTTTAAGTTGATGGTCTTAATTTTGTTACTTGAGATTTGATATAGTTCTACAAGTTATGAAGGCAACATTAACTCTTGTTTTAGAGTAGAAAAGATTTCACTAGTAATGGATATTGTTGAGGAAATTGAACAAGACTATAAATCTTTTTCTTTTAGGGGAGTGCCACTTATCCTCACCCCTACATTTTTCATATTTTTTAGTATTCTTACATGTTTTGTACACTGAGGATAATGTATAACTTAAGTGTAAGGGAAGGACTTAGCGGTCAAGTTTGTAAATTTTGTTATAATTAGCTTAATAATGAATAATACAAGAATTTATTTGGTTATAATTAGCTTAATAATGAATAATTCAAGATTTTTTTTAAAGAAGATGTTGATGAAGATGATTCATTATGAGTTTACTTGTGACTGTGATTTGATTTGTTTAGGCAAATAATTATGAGTGTCTTCCCGAGTGCAAGAAGAGCAAAACCGTGAGAATCTTGGCCCAAGGGGTAACTCAAAGTGGACAATATCTGTGAGTGGGTGGTTTGGGCTGTTACAAGTGGTATCAGAGCCAGTTCCCGACCCGATGTGCCAGCGTAGGACACTGGTCCCTAAAGAGGGAGCGGACAATATCTGTGGGAGGGTGGTTTAGGCTGTTACACACATATTAAAAAAAGAAAATAAAATAGTAGTGTATGAATAAATGAGCATAAATAATTTCCCTCCATTGGCTTTGTACAGGTCAAAGTTAAAGAGTGGTGCTAGTAGCTATTTGAGATAATGACCCAGTTAAGTAACTAGGAGTATTAATAACAAGGTGTTTTACTCTTGCATCAAAAGGCTAAATGACTTTCTAAACAAGCTTTTAAATGATCTTAAAATGTTTAAATTTAGTGTTTTGTTTTTAATAAGGGGTATGAAAGTGTTTAAAGGTTTTATCATCTTTTTTTATATATATGTTCACTTTATGCATTAAGTGAATGTTGAGAATTAAGTTAAAATTTGAAGTATTGTGGATTAAATTGGATTGATTTATAAACTGATGTAGGTAAATAAATGCATAACATTTCAATGAATTTTGAAATTGAATGAATAATGAAGAACCTTGATGGATATATTTTTTGTTTAATGCTTTTCCGGATTTGTTTTTTATTAAGTTAAGAGTAATGAAATTGATTTGTTTAGGGACAACCAAATGCTTAAGTGTGGGGGAGTTAGATAAATGCTAAATAAAATATATTTCTAATCCCATATTTAATACATTTTGTTTGTTTATTTGAGAATTTATTATTGTTTATGGTTCTTATTTTGTTTCTATTATGTTTTTGGGTTATATTTGCATTCATGGATAAAAAGGAGAAGAATTAAGGAAAAAATAGGACAGAAAATGGAAGAATTAAAGATATTTTTATGGTTGCTCGTGTAAGCCTACAAGGTTGTGTGGTTGCCTGTGTAGCTCTCCATGACCATGTTTCTTTATGATTTTTGAAGATTGAAGCAAGATCGAGGGACATGGCTATACACACGGTAATATGAGTGATCATATCCACTTTGGAAATCCTAAATTCATGCTACAAATGGATAAAATGAAGAGCAATGAAAGAAAGTCAAAAAAGGGTTCATAGGAGGCTCAAGAAAGCTCAAGAAAAGACATATTGACAACCTAAAATTATAGAGAGAGATAAGAACAAGAAAGGAAACATATTTGGGGTGAACTTTCCTCAATCTAAAGTAGATTTTATAAAGATTAAAAGGGATTTCATCATGGTTCTTTTAGTTTTCTGTTTTTCCTTTAGTCTTGATGTTTTGATTATAAGCTACTCTTTGGTTGGTACTTAGATTAGATGAACCTTGTGATAATCCTTGTAGGATTTTATTTTAACTTAATTCATTTTTTAGTTTCACTAAGATTCAATTAGGTCTTCTTAATTATTCTTGAATTAATGTTTCTAGCGTATTATTTCATATATGATTTCATGCAATTGAGATTGAGAAATCCTTTTGTATGAATGAATCTACTATAATTGAAAGGAGTTAGATGCAAACCTAGAGATATGTCGACAAAATCCTCTAGATTAGGGTCAAATCTAATAGTAAAATCCACGAATTGATTAATGCAATCTTAGGGGTTTTAACTAGAAAGAAGTTTTAGTTAATCAACTGAGGGTTAGGTGTTAATAGTCTTGAGAAAGATATTAACATAAGATATGAATCGGTCTAATAATTGATTAGTGAAATCGTGATTGTACGAGAAGTCCTAGGGGGATTAATAATCTAAGTACTAATGTTTTCCTTGATTGTTTCTTAGTTTAATCTTCATTCAAGTTAGTTTATTGTGTTGACCTATTTTAGTTTATTGTTTTAATTTTGAATTTAATTCATCTTAAACACCATAATTTATTAGGCAAGATAATAGAAAGACAATAAATATTAGTAACTATAGTCCTTATAGTATCGATTCGTATTTTTCAGTACTAATTATAGCTACATAATGCACTTATGGTTTAAAACGTTAATATTATATATCAAGTTTTTGGAGTCATTTTTTAGGATTATAATATTAGGAAAATCTTATTTTTATTAATGTAGTCATTTTTTATGTTTAGGTAGTTTTTATTTCTTTTCTTTTATATTTATTTATTTCTTTCTTGATCTTGTGTTTGTATCTTATTTTTAGGATTTGGGTAGCCATCATTATAGCTGCCAAATACAATGGAAGGATGGAGATGACATTATTCTCAGGGGAACTATAGTATGTTATTGTTTATAGCAGCATTAAAAGCTTGGAATGAGAGGTATGCTGATATGTATTTAGAAGCTAGACTGATATCCATGATGTGTTATGACACTTATGGGGGTGATCACCTTAATAAAATGTCAAGCATCAAATTATATATGAAAGTATCCGAATTATATGGAGAACTGACCTCAGGATACCCCATATAGGAATAGTTATAATCTAAAGTGGAGTAGTTATTACGACTATGCATAAAACGATTATGCTTCATCTAGATCTCTAAAATAACAACTGCAAGAAGAAGAGGAGAGTATTATAGATGTACTCATGAAAGGCATTACTTTACAAGAGTAGTTTTTGCTTGTTTATTTGAGAGTTTATTATTTTTTTGGTATTTATTTTGTTTCTATTGTATTTTTTACATCATATTTTTATTCATGGATAAAAAGGAGAATAATTAAGGAAAAAAGGGACAAAAATGGAAGAATTGAAGCTATTTTCGTGGTTTCCTATGTAAGTCTACACGTGGTTGCCTATGTAGCTCTTTAAGATTGTGCTTCTTTATAATTTTTAAAGATTAAAGCAAGATTGATAGACGTGGTCATACACACGACCATACGAGTGATCGTTTCCACTTCAAAAATCCTAAATTCAAGTTATAAATGGATAAAATAAAGAGAATATGAGAGGGTGTCAAAAGGGGGTTTATAGGAGGCTTAAAGAAGCTCAAGAAAAGACATATTGATGTCTACTAAGTTATCAACTCTTGTTCCACAACTTAACACAAATGACTTAATTGCATCTCTTGATTCAAATTAAGTGTGAGCATAACAAAGATTACAAAACGGCAATATATTGAATTCAACAAGGTAAATATTATAGAAAACAATTCAAGAATAACACCCCAATATAGATTTAGCAATCCATAATCATATTCAAAGAACAACTATTCATACTTGGCATATAAGGCAATGAAATTGAAAAAGAGAATAGAATGAAATCAACTTGAAGTCTTAATCTAGAAAATCGAGAAAACTGGAGTTGATTTTAATGTTTCCACTTTTGATCTTCTTATTTGTGATGTGTAGCCTTTTTTAGGTTTTTCTTCCTTTTTGTTGTGTCTTCACCAACTATTAAATCTGCCTCCCTTCTTTGTAGCCTTCATAATATCCTTTTATAACAAAAACTAGCTTTTTTGGAACATACCAAAAACCTCTCAGTCGTGACTTTCCATGGTCAAAAAAGCTTATACATGCAAATACACGGGTGTGTATGTCAACATACACGAGCATGTATCTTCACACAGGTATAAACAACATCTTCAAAGCTCCATACTGTTACAGTAACCTAGACGGTCACTATACATGGCCATGTATGTCCAAGGTTGCTTCAATTCTTCCATTTTATACCGCAATTTCACCCAAATTCTTCTCCTTATGTCCAAGGTTGCTTCAATTCTTCCATTTTATGCCGTAATTTCACCCAAATTCTTCTCCTTTTGGTCTATAAAGGCAATTATCATCTAAAAACAAACTTGAAGTAGAATAAGTACCACAAATACCATAAGATTCTCAAATAACAAGCAAAGCACACTAAATATGGGGTAGACATTTACTCACATATTCGGCTACATCTTTCTTCATGCCTTTCCACCAGAAATGCTCTCTCAAATCCCTGTACATCCTGGTGCTACTTGGGTGCATGGCATAAGGCGCATTGTGTGTCTCATCCCATATTTCATCCTTCACTTCCTTGACATTCGGAATGCAAAGTTTGTTTCCAACAACCATAAGTCCATCACCTCTCACTACCACTTCAGACTTCTTGCCATTCTGAATTTCATCTCGGAGATTGCTAAATTCTGCATCCTGTGCCTGTAACTCCCTAACCTTCTCTCTGAGTATTGGTCTTACTCTTAAGCTTGACCATCTCTTCTAAAAAAGGCAAATAAACTGTCCGAACATGGGCTATTGATGATTTTTTGCTTAAGGCATCCGCCACTACATTTGCCTTTCCTGGATGAAACTCAATCCACCTCCTTTGTCTCAAGTTCAATTCCTTTTGGCTCAACAAATACTTAAGGCTTTTATGATCGGTGAAAAGCCTCGTTTGAACCCCATACAGATAATGTCTCCAAATCTTTAAGGCAAAGATTATTGTTGCTAACTCCAGATCATGGATCGGGTAATTCAATTCATAAGGCTTTAGCTGTCGGGAGGCATAAGCTATTACCTTATCTTCTTGCATCAACACACAACC
>JANIJF010000005.1:58715611-58736770 GCA_024520955.1 Erythroxylum bequaertii
TTAACGTGTACTTAATATTTTAACGAGGGATTTAACTTCATATGTCTCATCAAACACAAATTGCATGTAAAATATCACACATATAAAACATACAATTTATCATGCATCCAATATATATATCAACCATATAAATAAAGTATGCAACTTATGCACTTATAATCAAATTATATGCATAAAACATCAAGCTTCGTTTGATTCTAGTTATTGATCTTCATAATCTAAAATAATATTTCCAACTCTCTGGAAAAAACAATTAGATTAAACTCATTGATTCCTAAATGAATTAAAATCCTATTCCAAATAGAAATTTAATTTGATTTGAAAACAATTTTCAAATCCAATTGAAAACCATTTCTAATTATCTTGACTCCTTTGATAAAATTTAATTGATAAAATTTCAATAAATTGTACTTCTTACTTATTATAATTTAAAAAAACTCTTTTCAAAATTATATGAATAACACATTTGAATCCAATTAGAAGACTATTTCTAATCTCATTAGAAATTGTTTTTCTTTAATTAGAAAATTATTTTCTAATATTAAAAGGAAATTACTTTCAAAATTAAATAAAACACTTTTAATTTAATTAAGAAAGTTATCATATATTATTAACTTAGAGATTTATTTCTTAACTAATTAGAAAACCTTTCTTTAATAAGTTAAAATGCTATTTTTAATATATTAAAGAAAACACATTTTTTTAATTAATAAATGAAAATTCTTTTCAAAATTTAATCAAGAAAAAAACTTTATCTAAAAAACAAGAAACTTATTATTCATACATAAAGAAACAATTCTAAATAAATTAAATAATAATTCTCTAAAAAAACAAAATTATAAATTTAATTTATCTTAATCAATTGAAATAAATAAATTTAATTATGAAACATTTTTCTCAATTTCTTAAGAAAATAATTTTCTTAATTTTGAGGAGACTAATTAATTAATTTCAATCTAATTGAAACTAATTAATCCTTATTTTAGAAACTATTTTTCTAATTAATTAATTTCAATATAATTGAAAATAATTAATTATAATTTTAGAAACTACTTTTCAAAAATCAATTAGGAATCAATATAATTATTAATCTTAACCATATTCAGAAAAATAATTACTTTAATTTTGCAATTAAATTTTGTTTTTAAAACAAATTTTAAAAAATGTTTGGATTAAAATTTATTAATATTACATTAATCCTAATCCTAAAACATGTCTTATAGTGATACTATAATAGACCAAAAGAGTATCGAAACACCCTTTATTATTAGTTTTAGGTTAGAAAAAATGTATAGCCAAACAAGCCAATTCCTAAACCTATGTCCAAACATCATCATCTTCATCTTTAAGAAGACAGCCAAATCCTGGCCGCCACCGACCACCAGCCTTCTCCAAGATTGCCGTTGAAGACCACCAGTCTCTAGCCACGTGACTGCAATGTTTTTGCGCCTCTCAACGAAAAACAAATACTGACGCAGGTTTCCTTTGGAATTGCTCCTCTCTGTTTTCTTCAGCCCACGACCCCACCAGCAGCCGACTCATCCACGCTAGCACGTTTAACTCGTGAATCGCTTCTCTCTGGCCTCAATGCCAATTGCTCCAGTTATGCGTGAAGCTCGTTTCCTCGATGGTCATTGGTGTTCGTTTTGTTACATAGTACATAGACACCATTGAGGGTCTAAGTTATATTTCTAATTTCATCAGAAAACTGATAGGAATGAATGAGCCAACTGCCACACTCAGGAGAATCAGCTATGCAAAGATATGCGTCCTAATAGAAGCTACACAATCCCTTGCGAATTTTACCCCAATAATGAGGCTAATTGACCAGGGACATCTGTATGAAGATTCTATAGAAGTCACTTATCAATGGAGGCCCTACACCATCTCTTTAGATTCAATAATTATCTCTTATTGAAGGAGGATTTTGAGGAAGCATTAAGAAGAGGATTGAATCCATATGTTAGAGTTCTCCTTCCTTTGTCTGCAATAAGAAGTTAAAAGTGTATAAAGAAGGAACTTAAGTGCCTTAATCGAGTTACATACGTAAATCTCAACACAACCATCAAGGAAACAAAAGGTAAGTTGGATACAATACAAAACCTCTTATACTTAGATCCTATAAATAACTCGTTGAAGGCTAATGAGAAATATGTTTTGGAGAATCACACAATGACTCTTAAAGCACATTACTCCCTGACCAAGCAAAGATCCAGGATTCAATGGCTCATCGATGGAGACAGAAACACAACCTTCTTTCACAAATCGATGCTGGATAGAAAAAACCAAAACATAATTTCCTCTATATAAACACTTGTTGTAACTATAGTCACTTCCCAGGAAGTACTTTTAAAAGCTAAATTTATCCACTTCTCGGAGTTTATAGGCAATTAAGACTAGTCTCTATCATTAACCAATCTGTTAAAATTCTTCATATAAGATACAATGTCCCAGGAGACTTTCAATAATCTAGTTATCCCCTTCATATTAGCAGTATGGAGAAAGTAGCTTTCAGTCTCAAATTTCACAAGGTTCCTAGCCCTGATGGGTTCAACGGGCTATTCAACCAAAAATATTGGCATCTAGTTAAGGATACATTCACTAGGGTAATCCTAAGTTTTTCAACATGGGGTAGATCCTAATAGAGTTTAACAAGACATTTGTGACTTATTATTAAGAAACAGAATCTTAGTTCCTTTAAAGACTTCAAACCTATCTCGCGTTGTAATTTCATATATAAATTCATTTATCAAATGTTGGCTAATAGACTTAAACAGGCCATAAAACCACTAATTGATGGATCACAATGAGCTTTATTGAAAGAAGGAAGCCACAGCAGGAGGACTGCTATGGGACAATGCAGGCAACTAGCTTGGCAGCTTCACTCAAAATCTGGGCTAGTGCTCAGCAGTGTCTGCAGAACTTTGGGGTATTAACACCGGCCTAACGCTTGCGTGGAATCTGGGATATTGCTAAATCTAGCTTGAAGTGGATTCTATCGCGGTGATAAATATCCTCTCTTTCTTTGCCAACTGTTCACGGGCTCTCAATCCCATTATAATGGGCATTAACGAACTGTTTACTCGAAACTGGACTGTTGTTCATCGACACATATATCGAGAGAGCAACAGAAGCATTGACTGACTTGCTAACTATACAGTTCATTTTGATATCAGCATCAATTACCTAGACACTACACCCATTGGGAGCCACCCAGTCCTTCTAGAGGATTTATTAGAGATTTGTCTCCCTAGACTCATAATGTAATCTGGTTCGCTTTCTTTCCATTTATTACAAAAAAAAGAAGGAATATTGAGGACAATATCCTTTTGGTCCAAGATCTATTCAAGAACTATGGAAGGAAAGGGGTATCTTAAGAGTTGTGCAATCAAAGTCGACTTTTAGAAGGCCTTTGACAACCTTAATTGAAGCTTTATCATTTATATCTTATAGGCATTGGGTTTTCCTACTATTTTTATCAACTGGATCTGATAATGTATCTTGACGGTGTTATATAGCATTCTCGTTAATGGAATCCCTGTCCAAACATTCAAAGGTGGGAAAGGAGTGAGATAGGGAGCCCTGTACTTGCTATGGAAGTACTTTTAAGGCCTATTGGACACACAATCAATCTACAGAGGAAATTGAAATATAATAAGGAATGAAAAAGTTAAAGATATGTAACTTGTCTTTTGTTGATGATCTCCTACTACTTTTGCAACTAACCTACACTCTATTAAAGCTTTAATGAATGCAATAAAGTTGTTTAGAAGCATATTTGGTCTAACTATGAATAAAGACAAGAGCCATTTCTTTTTATCTGCATCAACTTCCTACTTATCTCCCATTATCTCCTCTTTTATAGAACTCATGCAACACCTTACCCCATTTCTGTATTTAAGAATTCCCATTTCTCATAAGAGACCCTTTTTCAGGGAATTTATGCCCCTGATAGAAAGGATCAAATTGAGGATTAACAATTGGTGTAATCGATCTTTATCCTTTGCAAGTCAAGTACAACCCATAAATTATGTATTAAATTCTTTACATCTACATTTTTCAACCCACATTGCACTTCTTTGTACCATTATCAAAACTATAGAGAGACTCGTACAGATATTTCTTTGTTCTGGATCCTCACAAGTACCATTATCAAAACTATAGAGAGACTCATACAGATATTTCTTTGTTCTGGATCCTCACAAGGTTCTAGAATAGCTAAAATGGCTCGCAAGATTGCTTGCTTTCCAAAGGAGGAAGGAGGTCCAGGCATTATCCCATTAAAATTAAGTAACAACACTCTATTGATCAATAGAATATGGAAATTGTTGACGGATATGGAATCTTTATAGGTAAGGTGGGTACACTCCTACCTCATAGGGCAATCAAGATTCTGGACTCACGCATTTAAATTAGATAGTCCATTAAATCTTAAGGATAGAGTTTGAGGCTAGTTTAAGACCAATGTAGGAGACGGTGCAAAGACCCTTTTTTGACAAATTTATGGTCTCCTAATAGCCCCTCCTGAATAATGCCAACTACTCTCATCTCAAACAGTTTATTCCTATAAATGCCACAGTCATGTATGTTATATAGTGAAACTCATATTTTCTTGATCCACAAGCTCTAAACATAATAACCAGTTATGGACCTTTGGCATCCGAGGACACCATAGGCCATCGATCCTTTAGTTTATTCTCTAACAAATCTTGTAAGGAAGCTCTCAGAATAAGCAACCCAAAAGTTCTATCGCTAAAACTAGTCTAGTGCCCTTAAGCTATAACCAAACTTTCATTCATTTTATGGCTTCTTGTTTAGGGTAAGCTACTACCAAGTATAAATGGAAGGGATTTGCTAAAAACCTAAACTGTCTCTTATGTAACAACTCTGCAACGATTATTGAGCACCTATACATCCTATGCCCATACTCGAATTAATTAAGAAGCACTCTCCTACCATACACATCCCTTATCCAAAATATCCCATGAAACATGCAAGAAGCAGTTCCTGGGTCAGATGGTTTGCACCTAATAGGTGAGTATTTGATCATTGTTAGATTACCAATCATCGACACAGGAATTACAAGCAAGAGTATTAGTAAAGAAAGCAATGAATCAAGCCCTATAATTGACTAGGTGCCATACCTGGAAAAAAAATGCAACCTCTAGAGCCAAAACTGACTCAAGACTTCTTACTTCATTGACTTGTGATTGGTTTGAGAAGAAGAAAATATGTTAAGAAGCAAGTTAATTAACATACATCTTTGGTAGCTACCAATGCTTACCCTAAACACATCGTCTTCATATCTCTGGAAGAAAGAAGCTCGTTAGCTTTCTATTTAGGGTTAAGTAGATGAAAAAGCTACTTGTGAGTGTTAATTGTATGATGTTAGACACATAAGTCCTAATAGTATAATTGTGTGGGCATTGGTGAGTCTTGACCAATGTTTGACACTTGGGACGATCGAACAAGGCAAAGACTTACGAGTAGGCAAGAAAAAGGGGAAATGATAGGCGTTGGCATGCATTGGTACACATTGGCGAAAATCTTGGACAAGATGCAAAATTTGGATGTGAGACCAAAAGAAGACTTGAGATGGGCATTGAGTGGAAGGTTAGTTGGATCATATGCATGACAGTGGTGTGCAAGAGTTTCAAGGTGACTTAGCAAGTTAGATCAAGCTTGGTACTAGTTTTGGTGGAGTTTCGGATCTTTTACGAGTTGACTTAGAGGGCTAGGTTCTTGATGGATGAAGGACTTAGTATATGCTCAAATGAACGAACCATTGCTAATGGAATTGACAGAGGGAAGCATTAGACCAGACCAATGTGCTATGACAGGCTTTAGGCTTAGATGATTCATCATCAACAGATAGAGATCCTGGATGATGTGGTGGATAAGATTACAGAAGATAAACACCAGCTATAAGAGATAAAAACCATGTGGGAGGATCATCTGAAGATAGTGGATATCTTCATGGATATGGATAGGTAATTCCTAGATAGTTGTAATATTTATCTTGTTAGTTATGATGTAACTTAATCATATAAGATAGAGTCCTAGTTAGATGGGGTGTCATTCTATTCGTTAATGTGATGTAATCTGGTAAGAATAAGATAGGATAAGATGTGATCTTAGCTAATAGAGTTCTATTAGGATTCCAACTTGGCAATCTAGAGTTGCTTATAAAGAGCTCATTTAAGTCTTACTCCTCTCAGTGTCAGAGAGTGTGAGACACATATTAGCTCATTTAAGTCTTGCTACTCTCAGTGTCAAAGAGTGTGAGACACATATTTTGAGAGAGCATACTTTGTATACTTTGAGGAAAGTAATAAAGGTTAGCGTTTGTTGTATCTCTTTCGTGCTTATTGTTTCCATTGATATTTAATCATTTCGTAGCTTTCTTGTAAGAGTGTGAGAGTTAAACACTGCGAGAGTCATGAGGTGTTTAAGAACAAAATGTTGTTGGTTCACACGATCACAAGGGAAGGTTGAATCTTACTTAAATGGATCTAAGTGAGATTGTTGTACAAAAAGGTAGGTGCAACTTGCAGATAAGTTTGGTGCTTTAAGGAAAACCTTTGTAACAACTAATATTAGAGCCACATTTCGATATAAAGGTAGGTAGCAATTTGATGGAGCATGTCAACAGATTAGAGGCACTCATTAGGCTAATTCCTCAAGAAGAGGAAGAGGTCATGTCTTATAATACTTGATATGAGATGTTGGAGGCGCGAATCCCACAATTGCAGCATCAAATAACAAAGTTGATAAGGCACAATAGGATTCTAAACTCGAGATCACGATCTTAAGGCGTGCTGTTGCAACACAGGGTGTTGGACGTATTAAAAGAACTTTGGTGAAAGTATGAGAGCCATAAATTTTCGATGGCAAATGAAGTGCCAAGGAGCTCGATAATATCTTGTGGGATATGGAGCAATACTTTGCAACAGTAAAGGTGTCCAATTCAGAGAAGGCGTCGATCATGACTATGTATTTCGTAGAAGATTCAAAATTGTGGTGGAGCAGGATAACCTCCAACGACATCAGTGCAGGTAGACCTCCCATTGACACTTGGGAGAATTTGAAGGAGTTAACGGATTAGTTCATCCCCAACAATAAGTCATAGCTCGCGAGGGAAGCTTTGAAGAGATTAAAGCAAGACAACTCGGTGCATGAATATGTGAGAAAAATCGCATCTTTGATGTTGGATGTGCAAAACATGTTCGAGCAAGACAAGTTTTTCAACTTCATAAGCGGGTTGCAAGGTTGGGCACAAACAGAGCTTCGGAGGCAAAACATGAAAAACCTCCCAAACGCAATAGTGACTGCAGATGCTTTGGTGGATCTCTAGATGCCACCACCAATTCGAACTAGCAATGAAGACAAGAAGAATGGTGGGACATGAAATGACTCGTAGAAAGGAAAGGAGTATGTGAATCTTCTCAATGTAAGCCCAAGAAATAAGCAAAACGGGATATTGCTTATTTCATTTTTGAAGGATTGCACTTTGCTCGTGAATGCCCAAATAGAAGGTGTATCAGGAGCAAATAAATTCCATGGTTACGAAGGATTAAGGAGAAGGAGAGGACGACTTGACGAAAAAAAATTCCCTCAATAGTTATGCTATGTTGGACGCAATAGATCAAATAAAAGAAAGGATAAACTCGACAGAGAGAGAATATGGTACGTAAGAGATGTGGCAATGGCTACGGAGTCTTCAAGAAAACCACATTTGAAGGAGTATCCACAGATTATTTCAACGAGGGCGTCAAGTTCTTCTGATAGAGGTAGTTTGTTAGACCCTTAAGTCCTAATAGCGGAATTATGCAGGCATTGGTGAGCCTTAACCAATGTTTGACACTCAGGACGACAGATCAAGGCAAAGACTTGCAAGTAGGCAAAAAAAAAAGGGGAATGCCAAGCGTTGATATGCATTGGTGCACATTAGCGAAAATCTTCAACGAATTGCAAGATTCGGATGTGAGACCAAAAGAAGGCTTAAGATGGACATTGAGTGGAAGGTTAGTTGGATCCCACGCATGATGGTGGCATACGAAAGTTCCAAAGTGACTTAGCAAGTTAGATCAAGTTTGGTGCAAGTTTTGGTAGAGTTTCGAACTTTGTACAAATTGACTTAGCTAAGGCTGGGTTCTTGATAGACTAAGGACTTAGCATATGCTTAAATGAATAGACCATAACTAATAAACTTGACATGGGGAAGCATTAGACCAGACTAGTATGCAATGATAGAATTTAGGCTTGGATTACTCATCATCAACTAATAGAGATCATGAGGAGATCTTGAATGATATGGTGGATAAGATCACAGAGGATAAACATCAGCTCTAAGAAATAAAGACTATGTGGAGAATCATCTAAAAATAGTGGAGATCTTCGTAGATATAAATAGATCATTCCTAGATTAATGTAATATTTTATCTTGTTAGTTGTAATATAGCTTATTCCTAGATAGAATCCTAGTTGAATAAGGATGTTAGTGTGATATAATCCAATAAAGATAACATGTGATCTTAGCTAATGGAGTTCTATTAAGATTCTATATAACAAAATTCATTATTTGTAGACATGTTATGATTATACTAATATATTTTACAGATTCAATGGCCTTGCAAAAGACAATAAAAGTTTACATGTCCAAATCTTTTCCTATATCTCACCTGACTAATTAAACTTTTTATAACCAGAAAAAAAAAAAAAGAAACAAACTTAAAAACTTCAATTGCAATTTTAGAAGAGAAGTGAGAATGTCAATACATGAACAATAAGGAAATAATAATTAGAAAAAGGGAAGGAAGAATGCTTAAAAAAATATATAGTCTACTCTTCAGTGAAAACTCTAAGAATGGGAGTAATGGTGGCTAAAGAAGGAATCAAGATTTACAGACAAGCAATCAGGTGCATTGATGAATTAATCAAGTCCATAAAATAAAATAAAATAAAATAAAAATGACAATGACATTATAAAACGTAAATGTCTACCAACAGTAATCCCTTTAGAATTGATAAAGGAAGAATATTTAAGTTTATCTTGAACAAGGAAAAATGGCGACGGTATTTTATATTTATAAAATTTTCAACCTTGCATTGCTCGTCTACAAATTTCATCCTCTTCCTTCTTAGCAGCTTCTCACCACCGTTATAGTGGAGAGTGATTCTCAATTTCCTACCAAAATGAGGAGGTAGTTTTATTTCTTCTGTTCTTTTTTTTTTTTTCACTTCTTTCCCTTTATGATACCTAAAAAGTCAGTGAATCGCATTAAGAAATCTTAATGAACACTGTTTGTTCTCCAGGTACGACTCTGCATCAAATATCAAATTCAGGACTCAGGACCCAAAAATCTTTTCTGAATTACATGCCTATCTAAGAAAGTCCCAAATATGACTCTTCAGAAAAAATCGCACTCAGCTGATATCAGTTCTGTTCGTAAAAATTGGTCGCAGTCAAATGATTACCAGCTTCCTAAAACCGGAATCGCACAATATGATCCGATGGAATCGTCAATACACAACTTTACAAAATTCAGGAGAGTTAAAATTACTGAATCAATTTCCTCACGTTCATTTTGTCCTACATAGATCACCAGAGAATTAAACTAACATCACAAACTTCGGATGATACTAATCTTCCGTTGCAGCCAACATCCGAATAACATCATGGAATTACTGAAATAAATCCTTTGCCATTTACTGCTTTCCAACATCCTTCTACTTTCCGAGGAATTCTAATGCAATACAATCATTTGTTAGTTCAAATCTCATTTTATATAAAATTATATCCTCTGAAAACAGTAAAGACTCAGTTAACTTGTCAAGCCCAGAAAACCAAATAAGTTGACTTGAGTAAACAACAAAAATTACAGAAGAAACAGGAGGTGCAAACTGTTATTATGTGCTTCCTATTTAACGGATCAGAAGGGTCAAAACTACTGTTCTACCCCATCGGTTTAGGTATATAATTCTCCATATGGAAACCCATGATTCAATTAATATGGAGAACTGAAGCAGTTTCATAGCTGTAAACAATGTCAAATACCAACAACATTACCGGAGCTAGATTGAAGTCCCAAAGGTGAGAGTGTGGCACTCAAGATTCCTCATGTTAAGCTACAAAAAAAGTAGTAGAATTGAGAACCAATTAGTGAATAATAAGGAAAGGTTGAAAATAACAGATCATGCAAAACTGTTCGTCTGTTTTCACCATTTAGTGACATCACATATTCAAGTCTTGATCCTTTTCTTCAAAAAGTGACAATGAGAGCATATTTCAAACATTTTTTTTTTTGCAGGATGTGCCTTTAAGCTACAAAATAACTATATTATTTATATATTTTATTTTTGTGCTGAAATAATAATTTTGAAGTTTTCTGGCCAATCTGGCCAAAATTAAGGAAATCTGAAAAGAACATCTTTTATCATAAATATATTTTCTAAGTTTCCCAACTAAAAGTTAGGAAAAATCTGAAAGCAACAAACTTTAAGGATATACATCTTGTTTTCATACTCTTATCACTTCTCTTTATTTTGACAATGATCTCACTGCATAACACAATAACTATTGCAAGTTAAAGAAAAATTAATTATAAATGTACATTAAAACAGATATCATGTGCCTCCTGTCCTATTTTTGAAGAAAATAGTTTTATAGAACGTCAGCAAGCATGTTGCTCACCAAATGCCGTCTCCTATCCAAAATTTTTTTTAACTCCTATGAAATAATGATTCACATTATTAGCGAAAGTCATGGACACAAATGTTTTTAGGTCTGCAAGTATTTGATGTCATTTATCTTAAACATTTCTAAGTCAATTCAGACACTTACACAGAAGGTAGAAAACTCACCACAACAGCAATTCCAGTTTCAGAGAATTTAGGAATTGAAATAATTCTTACCACCTGCCCTTCTGAACCTGCATATTCAAATTACCATAAACAAACATTCCCAGGGTACCATGACAGAAAACAAAACACAGCATCATGAAGAAACATAAATGCCTTTCCGAATGCCAATCTTTTCATTTCAACTTACAATGCAAACAAGACACAAAAACAAACTGCAACATCATGACAAAAGCGCAACCAACTGGATATCTATAAGGTTAAATAACAATACCTGTGATGAGGCGTGTTCCATATTTATCCTGATTGCCAGCAAAATAAACATGAGGACAGCTCTCAATAAGGAAAGGATCTTTATCAATGAAAGGATAACAACCTGAAAAAATGGGAGCATTCATAAACACAACTTGAAGAGAACAAAACCAAAGTTACATACAGTTCCATCTCTTAAATAATATAGTATTTACCTAAGATCTCCAACCAAAACTAGTTAAAGAATTACCCAATGTATTAGGTGCTGTTGGTGCCAAATGCCTCCACTTCAGCGTTCTTTCCATAAAATCAAGCTTATCATCTGCATCAGAATATATTGAAAGATCATCAATATTCTGACCTGATGTTCCAAGAAACCTGAAAAATTCGAAGCCATATGCCGTCAATGTCTCAGTATCATAGAAATATATTGTCAAACAATCTATTCCATTAATATTTTACCTGATATTATCAAGCTCAAAACAATGGGGATTTGTACAAGATCTGAAAGTGTTATAAGTTGCTGATCCAGGGAGAAGGCATCTATTCAAAGGCTGCAAGAGAAAGGAGCTTAGATTAAAAAAGAAGAATAAATAACATGAAATTTTGTACATTCTCAAAAAAGAAAAAAAAAAGATCAAAGAAAATGCAAACCTGCTGAGGCAAAGAAAAATTTGCAGGGTCATTAGAACCTGGCATGATATCTACAGGCACACCTGCAGCGATCTAAACAGAAATGTTAGTAACATGGCTCTAATTAAGAACTGAACAAAAATAGAAGTTGGACGATATGAAAGAAGCCGACTCAAAGACACCAATCAACACCACAAAACAACCTGAGTCAACAATATGTCAAGCTCTATGATTGGTTCAGACAGTCTTGTTTGCTCCTTTGAAGTCAAATTCTGAAAATAAAAAAGAAAATTGCTTTCATATAAAGGAAGAAAGGTCATGGAAAACTAAAATCTTCAGAAGCAAGCCCAAGAATTTCACTGCACCAAAATAATCAATCCCAGCTGGAAAACATAGCAAGTGAAAGGACTTCTCTAACAAATCCTTCCAAGTTTGGGCACTTTGAGAAACAATATGAAACATAAACAGGAATAAATTTCATAGAAAGTACTTCAGAACTGATGAATTAAAGGAGACAACAAGTACTAAGTAGTCACCTGTCCATTAAGAAGTCCAGCAGGAATTTCCACAGAATTTCCTGCAACCACAACATGAACAATTTCTGCTGCACTCCCTTGCTCCTGAGAAGTTGATGAGTAAAATGCAGTATTTAATAGATGGCTACAACAGAAGAAGCAAATAGCTTGCATAATGAGAAAGAAACTGCACAAACCTTTTCATCCCCCAGATGGCCAGTAATATGATCAACAAGAAGCTGATACTGAAGGGGGTTAGATGCATTGTTGCCGACACTAAGCCCAGAAACAAAAACAACATACTTATCTTCTCCTGTTCAGTGGCATATAAACATATTCAAAAATGGCTATAAATACATAAAATCAAACAGTAGTAGAAACATTGAAGTAATACAACAGGTAAGTTGCAGAATTTGATTTGAAGATCAAGACCTCTCAAGAAAGAAACCTCAACTTGAGATTGATAATTTCAATATATAATCATGGGTTAATTGCTCCAGACCCTCTACGATTTGGACAATTATCAAAAACAAAAAAAACTTGTAGTTTAAAAGCTATCACTTTACCCATTAAACTTTCACGATATTATCACATTAACCCCTATTGTCAACTCCTGCTAAGCTATCTGACGCACTTAAGCATAAACAAAATCATTTCTCACAACCCTATCCTACATGGAGGCTCGACAACCTAGCCTTTTGCTAGCTCACCCCAAGGGTACCATGTCGTCTCCAACACTGTTCAAGGCAAGCTGAGTCAATGTCATTTGAACAAAATCAGACCTCACCATTGCCACTGTCTGAACAAAACAGAAGCTCGCTTAGAAAGTGGCAATGGCAAGGCCCCATTTTGTTCAGAGAGGGGCAATGAGGTTCAGATGGTGTTGTGCAACTTGGAAGTGCAGTGCGTACAAAATCGTCTAATCTTGTCTTAGAGATGACAGCATATAGCGAAGGGTTAGGTCACAAAGCCTTCACACATGACAAGGTTATGAGAGTTCACGGTAGGGGGTCACATGATAATATTGTGAAAGTTAAAGGTTAAGTGATAGTTTTTAAACTACAAGGGGGTTTTAGATAATTTTACAAATCAAAGGGGTTAGGAGCAATTAACCCTATAATCGTTTATTCAACACTCACTACTATGACTTGTATGCTTCATCTAGAGAAATTACATTCATATATTTTGTCCACCATTTTTATGATGGCATTCTAACATGACTTGCTTCTGATTATAATTTCCTTCCAGTTAATTGTATTTAACTTTCAATTTCTACATGGATTAGTACCCTTCTAGAATTAGCAAATGAACAATTTGGAATACTTTTCTATTTATTCTATGGCAAGGTAAAAGAGAACATGAATCAAGAAGGAAGAAAAATGAGTGCATACTTGAATTAAGCGGCACATCTACTTGAGGTGCTAAGCCAGCTTCAAGGACATCTAGGACTAGGAAATCCCCTGCATCAGTTTCCTTTCCATGCAAAGCAACGACAACACCTATTACATATAGTGAATCAATGAAAGTCAACATGCTTAAAGTAAATGGTATACATTTCCAAAACAAGAAAAGAACAAAGAAGACACGATTTTAGTCATCAGCACAACAATTAACAT
This sequence comes from Erythroxylum bequaertii, assembly GCA_024520955.1. Lineage (NCBI taxonomy): Eukaryota > Viridiplantae > Streptophyta > Magnoliopsida > Malpighiales > Erythroxylaceae > Erythroxylum > Erythroxylum bequaertii. The sequence continues at coordinate 58,729,488 of JANIJF010000005.1, forward strand.
ACAGGTAATTACATATAACAGCATTCGTGGTGATGCACTAGTGTAGACATGAGAAACAATAGTATTAAGGTATCCCAAAGAATGAACCTAACATCTAATAAAGGATGCTTACTCAAATTGGCTATGGGAAATCAGAATAAATTTCAATGATATCCCAAGAACTTGGTCAATAACTAAAAGCCTCTCAAATGGAAGGATCCTACAGAAGGTCCATAAAGTAGACTCCACCAAAAGAAATAGATGTGTGAAAATTCATCCTTCAAATTTCAACCAAAATGACTCGGAACATGACAATGAATCAAGACTAAAAGTTGTTAAAAACTCAAAACCTCCAGTACTTGCCAAGAGTTCAGGAAGACTAAGAAAACCAACAAAACCAGCATTTTGTCAGTTCATCATCATATACCTGTGACATATATTGAAGGTGAAAGCACATCACTGCTAAGCTTGACTCTTCCACTCTCATCTTCCAAGACGAAATGATCATCTGGATGCATAAAATTGTGACGCTTGACAAGTGGTATTGCAGATCTCTGTAGACAATAGTCAGGTTTCATAAATGAATTATTGTCCCAACTGAGAGTTTCCACCAGTAATCCAATAAATATGTAATAAAAGGAAATAAGAAGCCAGAAATTGTTCAGTATTAGTAAACAAAATACCTCCTTAGAGTACTCATCAAGAATGCAGGGTTTAAGTTTCATGTGCTTGTACAGAGTTCCAACAATGATGCATTCCTTGTCTTTTTCAAGTCCCAAAACCGTGCAAACTACAAAATAGAAGCTGGTAAGTAATTTCAGAAGCACTCGATAGAACTTAGAACTTCATGAATAACCACCTCCCTTGAGACTTATATGCATAACAAACAATCCACTACATAAAGCCTTTCAATCATTAGAATAGTCACAGGCTTGGCTAAGAAGACATAAAATAGCATTACCATCTAGTTTCAAACAACTTTCATTGTTGTTGGTTCCACACAATAGGGCAGACTTCCTTACACAAAAATGAGTTCTTCGATAAAAACTACCTGTCCTAGCACCTAGATGCTGACACTCACAAAAGAAGGGAAAGGAGGTAACTGACCCATTTGTCAATGCAATAATAACTGTACTTATCACGTAACCAACAATTAGCGGTAACAAGTTAAAGCTGTGCCATCTTAAAAACAAATTTCACCAGAAACCCCATGTTGCTGATATTGAGAGCTTACATGAGTTGGACTGCCAAATTTAAGAAACGTTTTACAAATTACGAATCAAGATAAAAGAAGTTAAATCTGAAACCCTAAAGCCAATTGCAACCATGGAAAAACCCTCTAATGGAAGAAACAACCGGCAAATACCAAAAGGCCTACATAAAAAATCTACCGGAATGATTATCAATTGACTCTCAAAATTAAACCTTTTAAAAGGAAAGTCAATCTAGTTAAAGCTTCGAAAAAGCATAATTATACTGAAAATCATACAAGACATAAAAATCAACTGTAATTGATGCCACAAAAGACTAGATGGAAAGGAATTACCAGGAAAATGGGGTTTCCAATCGGGAACAAGTGAATAGAGAAGAGTTCTCATCATATGAAGACGAGCAAAATATATTTGGCTGTACTGCTGTCCCCCGTATATTTCCTTCGTAATCTCATACGTCTCATCCTGATTAATTTTTAACCATTTTATCAATCCCAAAAAGAATAGAACTTCCTTTTAATAAAAAAGGAAGAAGAAGAAGAAGAAGAAAGTAGAAAATAAAAGGAGCTGCATTGGAACACAACAAAGAAAAGAAGTAAAACTAAAGTCAAGAAGAAAACGAAAGAACAAAATGGGGAGGAGTAAGAAGCTAACAAAGCAGTCGTAGGTAGAATGCTTCCTATGAAAAGTTTTCTGGGAGTCGAGTTGCATAGCTTCCATGGCGGGAAAAGCTCGAAATAGAAGAAGAAAACAGTCAAAATCCCTCTAAGAAGGAGCACGCGCAAGTCAAGTGGCTGACTTTTTTATAATAAAGATTCTTAACGGGCAGGTTTAACGAGGGGATGTAGCTCAAACGTAGAGCGCTAGCTTTGCATGTGTGAGGCACGGGGTTCGATACCCCGCTCCTCTATTCACAACTTGGGCGTTTTCCTTATTTTATGTTATGAAGATGAGACGCATCCAAAACTCGTGAGGGACATAATATTATGTTTCGTGTTTCCTGGTTTCTGCTTACTATATAGTTATGATACACTCAAAACTCAATCAATTGAATTCTGTTTCGTATGTATCCAAATGGCTGCTTCTAACTCTGCCTCCATGCTGCCTGAGATCGGCTGGAAGAAGTCAGACCGCAGCGCCTGTAGTCGGAGAATGATGTCTATTGCTCTTCAGCCGGGAGCACCCGACTTTTATTCCAAGGAGATTCAACGCCTCTCTGCTAAGAGATCGTTGCTTCTTGCTGTTAAGTGCACACTTACTCTCGACTTTTTGTCTTTTTTAAACTTCGATGATGATGATGATCGTAATATGAACTATTTATTTGGTTCAGTTCAAAGATAGTGGAGGTTTCGCAGCTCTAGTTACTGGACAAACCACAGATATACAGCGGATTGAGGTGAATGAAAGGATAATTGGTCTTGAGCGTCTCAATCCCACTCCTCGACCAACCACGTAGTTGCTTTTTGTTTCTTCACTTTGCATTTTTCCTAAATGCATACCTATACCTCATTTCTGAATGCTATTTAGTTTCTCTCAGCTCGCCATTTCTAGAAGGTCGGTGGGATTTCCAGTGGTTTGGTTCTGCAGGCTCTGGTTTATTTGCTCCCACATTTACATTTCAGTGAGTCCTACTTTCTTTGAATTGCTTCTCTGCTTTTTCTTTTAATCATTGCTTCTAGTTTCTAATCTTGCAACCTGCATTGTTGCAGGGGGTTTCCATCAAACTTGGCTAGTTTGTCCAAATTGGATGTGGTCATTAAGGATGGTATTGCAAAAGTTACCACCTATCTGAAGCTACTCTTCTCCGTATGTCTCTATCGTTCTTTTTATCTCTTCTTTGGGATGCCTGCATAAATGCTCTGTTTTAAGTGATTTCTATCTTTATCATGATTTCTCCGTATGTCTCTATCGTTCTTTCATGGGTTGACTGTGTTGTGGTAATTAGTGAAATGTTGGACAATTGATCTGTAGAAAAACAGAGGGGCTGGCAATAGCTTGTAATTGACTTTGCATGATTTCCAGCTTATTGGGCATACTCAAAATTGAGGATCATTCTTCATCTAGTTCGAACCTAATTTTCACAATCAGACTGTCATTACCACAAGCATTAAGTTTTTGTTGATGCACACAACTTCTAGCAACAAAATGTGTTCATGTTGCTCATTTTAGCTTTTTTAATTTGCTTTTAAAGCTTATTTTGAGTGCCATTGTTACTGCCATAATGCAGATAGAAAGCAAATTTGTTCTCTCCTCAAGGTTAACTGTGGAGGGACCTCTTCGAATGAAAGAGGACTATGTTAAAGGGGTTCTAGAGACACCAACTGTTATCAAAGAAACCTTACCGGAGCAGCTAAAAGGAGCATTTATTCTGCTTGCTAACACAATGCAACAACTTCCTGTGCCTGTAAGGGATGCAATTTCCAGTGGGGTGAAAGTTCCTTTACGTAAGCTTTCTGTTGTTTGTTGGTTGTTTCATCTCTATCTTACTCGATTTATTTGAGGCCTAAACTGCCCTCATTATATGTTTGAGGTGCAGCTGAATGCTTTTTTGTAGTTAGGCATGAATAATTTTTGTTAACTACGATTACTGATTGCAAAGTCATCCTGGTTTTCCTATTTTCTTGCTTGATAGTTTTATATGCTTAGGTATTTAATCAACGAACAATTTTGGTTACCCATTTAGTTGTAGTTGTATCTTGACATTTGAATTTCTGTGGTATATTTTGTGGCTGCCAGTCTTTTCTGATTGTGGGGAAAACTATACATCAATACATGCCTTGAGGTGTTATTACCAAATACTTCTCTGATTTTTAGTTCCGAATGCTGGTACTCTATAACATGAAGAATGTGCAAATTTAGATTACCATAAACAAAAGTCAAGTCTAGGAAAGCCCCATATGTTTTTTTGTTATCCTTTTGTGTCTGTATACTGTGTGACATGATCATCTCAGGAAGGGTAATTAGAGAGTATAAAACATCAAAAGGAGGCCTTAAACATGTACATCTAATCTTGAAGTTGACTATGATGCATGTCTAATTGTGAGTAATTGTCTTGGCATATTGTGGTTATTGTAACTGATGTAGATGGTTATCCACTATTAACGTTTTAAGATGTTGCAGATACTCCAGAAAGTGTACTCTTTCAACAATTATGTTATGATTAAAATGTTTTGGCCTCAAAGATTTAGTTTAACATGTTTCCGCCTAAGAATATCCTAGTATGAACATTAAAGTTTTGGGAAAGAAATTTAAAAGTTCTGAGGTGTTCCCAATAACTTCTTGCATTTCTTCCCATGTAATTCTTTGGAGTTATCATTTTGAATTCTTTATAATGTGTTTCCCCTCCCTTTTTATATTCTTGCAGTTGGTAATTTACAGAGGCTCTTCGTGATTTCTTACCTTGATGAGGAGATACTTGTAAGCACGTTTCCAAGTTTATTTCCTGTAAATAAATGCAGTTGCATGTGTGGTGTCTTCAAGTACTTGTCTATGCAATCTCATTTACGAATTTCAAGAAAAATCTTGTTAAATTACCATTTCTATGGTAGTCATTATATAACTTGATATGAGGAATCAAAGATTAAAATGTAAATACACGATGGTACTTCATCTGTTTGTGGTAGTGCACAATACAGTAGGAGAGTTATGAGTCTCTTGACAAACCTTTGTCTGGATGCCTGTCTGTTGGCGCTTCTATTAAAATTAACTTACTTACACAATATAAAGTGAGAGTTTGTCCCACATGGAAAGAATATATGACCTTGAGCATTCATATAAGCCTAGTGAATTGCTCCTCCTATCACCAATTAGTTTTAGGATAGAACTTCATTTGGGCTTGTATGTGCTCAGTTTATTTGGATCCAATCTTACAAAATTTAACAGCATATGCTGTCCTATTCTTTCCCTGGTGCTTGGAACCATTAGGAGAACTAGAAATTTACAGTGATAAGGTTTAATAGAAGTGCTCAGATTTTGTGGTGCAAACTAATGTCTGCAATGATCTTGTGGGGCACTTTTTGGTGCTGTAATATAGAACGTTAAGCCATCCAGAATGGCATTTAGTTGATGAGTTAGGCACAGTGCGAAAGCTTGTAGGAATCTAGAGTTTTTAGCAGTTTTTTTCAGTAATGGCAATGAAATTTGGATGCCTTTGGCAGTCACAAGGTTGGGAAAGATTTATTTCCTTTAATTCGTCTTTTCTTGCTATCTTAGTTTCGTTTGAGAAGGATGCTTGCGTGATGGCTTTTGACAACATTCCCTTATGCATTAACTTGTGGAATAAATGTAATCAAAGAATTGGCTTGCTTGCTTTAGGCTGTGCAGAGGGAAATGCAGAGATGGGAGCCAGAAGTATTATCATCAAATCTAATTCTTTCTTTGGCTTTTGACTCAGATAATAAGGGATACAGCCGGAGTTCCTGAAGTTCTTACAAAGTTGGATGCACCAGCATCTCCACCCGCAGAATACAAGAGCATATATGGAAACTGACTCTTTGTTTTCTCTTTGACCTGTATTACGATGTAAAGACCTCATTTTCTCTTGGTCATCCTCAAAAAGATGGGCCCTTGTTCTTTTTTGTGGTTGTTGGCTAGTCTTATTTATACCTCAGATACTGATTAGTTAGAAATGCTTCGTTGCTGAAAAGTACGAGGAAAATACTTCACCTAGATCAGGAGGCTTTTTCAGAAAATATTGGACTGTGGTTATTAAGGTGACCATCTGTAATGTCAAGTGGTTTTAATTTTCCTGGGTATCTCCTTGACATCAAGATGTGATTCATATATTCACATGATCACATTAGTTCAGGGAATGCATGACCTCGGTTTTATGGTTGATGAGAAAAATATTTGGTTGATGATTTAAGATTCTGGTGCCAGTTGACTTTATGTGCTTTGCTGTAACGGTGAGACTTAGATGTGCTTGGTTGTAACGGATTTAAAAGTTTTGGCACCCCTTAAATAAGCGTAACTTGGCATCAATTTTTCATTTAACTTCTGTAGACAGTCGTCTTAGAAAATTTTTCTAGTTCAGGTATTTTTTTGACTTTAGCAGAAGATGAAGGGGACATTGGCCAACGATCATGAGGTTGCACTGGAAATTGAGACAATCAGGAGATTTGGAGCCATTGTTTTGACCTATAAGATAGGAAATGGAAGATCGGAGTCAGCTTAGTTTTCCTAGCAGTGTTCTAAGACGTGTATTTTTGTTCATAATTCGTTCTAAGTTGAACTCTAAGTAGGGGATCAGGATGGATTTCCCTGGCAATGAAAAATTGGTCCTTCTCTGGGTCTTATCAATTTTTCAAGAAGATGGATATGACAGTTGATATAAAAGTTAAATGGGATATTCAATTCTAAAATGTTCATTTTTTTTAAATGTTTTTCAATTTAGTGCCTAAATTTTTAAAATTTTTAATTGAGTAATCAATCTTTTAAAACTTTAACAATTCAGTTCAAAAAGTTATTTTCATTAGTAATTTGTTGATTTAGCTAACAGAATTTTTTTCAATTCATAACATGTAAATATTTGCCTAAAAAATAGTAACTATAGTAATACTAAAGTAGAGAAAATCTTTTCATACAATCACTTTACATATCATGAATAAGAAAGGTTTCGTTAGTTAAATTAGCAAATTACTAATAGAACTAAGGATTTAATTGAACTATTAAGTTTTAAAAGTTGATCATTTAATTGAAATTTTTAAAAACTTGGACACTAAATTAGAAAATTCTTAAAAAGCTGAAGACTTTAGGATTGGTTATTCCAAGTTAAATCTGTAAAAATATATGATCTTTATAACATAAATTAAAATTGATATAAGTTTAGAATCTTGAATAAGCAATTGTTACAAATCATAAGAGTGTAATATTACTTACCTGATGCAAAAGATGTCATATTAAAAAGAGATAAGAAACTTCACCACTTTCTTGGTTAAAATTGGTTTCTCTTTCTTAACTTTCTTGGAGTTAGAGAAATTTGATGAAAAACAAAATGTTATCTTAATTAGTAGAGAGATGACCAATTTATATATCTATAACTTTTAATCTCGTACGCCCATCTAGTGATTAGAATAAAGATTAAGATTTATTCCA
>JANIJF010000005.1:58753966-58764096 GCA_024520955.1 Erythroxylum bequaertii
ATCTCTATTTTCTATTTATCAAACCATTGAAACTAAGCGTAGCATAATGAATAATAATTTAGCTTACTTGTGGCATAAATGTTTTGGTCATATATCCAAAAAAGGTTAGAAAGATTGGTAAAGAATGAAATTCTTCTGAATTTCAATTTTATTGAACTTGATGCATGCATGGATTGCATTAAGGGAAAGCAGACCAAACATAGCAAGAAAGGATCCACAAGAAGTACTAAGCTCTTTGAAATTATACACATTGATATATATAGACTTTTTGACATTCCATCCTTTGGTGGAGAAAAATGTTTTATCACCTTTATAAATAATTTTTCACGTTACAAATATGTCTATTTGCTTAATGAAAAATATCAAGTTGTAAATGCCTTTGAGGTGTTTATAAAGGAGGTTAAAAGGTAATTAGATAAAAAGTGAAAATTCTAAAATTTGATAGAAATGGTGAATATTATTAAAAAAATGATGAATCAGGACAATATCTAGGTCCACTTGCAAAGTTTCTCGAGAAATGTGGCATATGTGTATAGTATACTAAGTTAGGCACACCTTAACAACATGGTGGGATAGAAAGGCATAATAGGGCATTAATGGATATGGTTAGGAGTACGATGAATAATTCTTCATTATCCAAAACCTTAGGGATATATGCACTTAATACTATTGTGTATTTTCTAAATAGGATTTGTTATGTCTAATTTTGTTAAATTTTGCTTGCATTCATACCTTGATCTTGGTTACAAATTCTTGTTTTTTAATCCAAATTTATGGTGAATTGGGTGAAAATGATGTGAATATTGCATGAATGTTAATTGGATTGTCTTGTGAATGTTGGATGGAAATCAGAAGAATTTTACATGAAAATAGGTGTGACACGTTAATTGCATGTCAAACATGTTTTAATTGCTTGGCCACACACTTAATTACTGGTGTTACACGTGAATTACATGGTCGTACTCGTGATCATATAACTCACGAGTGTGACAACGGGTCAAACTCTTGACCATGGTTGCACGAGGATGATAAAGAGTCACACTCGTGACATATTTTTCTGTCTAATTATTATGTGGCATTTGTAGGTTGAAGGAGTCTGGTGACTCCTTCTAACAGATTCTAACATTCTATCATTCCACATTCTACAAACTCGAGAGAAATTAGGGGACAAAAATAAAGAGAAAGAAAGATGGTGGAGAAGAGAGGAGAGAAAATAGAGACCAATCAGGTGAGGTGAAGAAGAAGAACAACAGAGAGTGGAAACATCTTGGGCATCCAATCATCTGGGTGAGAACCAAGCAAGAGAAGAAGGTGAGAGCCAATACAGAGAGCTTGAGAGTGCTAGAGACCACTGCAACTCCCTTATTCGATCTTTGTTTGCTTGCTTTGTTATTCATTTATTGCATTATTTCTTTATGTTTTATTTTTTTGTTGTTAATTTAACTTACTACCTTGTTAGCTTGACCGACTAATACTCTGTTAACTTTTGATAGTTCATTTTGGTTATGTGTTTGGTTTGTTGCTTATATACTTCTCTTATTCTGATAAAGATGGAATTGAAGTATATGAAGATGATGAATCTTGTTATTTCCATAATGAGCTAATCTCTTTTTTCTTGAGGATTAATGTATCTATTTTAGTCAAATATGCATGATTGAGGGACTGTGTTGTTTTCTTATGTTTGCTATAGTTTCTAAACTGAATGGATGTAATAGCATAACCAAAATTTTTATCATTTAAGTATTAAACAAAAGATTGAGAGAAGAAGTTTAATATGAAACGAGAAACTATAGATGCTTAGGTTGAGAATTAGAAATATATTAACTTAAGTGGTAATTAATAGTCAGGTTTTTATAATTAATTTGGATGATAACTTGTCAAGTACGAAAGTTAGACTTAATTTATTATTTAAATTGATCGTAGTACTCGACTGTTAATTTTAGTAAGACGACTACCCAATCATTTCCCCTTAGTCATGTATAAGAGATTAAATTAGTGAAATTAATTATGAAGAGTTTCCCATTTCGATTAATCTCTTAGTTTTTGCTTCCAGTTAAATCAATTTACTTCTTAATTTAATTTTGCGATTTTCTTTAAAGCCTTTACTCAACAAATCAGGATAGAATGTTTAGGATTACATATGTTTTTATTTTTGTTCAAGGTTAATTTGAGTGGACCAATTTTGCCCCCCTTGGAGACGACCCTAGGTAATCAACTACAACTACCGCATATACTTACGAGTAGGATAGCCTAGGTATTTTTAGATCTTATTTTAGGCACAATAAGTTTTTTTGCGCTATTGTTAGAGAGGTGTTTAGTGTTTGCACTTAATTTAATTTTGATTTTTTTGTTCATGCATAAATTTTTGTCGTATTATTCATTGAGTTTTAGTAGTTTTCATTACTAATTCAGTGTTGTCTTTATTTTGTTTATCCGAGGTAGGAGATCTTAGGAAAGTTAACTTGCTCCCTTTATTGACAACATACATTGAATTAGAGAAACTCAAAGGGACTTTGAAGGCAATCTCAAGGAACCCAAGCTTGAAGATCAAGAGATGGGTGAAAGATAGCCAGTAATGAAGGAGTATCCAGATCAATAATTGGTACTACCACTTCGTGTATACGTTTGGGAGAGACAGCCAGAAGCTATGAATTAAAAAGCATCCATTACAACATGCTGCTATCTTCCAATGAAGACCCTTTAAACTTCATTCAGGAATTCTACACCATTCTATAGACATTCCCTTTAGATGGCCTAAATGAAGATCAACTCAAGATGAAGTGCTTTCCATACACATTGAAGGATCGGGCTAAGGCATGGTTGATGACCCTTCCACCCTATTCATTGGCTACATTGGAGGAGGTATATAACAATTTCAAGTGAAAGTTCTATTCCCATCAAAAGACTTTTGAGTTATGGACGAAGAGAGCAACCTTAACTCAGATGGAGGGAGAGGCATTCCATGAGGCATGGAAATGCTTCAAACTCTAGCTCATACAGTGTCTACACCATCATTTTCCACTTCACATGTAGAACCAATTCTTCTATGATGGATTAACCCAATTGTGTCAGTACATAGTGGACAATGCAGGAGGAGGAGCTATGGGAGAGAAGACGGTTGAAGAAATGTATGAAAATTTTGAAATGTTAGGGGCCAATTCTCAACAAAAGTGCGCGAGGGGAAGAAGAGTTGGAGTTTATGAAGTGAGCTAGAACCAAGAACTTTGCATGCATTCATACCTTGATCTTGGTTACAAATTCTTGTGTTTTTAATCCAAATTTGTGCTAAATTGAGTGAAAATGGTGTGAATATTGCATAAATGTTAATTAGATTGTCTTGAGAATGTTACATGGAAATCAAAAGAATTTTACATAAAAATGGGTGTGACACGTTAATTGCATGTCACACACATTAATTGAATGGTCACACGTTTTAATTACTTGGCCACACACTTAACTACATGGTCACGGGTGTGACACATGAATTACATGGTCCGGGGGTGATAATGAGTCACACCCGTGACTGCCATACTCACCTTTTAACATATTTTTTTGTCTAATTATTACGTTGCATCTGTAAGTCAAAGGCTCGAAAACCTAGACCTAAAATTAGACTACATATAGAAAGAAGAGAGGAGGGTGGCAACTCATTCTGAAAGATTCTAACATTCAATCATTCCACATTCTACGTACATACCCGAGAGAAATTTGGGGACAAAAACAAAGAGAAAGAAAGAAGGCGGAGAAGAAAGGAGAGAAAGCAGAAACCAGTTGGGTGAGGTGAAGAAGAAGAACAGCAGAGAGTGGAAACATCTTGAGCATCCAATCATCTAGGTGAGAACTAAACAGGAGTAGAAGGTGAGAGCCAAGGCAGAGAGCTTGAGAGTGCAGGAGACCACTGCAACTCCTGCATCTAATCTTTGTTTGCTTGCTCTGTTCTTTATTTGTTGCATTATTTCTCTGTGTTTTACTTTTATGTTGTTAATTGAACTTGCTACCTTGTTAGCTTAACTGAATGATAATTTGTTAGTTTTTGGTAGTTGATTTCAGTTATTTACTTGGTTTGTTAATTAAATACTTCTCTAATACTGATAAAAATGGGATTGAACTATATGAAGATGATGAATCTTGTTATTTCCATGATGGGCTGATCTCTTTTTCTTGAGGATTAATGTAGCTATTTTAGTCAAATATGCATGATTGAGAGACTGTGTTGTTGTCTTATGTTTGCTATAGTTTCTGAACTGAATAGATGTAATAGCATGACTAAACTTTGCATCATTTTAGTATTAAACGAAGGATCGAGAGAAAAAGTTTAATATGGAATAAGAAACTATAGATGCTTAGGTTAAGAATTAGAAATATATTAACTTAAGTGGTAATTAGTAGTCGGGTTTTCATAATTAGTTTGGATGATAACTTGTCCAATATGAAAATTAGACAATTTATTATTCAAGGTGATTTTAGAACCCAACTGTTAATTTTAGTAAGACGACTACCTAATCGTTTCCCCTTAGTCATGCATAGGAGATTAAATTAGTAAAATTAATTCTTAAGTGTTTCCTAATTCGATTAATCTCTTCGTTTTTTATTCTAGTTAAATTAGATTACTTCTTAGTTTAATTTTGTGATTTTTTAAAAGCCTTCACTCAACAATCGACATAGAATGTTTAGGATTGCATCTGTTTTTATTTTTATTTAAGGTTAATTTGAGTGGACCAATTTTACCTTTATGAGAGACGACCATGGATAATCAACTACAACAACCTCATATACTTGTGAGTAGGATAACCTAGGTATTTTTAGAACTTATTTTGGGTACAACAAAATTCCTAATAAAGCAGTACTTAAAATCCCTTTTGAGTTATGGATTGAAAGGAAACCTAGTATGAGGCACTTGTATATTTGAGATTATTGAATATAAGCATGAGTTTATAATCCCTAAGAAAAGAAATTAGATTCTCGAATAGTCAGTGGTTACTTTATTGGTTACCTACAGAAATCTAAAGGGATAGGTTTTACTGTCCAAACTATAGTCCAAGAATTGATGAAACAACTAATTCTAAGTTCACTATAAATTGTGAAGTTAGCGGGAGTGTTAAAAATCATATGGACATTAATAAAATAAGGGTTGATGTTCCACTACCCATAATTATTCCAATATTCACATCTATACCAAATATTGTCCCAATGTTGGAAGAACAAAATAATTCTGGACAAGATTTGGATGAAACAACACCTTATGAAGAAACTAACTTACAATCAATTAATTTAAATGACCCACGTGACTAACTTTGAATAAACCTATAAGAATAAGAACATCATTTATTTCAGATAACTATGTAGTTTATTTGCGAGAATTAAAATTTGATTATGGATTTAATAATGATCCTATTTCATTTTCATAAGCCATAGAAAGTTATAAGTCTAATAAATGATGCTATAAAAGAAGAGTTAAATTCAATGACATAAAACAATGCTTAGGACCTTGTTGAATTGCCAGGACAATCTAAGTGAGTTAGATGCAAATGGATCTTTAAGAGCAAACGCTACTTCAATGGAAATATTGAACAATATAAAGTTAGACTTATTACTAAGGGTTATACTCAAAAGGATGATATTGATTCTAAATAGACTTTTTCATTTGTCTAAAAAAGAGATTCAATGAGAATAATCTTAACATTGGTGGCTCAGTTTTATTTAAAGCTACATCAAATCTGAGTGGTGATCTCGAGGAGGAAGTTTATATAGATCAACTTGAAGGTTTTTTTATAGACGTAAAGGGTCACATGGTATGTAAACTTAAAAATTTAATATATGGATAGAAGCAAAGGGTCACATGGTATGTAAACTTAAAAAATCAATATATAGACTTAAACAAGCTTTTCGACAATGGTATATTAAGTTTAATGAAATCATAACATCTGTTAGTTTTCAAGAAAATATTGTTGGTCATTTTACCTATAGAAAGATCAATGGGAGTAAGTTTATATTTCTAATTCTACATGTTGATGATAATTTACTTGTTGTTAATGATTTGGATATATTGTATAAGACTAAAGATTTTCTCTATAAGAATTTTGAATTGAAGAATATATGAGAGGTATCCTACGTGATAGGAATTTCAATATTTCGAAATAGATCACAAGGATAGGTAGATTGTCTCAGAAAGACTATATCAAAAAAATTATTAAGAGATTTAAGATGATCAAATGTTCAACAGGGATTGCCCCGATATAAAAAGGGGATAAATTTATAGTCTTATGCAATATCCAAAGAATAATGTGGAACATAGACAAATGGAATCTATTCCATATGCTTTTATTATTGGCAGTTTGATGTATTTACAAACATGCATGATACCACATGTTAGCTTTGTGGTTGGAATCCTAAGCAAATATCAAAGTAATTTTGGTATATACTATTGGAAAGCTGCAAAATAAATGTTAAGGTATCTTTAAGGAACAACGAACTATATGCTTATATATAAAAAATCAAATCCATTAAAACTAATTTGATATTCAAATTTAGATTTTGTTGGATGCATTGATAGTAGAAAGTCAACCAAAGATATTTAAGCGACAGTTTCAAAGAATAGGCCTTGGTTATATTGATAATTATTTCTTGATGACTTTTTGACACTTTTGAGCTCAATAAAGTTTTTCATTGGCAATTTTCTTATTTATTATGAATATTCAAATATAAATATTATTAAATAAGAGATAAAATTGTCTATAAGACATTAATATATCACTTATTTTACTTGACTTGATAAATTATTAGTGTTGTGGTATATGGAAGGAAGTATGCGATGTTGAAGTGTATGACCACTATGACCCACATTATAGGTTTATTATGTTGAGGGAATTTATGAAGATATTAAGAGATTTATTTATATATGCCTAATTTTTACACTATTAAAATAAAGTTTGAAGTATTGAGCCAAGTGAGAGAATGTTAGAATGTGGCCCAAATCAATGACTATATATATATATCGTTATTAATATAATGAAAGGGTTCTATTTGGCCTATTTTTATTTAATAGTGGAATAAATATCAATTATTTGTTCTGATCACTTGATGGATGTACTAGATTAAAATTCATAGATTTATAAATTGGCCCTCTCTTTACTAATTAAGGTAACAAAATGTTTTTCATCAAGTTTTTGTAATTGTAAGAGAGTCAAGAGAACGAAAATAACTTCAACTAAGCATGCGATAAAGTTTCTCGATCTCTTTTCAATAATAACATCTTCCGCATCAACTACACAATATTTCACTCTTATGATTTGTAGCAATTGTTTATTTAGGATCTTAAAATTATGAATGTCAATTTTAATGTAAGCCATAAAGATCATATTTTTTTACTTTCAAAGCATACATAGTCGAGTAACATCTTGAGGTAGGCTTAACTTCTTTTTTCTGCTCCTTGTCTTAATTTTATCTATCAGCTATTGCTCTTTGGTTGTTTGTACCACATGTAAACTTTTCTTATTAATGGATTCACTTTTCTTCAAATGTTAATTCATTTTCTTAAAAAGGGTAATTATTAGATTCTATAACTAGGGCATCAAATAACTCGACTTAAGAGGAACGTTGGTTCCATCCTATACGGAGAATCATATCATAATATAAAAACTGATGACATTTTGGAGCACTTAATCACTATTTTTTTTGTTTACTTAGCTTTTGACCATCTACCAATGGGGTTGATTTGTAAAACTTACATATCAGTATATTGTTAGTAATTTTTTGAATTTAGACAATAATTAATTACAATTTTAGCGATCTTATAGTTAAACAAATCGAATTTGATCCAGTTAAAGATAATAAAGAAACCCTATAAATCTTTAACTACGAAAAAAGATATAAAAATTGTTTGATCTATTTAATTATGGACCATACATGTATTGGGCCTATGATGGGAAGGCCCAATATGGTTACTATATACAATTACTAAGGTCTCCTATTGTCTGCTTAAGTAAGTTCGTGAACATTTGGATTCTATAACATTTTAAAAGGTTCACACGTTAAGAAAGACATTAACAACATTTGGATAAACAACTTTCATAAAGATTGTCGAGAAAGTTCAAAGATTTCAGTGTTAAAATTCTCATTCAAAGATATGGAAAGCAAATCAGGTATTTTCTGCATTTTCTCAATTTATTCACCTTCACGTTTGATCCTACGTGCGTACCTAAGGATCATATTATGCATTACATGTGGTATTAGAGCAGTTAGGTGATAGTGTGAATTTAAATAGACTTGTTTTAATTTCTCCATAAGGAAATTGGAGAAATCAATTCATTTTTGCTTATATGAATTGTGTATTATTGCTTGACTGATATTGAATGAGCTTTGCATTGAAAAAGGTTGAAAATGGGCTTGGGAGTGAAAATATATCCTGAAAGTCATTAAAAATCATTTTTTTGGCAACATGAGAGAGAAAATGGCTGAAGAAGATGGGAGAATGTCCAGCGCCTGCGCATCTTTAAGGCGGTGGATGTCTGGTGTGTGTAACACACACATCTAAGGTAGTTAGCGCATTTGCATGTAGACAGGTGTGTGGGGAATGTATCTGTGACATACGCATGCACCTTTTAGCCATGCACAGTGTTGACATCAACACATTACAGAATAAAAAAATTCAAAAATTTTCAAAATTCATAAAATGGTCCCTCAAGACATTTTGGGTTAGATTTCTTTTGAATTTATAAAGTAAGTTTTTTAATAGATTTATTACATAGGCAATAAATAATATTTAACTTCAGAAAAAACAAATAAAGGTTATTAATGCCAATTTTGAGTGAATTTTCATGTTTTGGACTTGAAATATAATATGTACGTATGGTTATATTATGTAATATGGTATGCTAATTGTTCTTTTTTGTATGATTCTCATTCTAATTAAGGTCTCCCTTGTGATGAATTCTCAAATAAAGTTAATTGATACTGTTTTTAGCACTAATATATGATAATGAGTTTGTGCATAAGGGTTTTGCACTTATTGATGGAACAATGTCACATATTATATGCCTATACAGAATGTGAGGATGATATACAAGTGTATCCCTTGTGCTTATGGATCCGTTTGGACACTAACAAGAATGTAGTCAACACAATGACCTTTCAAGTTAGTATTTGAATTGTTCTACTTTCATGTTGAGGATATCTCTAGTCTTGTGTTTGATTATTCCGACTAAAGGTGTTGACCTCATATGAGATTTTGAGATGTGGATAAAGGCATAAGATGGAGGAAAGCCATTGCTCGAGTGGTTTACTCACCCATAGGTGGTAGAGTCATAAGAGTTAATGGTGTGTACTTTGATCACTTTTATGTGAAGGTCTTATCTACATGTATTTCGTATTCAGCCCACAGGTGTTTCACGATATGTGTGATGAGAAACTCAGTACATATACTATTTTGTGACTTTGAGTATTGTTATTATCCTACATTTATGCTGATCATTATGTTTTAAATTTTTCAGTCACCTTTTTTATGAAAAACAACAGTGCCATTATTAAAACCCTTATTGGTTTCAACATCAAGAAATGGAAGCAAGATCTACAATTTTAATTAAAGATGGTAGACATTAAGATAGTCATAGTCAAAGATATGTCATCTGCACCTGCATCTCTCAGCTTGGAGGCTGAAAAGGAAGCATACGTAGCCTGGGAAAACTTAAATATGATGACTTATTTGACCATAAAGAGATCAATTACAAACCATCTTCTCAATGGACTTTTGGAAACAGCTATAGGTTAGGACTTTCTCAACAATGTTTCACAGAGATATAGGGGATCTTCTAATGTTGAGATAAGTATCTTAATGAAGGAATTGTTCTCTGTAAGGTATATATGAGTAGGGGGAGTAAGGGAGTACATCATTAATATGGTCCACCTCTAAAGTAAGCTGAAGGAATTAAATATTCACATTCCTGATGCCTGCATTGTTCACTAAGCTCTAAATGTATTTAGAGTTTGGTAATTTAGTTACAACATATAACTCTTAGGGCATGGGACATAAATGCTTGGATTACCTAATGTGTTACTGAAGAGGAGAAGCTAAAGAATACATCTCATATAGCGTTGCTAGAAACCAAGGGGAAGGAATAGGTAAAGCCCCAAAT
>JANIJF010000005.1:59000104-59010435 GCA_024520955.1 Erythroxylum bequaertii
CGAGGCCGACCGACTGTGTTCAATACCGAGCTATAAATGCCGAGCCATAAGTGCCGAGGTATAAGTGCCGACCGACTTTGCTGAGGTGTGTGCCTCTACCGACCGGTGTCGGTCAGGTCTCAAACACTAGGCAATATTCGTACTGACCATACTGAGTGACTGAGTTAGCACGTCGCTTCCGCGGGCTCGAGCTCGGATATCACCCACGATATCGGGAGCGGGTCGCAGCGGGAGCGGGGCTCTACATAGGTGGTATCAGAGCCCAGCAATACGAGTTATCTGGGCGTTTTCTGAAACATGGGTCACATTAAATGCATTTGAGTCAGGTTGTAGCAGACAATGGCAACTGATCCCCAGTTAGAGTCGGCTAAGTGTGAGTCACACGTATGAGTATGTGGTATGTGTTTTACTGGGTAGACATAAGAATAATAGTGATGCGAGAATGGAAAACATTAGTGTTGGGAACAATTTTGGAGAAGTAAATTATGCTTTTCATGGTGTTCACTTTTAAACCAAATATCTTTTACAGAACTCCATTAGTGATTTGTGCAATATTGATATAGATTTCTGATCAGCAGCACAAAACAACAATAAATCAGCAGCAAAGCTGAGATGAATTAGTTAACAACATTTGATTTGATGAGTCTATTGAGAATCTCCATTGAAATGGCAAACAAATATGAAGATAATGGGTCCCCTTGCCTTATCTCATTAATGCCTTTAAACTTCCTAAAGGGGGAACCATTGATGAGGATGTTGTAGGAGGGAGATGAGATACATTCTCTGATCCATGAGACATACAATTAAGGTATATCAAGCTACTTTAGACTGTTGAGGATAACATCCCATTTTATGCTATCAAATGCTTCAAAATATTCTATTTTGATAGCACAAAATTTGATGGAAGTCTTGGAACTGTATTCCTTCATCAACGCCTACACCAGAAAGATATTATCTAAGATGGATCTACCATGAATGGATGCCGCTTGTGAAATATTAATCAATTTCTTAAGAGTGTCCTTGAGTTTGTTAGCTAGTAACTTAGCAATCACCTTGTACACTGTGTTATAGCAAGGAATCTTGGGGGTTATGAAAATATATGTAACATTGATCTCCTTTAGCATCTTTCCATTGTGTAAGAATTCCTGGACCACCTCCACCAAAAACTGATTTGTAGTGTTCCATGTGTTCTGGAGAAAAATAGGCATTATACCCATTTGGTCGAGGAGCCTTCCTTGGATTAAGTGAGAAAAGAACTTCCTTGATTTCTTCAACGGAAGCTGGCAATTGAGTCAACTCCGAATTCATTTGAGGTAGTGGAGAATCAACCAATTCCACAGGATCATTAATTGACTAGAGGAATTTGAACCTAACAGCTCAACATAATAGTTAATCACCATTCTTTCGATTAGTATCTTATTAATTATCAGTTGATCATTATAATCAAGTAAGTAGAGAATTTTGTTCGAGTTCCTTCTTGCCAAGATTGAATTAAAAAAATTTGGAGTTGGAGTCACCTTCCTTAATCCAAATATTCCTTACCTTTTGTATAAGCAGATAATTGTGATTAAACAATGCCATGTTCTAGTTCCAGTTTCCTAATCTCTTTAGATTGCAATTCATGATTGTTAGGATTAATATAACAGGCATCCTGGATCACTCTAAACTCATATTTTGCAAGTTGTAATCTCCTTTTTGTTGAAAGATCCCTTAACTTGGAAAATTGTTTAAGTCTGGCTTTAAGAAACTGAAATTTTCTCATCAACTGGTGGGATTTGAAACCAGACACATAACATCCCCTAAGTTTCAGTAACAATCTCAAAAAATCCCTCCATTTTGGTGAGAAAGTTAAAGAATCTAAAAGGAGCATTGACAGTCTAATTAGGGTAAAGTCCTAAATTTCCAAACAAGAATGATCTAAGTATTGTTGGGTTCTAACCAGAACATGTGAGTTAGGAAAACATCTCAACCATCTCTGGTTAGAAAATATTCTGTCTAGTTTTTTTTCCTTATAAGAGCTCCACCTTTTTGTTTATTGCTCTAGGTAAATAGGTTCCCAACATATTTCAAATCTGTGACTTCCAATCTCGTGGTTACCCTTTCCAGCTCTCTACCTAAATTGGAGTGGTTAACCTTATCATCTCGAGCCTTAGAGGCACAAAGAACACAATTAAGGTCACGTGCTATGATCTAGGGATTTGTCATTGTGACTGATGTTTGCAAGATCTTCCCAAAGTTTTTTGAAATTCATAATTAGAAGTGGAAACATCAAATTGAGAGTTTTAGTTAACAAGATTGCATTTGAGATGAACAAGTTGTTCAAAACTGAGCTGCAAGGTCACATTAATCTTCTCCTTATTGTATGCAAATACTATCCAACCATTGTAGTGATTCACATGGTTACAGCCAACATTCTATCTTTTTCCAATGAAATTCATGGAGTTCTAAAGTTTGTTAGCTTTTATTTTAGTCTCTAAAAGTCCTACTAGTAAAGGCTGTTTCTCCAAAGTAAGGTCTTTAATAGCCCACCTTTTGAAGGGCTCATTCATCCCCCTAATATTAAAAAAAATATAATACTAAGGAAATTCATCATCCTCACCCCTTGGGTTCCCCCCTCTTCCTGCTTGATTTCCTCACAGTATTAAAAGAAGAATCAATATGTTCTATATCTTCTCCAAGATTTGACAAAGGGATTTCCTCCTCATTGGTTTTATTATTAGTAATTAGGTCTAGTTTAGAGTTCTCAACTTCCTTTAAAACAATTGGATTTTCTTCCTTATCTGAAACATATTCTTGCTCCTCTTCCTGAATAGCCTAGTTGCCCTTTGGATTGTTCGCCTGCTTCACATTCTACTCTTCTATTGAGTTATGGTCATTTGTATCTAGATATTGATCTTCTATAGTTCCCATCAACTTTGTTTAACTCCCTGTAACAAAAATTTTTCCTATTGGTCTCCACTTTTCTTTTTCAATTGTGGTCTCCAATTATAAGAAAGTTGCACTTCAGTTTGGGTTAAATCCCATTTAGTTCTAGTTTCATAAAAGTTAAAACCTCATGAATTTCCTCCTTTAAGCTTATCTCCAATTAAATTCTGGCATAACTATTCTTTTCAAGCTTGGTAGTAGTAGAATTAAATGGAATGGGTCTTCCAATTGAACTTGCAAGGAAGCTCAGACCATTAAAGGTCTAGTACTCAAGTGATGTTTTGTGGAAATTAACACACAGTCTAATAAATTCAAATTTCGATCTGTCAAGTTCAAGATTAGGCACCCAATTTTGCACAAACATGGGTTATCCCCTGTTGTGCCATGGTCCTGCCTCTATTACCTTGCTAAGAGAGTCACTGTCAGTGATTTGAAAGAGGAAGGTGTCATCTTATGTGAGTAATATTTTGCTTAACCCTTTGTTCCCCATCTAACTTGTGTCTAATTTTGAATATGTGTAAAACTAGGTCTCTTATTAAAGAAGTACCCTACCGTTGTAGTTCCCCATTATTTTGCTCCTTCTTGTAGTAGCTTAAGAATAGGAGTGAATATGCCTTGCTTAGCAGCTATTGGAAAATATTTTAGGGATCCCTAGAATGGCTAGCGGCCACCACATTGCTCCAAGTTTTGATGGTTTTCACGCCCTTGACTTCTTGAGGAGTTGGAAAACTAGCTCCCTGGCCTAAAGATGGATGAGAACTCCCAGAGGAGCCTCCAATGGAGGCCTCCATTGACTTCCCCAAAATAAAAGCTTACTCGAATTCTCAACTGCTACTTTTCGAAAAGGAAGTAACTAACCTTAACTGTAAAAATCTTCAGATCCTTTCAGTCACCTCTACCTTCAATCGCCAATTGCCCTTTTTCCCTTTCTTTGAGCTTTGCTTTAACTTTTTAAAAGTTACTGTTCACAACACTGTAGATTAATATACAGTGTAACTCTTCCTCCATAGGTCTTCGCAACACCTCTCGCCTCTCTGTTGCCTTACTCTCACTAGGCTCTAGAATCTACTCTCACTCACCAAATGCTCATATGCTCGTGTTTTGCTCACCAATCACTCTCTCTCCTCCTTTAGTCTTGAAGGTACGTGCATTATAATATTTTGTAAATGAACTCATTTAATTTTCTTTTATACTTAAAGAAAAAGAGAAAAATATTTAATTTTATTTATTTTAATTTTTACAATAAAAATACACATAATTTAAATTTTAAAATTTAAATATAAATGCTTATCTTTCTTCATTCATATTAAAATTTAAAACATTTTTAAAAAAATGTATAATCAAAGTTCATATTTTATTGAATTCCTGAAACAATCATATATTTTCTTTTCTTTTAAAGGATGAAGATTAAATTATTGAATTAAAAGACACTTTTTAAGTGTATACAAAGTCAGAATCAAAACCACTAGATAAGTGATTATACATAAAAATAATCTATCTGAATAAGAGAGCGTAAGGTAAGATATTACAAAGTCAAACATCCATTTTACATTATATTAAGGGGAATGTAATCTTAAAATTTTCTTGTGGATTGAGTTTTACTATATGGGGTACCATTCAACTGCTATTACATGAGTTGGTTATACCTTTGGTTAAGAACATTTCTCTAAGCTAATGAACTAGTCTATGACGTAAGGAATTGATATTTTCTTATTTATTTTTAAACATTATTAGTTCCTTTCTGTTTACTTGTATATGGAGTTAAAAAGACTATCTTAAAGAGGATATTATCACTTTTATAATGGTGATGGTTATTTTACGTCCATTCAATTACGTTTGCCTAATAAACTTCATTGCAATGTATATTGTATAGTGACAAGAACTCGTACCATACTTGAGAAGAGTATTAGTAGTTAAATAATAAATAGCTAAGAGTCTCTATCCTTAAGTTATAGAGAACACTAGTAGGGTTAAATAAGGAATCAAAGTTGAATATGTCCTTAATTCTAAGCTTTTGCTTAATTGCCAATTAAAGAATAAATGAAAATCTAGGATGATTACTAGGAAACCAGACTAGCTTGTTCCAAGCAATTGTTGGATAATCATTTTTTATCAGCATTATGAATGATTTATTAGTGAAGATTGATCATTTACGCCTTAATGAAATGATTTTGTCCTCAACCTCTAAATTGGGATTACACCTTAAGAAGTTACTCATTATAAAAGAGAAACCTCTTAAGTTTAGTAAGACCCACTTCAGGAGTTTCTTTGAAGACAATTCCTCCTCTAGTATGTTTGGGCATACTAGACATTGAAAAGAAAGAATTTGGAACTTATAAAAGGGTCCTTATGATTGTTAATTGTCATATAAGAACCAAGTGCTTTTTCCATTTCGGATAATACTTTTAAAGTTGTAAATAATTTCATCCATTAACCTTTTGATTGTTTTGGAAAGTAAAGGTTGCATTACTAGGTAATTAAAAGTTTGAAGAACAATAAGGAAGTTGTGTATATGTTGTCTTGTATTTGAGTTGAAATTTGGCTTTGTATCTTGGATAACCACTTCTTTTACTAGAATCTAGTGACTAAGGTAATTGGATACTTAGGACAACTTTTATTGTACTTAATTGACCAATACGCATTTGGGAAGCTCAAGCATAAATGCGTGTGTTGGTAGAGCTAATACTTCCTACTTTCCATTGATTAAACTAAAAGGATTAGTATAGTATCTCAAGCTACTTTATATTAGGTTCCATCTTTGTTGCATTCTCCGAATTGTTTCCTCTTTGTGTTCTTTTATCATTATCATTTCTCTCATCCAATTAAGGCTTTTGAAGATAAATATTTCAACCATTGTGAATTGTTTTCCTCGTTTCTTGGTATTCTTTTTCCTACAAACTAAGTAGATTGCATAATTAGGGGATAACCGAAATATATTGAGGTCTCCCTTGTAATTAAAAGATTTTTTTGCTAGTCCGATCAATCATATCATCCTAATTAGTGGTGTTGTAGGTTGCCTTTTAAGTTGTACTTGCATCCACAATCTCTTAGAGAAAATGGTAATAAAAAATGAGAGATATTCTCATTTCCCTAGTTACATAAGTCATTACTGCATTTTACTTCTATCGTTTGTTTTCAATCTCCTCTTGGTTGTAAGACATAATATGAAAGTTGTTTTAGGAATGTTTGAAAGGGACCAATTTAATTTAATTTATCTCTATGTTCTCTTATAAGCTCAATGCATGATTTGTTGGTAAATTGACTAGACTTGTGTTTGTTCCATTTTATCATGTTTGTGTATATAACATTTGGCATATAACTAGGTAAGTTGTCTATGATAAATGCATAGCCCCCTATGGTTGCAAAACCAATGCTAGATTCACATTATTTCTTCCACTTCTACTTTATCTATCAACATATGTCTTATGGATTAAGCTTTTGGAATTAGGTTAAAAGGGTTTAGAGCACACTAATTATCATACCAGAACCATGTATCCTTACTATTGTCAATAACAGATTTGATCTCCATTCTTACAATGTTTTTTAACCTAAGCATTTGGTATGCTAAGAAACAAGGAAAAGAAACATGATTTATTTTAGGTACCAAAAGATATAATTCTTAATTTTAGCGTCCCAAAAGATGTTTCATTTTGAGAATTTTATTGAACCAATTGATCCTAAAAGGATATATGGTCTATAATTAACTTCTAAATTATCTTCATTATCATAATCGTATTAATAGTCTTGAAAGAATTAATGTTTAGGCCACCTTTATCCTTTGGCAATCATACCTCTGATCACTTGATCCTAGAGTCATTTTCATTGCCAATGCACAAGTTCCTAAGAATTCTCTCAATTGCTTTATTTAGTAGCAGTGGAGGTAGATACATGAACTCCATGCAAACTATTTAGCACAAAATGGTTAATTGCAGTTTTCCTAATTTGTCATTATAATTCCATTTTCTTTTATATATTGCATTGAATATTTTTTGAATTTCTCTAAAGGAATTTTGGTAGTATAATTGGGAAATCATGGTACCTTAGTGGAGGTTGATGAAGCTTGACTTTTTCAAAATGAGCTAGTTATTCAAGTATTTCATTATTACCTATTGATACACATATATTACTTTTATTATACTTAATAGTTAGTTTCAAAAGTTTTTCGGAGGTTTAGAGAGAGCTTATAAGTATCATAATTTATTTTTTGTTTGCCTTAATGAACAAAAACAGGTCATCTCAAAATAAGAGATTGAATAATTTATATTTTTCACAATTTAAATGGTAAATAAATTTCCCATTATGTTTAATCCTTTTAGAAATGAGTTTGTTTAAGACCTCTATTTACATAGTGAAGAGAGAAAGGAAAAGGGGGTCTCCTTATCTCAATCCCTTTGTATGTTTAAATTGTTGTGTCGGTTCACCATTCACCAAAATGTTAAAGGACGAGGTTGTAGCACATTGTTCAATCCATTTGATGAATTGAGGTGTAAATACAAAAAACTCCACAGTATGAAATAGAAATCTCTAATTGACATAATCAAAGGCTTTATAAAAGTCAATTTTGATTAAGCATCTCCTGATGCTGAGTTTTCTATAGCAATTCTTGAAAAGTTCTTGTGCTATTAGGATATTATCACCTATGTTTATCTCAATTGTAATGACCCCTTTGCTTATATTGATTAAAAAATTTATAATCCCCTTCATTCTAATTGTAAGCATCTTGAGTATAATTTTGCATAAAAGGTTAGAACAAGAAATTGGAATATAGTCTTCCAAGGTTGAAAGGTTAAGTCTAGAACAAGAAATTAGAATATGGTTTTGTAAGGTTAAATCTCTTAAGGATGAGGCAAGTGAAGGTTTTGTTAATCTCCTTAAGCAACTTTCACTTAGAGAAAAATTATAGTGTAGTTAATGAAACCATATCCCTTGTTAGCCTCCATGAATTACAAGAAACAAGGCATTCATGCCATCTAGTCCAAAAGATTTGTTTGTAGATTAGGTAGAAATTTCTTTATATCAACTTTTGTAAAAAAGGTTTGATAAGTGAGTTTAATTGCTCCTGATTGATGGAGATGTGGATGAAGGAACTCATCTTTTAGAAGAAGGAAGGGTAAGAGCTAGGGGTCCCTAGGGAATTCGTAAAATAGTTATAGGGATCTCCATTCAATTTCTCCCAATTAAGATTTAATGTGCTTAAGGAAGCCGTCAAAGTTTCAGTATATTATTGTTTCGTCTAATCAATTGGGTATTATGAAAGAATTCAGTGTTTTTATCCTTCTTTCTGAGCTATTAACTCTTGGGTTTTATTTAAATAGTGAATTATGAGCTTCAAGCGCTTCAATGTGGTTCGTTAGAAAGATCCTTTTTAGATTAAATACCTCATTTTAGGATTTTGACAGAGTTGTTCTTGAGCTAATTTAAGAGAAGTTCTTGTATCTTGAAATCTACTTCACTATTATTGAATCTCAAGCTCTTTTAGGGTGCTCAACTTCCTCTCATATTAAATGCCTTAATCCCTTTAACTACACAATTTAAACCCTTTAGATATTGCTTCCTCAAATCTAGCGATCATTACTATATAATTGTAAAACCTGAATAACGCATTTTAACACCAATATTATAGAAAGGATATACCCTAATAAGTGAGATATATGAGAAAAGACGTTTGTTAAAAAGAGTTATGATAATGTTAAATGTTGATAATCAATTTGAATTGACAAGTGCTTTATCCAATTCCTCTTTAGCAGCTACCTACTGTATTGCTTATTACTCCAAGTGTACTATTAGCCATTATAATGTAGGTTTAAGAATCAACTTTGTGTTTTGCAATTTTTTAAGTATTCATTAATGTGTCTCTTAAATCTGTTATGCCCATCTATCTCATGTGAGGAAATAGTGTTACAGAAGTCTCATATAACAAGCTAGACATTTGTAATGGTTTTTTTCCCATTGTTATAAAGCTTCATTATATTTCTTTTCTATAATCAACGTGGTTAGAAGCATAGAAAAATGAGATGTTCATTTTTTAAATGGATTCAGGGTTAATTTAAGGTGAATGAGTTGGTTTGTAAGGTGACTATAATTAATTACTGTAGATTAGGGATTATAGGCAATCACAATCTTTCCTTTGAAATGGTCTTGATGAATGTTTATGAACTTCCAAACCTTATGTGAAAACATGAGTCCTTCCTCAATTTTGTTGGCTTTTTTTCAGTCTTTAAAAAACCAATTATTAAGGTTTTTAACAGATAAATAGTAACTTATTATTTAATGTATAAAGGGATAATTGGAAACTCTTACACTCTAAGCAGTTATAAGCATTAAGTAGGAGATGAGTGGTTGGCTAAAACCTTCTTTTTGGGTTCTTTCTTGGCTTTTTCTTGGTGGTGGTGACAAAACTATCTTTGGAGAATATAGCAAGGGAATTGATCAGGAATGAACTATGTATTAATAGTCAACAACTAGTAAGTAGCTAGATAATGAAGTTTCTAAAAATAATGATTTAACTTTGTCCACATTTAGCTTCCTTTACAACCCATATTCTAATTGAAAAGAGAGGGAGATTGAGTTATGTTGTCAACATTAAAGACTTGTTGAACACTAATAATAAATAAGTTTGAGTGAGGTGCAATTTTTAGCGAAGGGATGTTGAGATATGAGTGGCAGTGACCATATCCTTGCCTGAAGGCTTAATATAAGGTATGACCTTAACATTAGGTTGTTGTTATTGATCCATTGCTTTTAAGTGTTGCTTTGCTATTATTGTTGTTGATTATTAAAGATCTTAACCTAAGGATATTGATCTAACTCTTCTATTAAATGCCTTAATGCTATTGATCTCTAGAGCTTTTCTTAACCTAAGTTCACTATAATCTTTTCTAGAACACCTTACTAGTAGGTCTCCACTATTTTTGTTTAGAGTTAGAGGAGGGCTTCCATTAATAATTGATTAAAATGTTAACCTTTTTTAAGATATTTGTTATACCCAAAAAAAGTTCTAAAAATACCTAGGCTATCCTACTCACAAGTATACGAGATAGTTGTAGTTGATTACCCAGGATCGTCTCCCACGGAGGTAAAATTGGTCCACAAATTAACCTTGAACAAAAATAAAAACAGATGCAATCCTAAACATTCTATCCCGATTTGTTGAGTGAAGGCTTTAAAAAAATCACAAAATTAAACTGAGAAGTAAACTAATTTAACTTGATGTAAAAACGAATCGATTAATCGAATTGGGAAACTCTTGAGAACTAATTTCACTAATTTAATCTCCTATACATGAATAAAGGGAAATAATTGGGTAGTCGTCTTACAAAAATTAACAGGTTCCTTCAGTTCAACAGGTGCCATCCTATACGGAGGAATCGATATAGGAGCGGTACCTGGAACAATGTCTATGGTAA
>JANIJF010000005.1:59022838-59035223 GCA_024520955.1 Erythroxylum bequaertii
TTGAGAAGTTTTAGAAACTTTAAGGGTCAATATGTGATATTTGATCTTATAAGGATTTATTAATAATTATAATTAAAGTTTGACTTTAATTGTAATTTTAATAAAATCCAAGGATATGAAAAATCTTATTTTTCATATAAAAGGAAAAATTAGAAAACAAATGGAGCTAGCACTTCTTACATTTTTCCTCTCAAATTCGATTTGAGTTTTCTCCGAAAAGATATGTGGATACCGTTAAAGGCCGGACAATTGAACGGCTCGTGGAATTGACAATTTTGGAGAAGCAGGATATTGTATCGGAAATCGAAAAAAGGTTAGTTTTGTTTTGTCAATTTCTTGTTTTATATTTCGAATTTAATTCTGTTAAAGTTGATTCTGTGGAAAATTTTATATTAATTCCGCTGCGCCTAGATTCGATCTTGCGTTTATTTTCTAACAGGCCGTTCGGTTTAGCAGCCTCTATTCTATTCTGGAGACATCATAGAGCTATCCTAGAATCTGCTAAGCCTAAACTCTTTATAATGGGCACTAGAGATGGTTTCACGAGTGTCAAACAAATTGAAAACAAGTTGTAGAATGTTGCTGGCCGTGTTGAGACCCATCTAATTGATGAAGTCGGGCACTTTGGAATGGAGGGACCTGCTTATGATGCTCAGATGGTGGATCTGATTTTAGGTTTCCTTGCATCATTGTAGAGATCTGCAGGCTATATAGAAATTATGTTCCTTAACAGCCGCGAGGTCCAAATTCCAACTTCGTCAGGAGACTTTGTAGAACAAAGAATTCGTAATACTTCATATTACGAGTGAGGAGGAACAATATTTGAAAAAAAGAGGTAATTAATCTTTACTTAATTGTCAGTAACTGCAGTGAGATATATCATCATGAATAATCCAAAATATTTGTAAAAACAAGTCATCAGCTATAAAATTTCTGACACAAACATTGCCCACAGTTCGTGGATTGTACAGCTTGGATAGGGGTTAAGTATAGGTTATGTTTCAAACGCCCCTTCTAGAAGACAAGTGAGAGCAGAACGAAATGTGGCAAGATGAAGGACAGAGAAGTAACCATTTCCCTGGTTGATGCGAATAGATGCCATAATGTTTACACTTCTAGGTCATAACCATTTTTTCTTGAGCATCCCAACATCAAAGATTAGTAAAAAAAACCTTAAAGTGATTTGCACTGCTCTGCCACTGTCACTCATGCTCCTTTGATGATGAAAGTGTTGAAATTTGATTCAAAAGGTGAACGAGTATTTCTTTAATTTTTTATTCTGTTTCCTTTATTTAAGGAGGTTTCTTTCTTGTTGCAAATAAGTAGTTTAGTTGTGGGGTTTGATGGCCGGATCTTTTGCCATGTCATTTTTTTTTCTTTTCTGTAAGCCTATATATAGGCATCGCTTATTTGTTTTATTTGTAAGTATCAGTTGAAATAAAAAACTCCAGTTCTCTTTTGGCTTTATGTGCCCTATCTCTTGCTTTATTCACTTTTTCTAACATTCTCGGTATCAAATATAGGCTTGGTCCTTTGGACAATAGAGTGCAACGTGAGGTTTGGGTATGTTAGGTATTAAGCAAAACTTTTTTTTGGGCACTAAACGAGAAACATAAGTGGAGTGTGAGAGGAAAAGTAGAGAAGGCAACAAATGTTTTTTCATCATCTTCACAGCCACTTGTACCGATTTTCACAGGTGAAAAGTATGAGTTTTGGAGCATTAAGATGAAAACTCTTTTTAAGTCTCAAAACCTTTGGGATCTAGTTGAATATGGTTTCATGGCCCTAGTAGATCTAGATGAAGAGGCAAAAGAAAGATTGAAGAAGTAAAAAATAAGGATGCCAAAGCTTTATTCCTAATTCAACAAGCTGTTCACGAAACAATCCTATCAAGAATTGCAGCAGCAACAACATCGTTGGAGGCTTGGTAGATTTTGAAGGAGTTTCAAGGTTCTTCAAAGGTATTGACGGTAAAATTGCAGACTTATTGTCGTGAATTTGAAACTTTGTTTATAAAAAGAAATGAACCTGCTTAAAATTAATTGTCTAGCGTCTCTTCTCTGGTTAATCAAATGAAGTCATATGGTTCTGAAGAAACTATTGTTGCAAAAGTTTTAAGGAGTCTTACTCCAAAGTTTGAACATATTGTTGCTGCTATTGAGGAAGCTCATGATTTATCAAATTATTAATTTGATGAACTAATGATTTCCTTGTAAGCTCACGAAGATAGGTTGCTCAGGTTACATGAAAAGAATGAGGAAAAGGCTTTTCAAGTGAAGGGGGAGATGTACGAAAATGCTGCTGGACGTAGTAGCGGCAGAAGTGGTATCTGTGGAAGAGGCCGAGGAAGAGGTGGAGATAGAAATGGATTTAATGAAGAGAGGCAGAATAGGATCTTTAAATGCTACTCCTGTGACAAGCCAGGTCATAGAGAGGCTTATTGCTGGAAAAAACATAACGACGAGGAAAACCAAGCAAATTTTATAGAGGAACTCGATGAAGAGAATAAGCTGTTTATGGCTCTTTTGTGTGAAAAGGAGCAATCTAATGATGTTTGGTTTTTGGACAGTGGTTGTTCTAATCATATGTGTGGAATAGAGACATTATTTAAGGAGCTTGATGAGTCTGCTAAAATAGATGTGACGCTAGGAGACAACAAGAGGATTCTAGTTGAAGACAAAGGTACCATTAGCATTAAAACTAGTCAAGGTAATGCTAAGACTTTACAAGATGTGATGCTTGTTCCTGGTTTATCTCATAATCTACTTAGCATTAGGCAATTGATGATTAAAAGATATTCAATTTTGTTTGATGATGGTTTGTGCATTATTAAAGATAAAAAATCTGGGCAAATTATTGC
Source organism: Erythroxylum bequaertii (assembly GCA_024520955.1). Lineage (NCBI taxonomy): Eukaryota > Viridiplantae > Streptophyta > Magnoliopsida > Malpighiales > Erythroxylaceae > Erythroxylum > Erythroxylum bequaertii. Next base: position 59,025,699 of record JANIJF010000005.1, read on the forward strand.
TAAAGTTCCAATGGATAAAAATAAAATGTTTCCTTTGAAAGTTTCAATGATTGAGAATTATGCTATGGTTGCTAGTGGTAATAGTGAGACTCGACTATGACATTTACATTACGGGTACTTAAATATTAACGGATTAAAGTTGTTGAGTGAAAAAGGAATGGTTTTTGGTTTGCCAAAACATGATAATCTTGTTTTTTTGTGTGAAGGATGTGTTTATGGAAAACAAAGTAAAAGGCCTTTTCCTATTAGAAAGGCTTGGAGGGCCTCTAAGTGTCTTGAGTTAGTGCATACAGATTTGTGTGGGCCTATGAATATAGAATCTCTTGGTGGTAGTCGATATTTTCTAATATTTACAGATGATTGTAGCTGTATAAGTTGGGTTTATTTTATGGAAAACAAGTCCGAAGCTTTTGACAGATTTAATAAGTTCAAAGCAGTTGTGGAAAGAAAAATTGGTCTTTTAATAAAGACATTGAGAACAGACAGAGGAGGTGAATTTGTTTCAACTAATTTTAATGTTTTTTTTGTGAGGACAATGGGATTTGCACGGAGCTTATAACACCATACACTCCAGAGCAGAATGGTGTAGCTGAAAGAAAGAATCGAACTGTGGTAGAGATGGCCAGAAGCATGATTCAAGCAAAATGTCTTCCCATTTATTTTTGGGCAGAAGCTATTGCAACAACAGTCTATCTTCTCAATTTGTCTCCTACAAAAGCTGTTCGTAATTAAACACCATTTGAGGCTTGGACAGGTAGAAAGCCAACGGTCAGCCACTTAAAAGTTTTTGGGTGTATAACTTACGCTTTGGTCAAAACTCATTATAGAAAATTTGATGAAAAATCTGAGAAATATATCTTTGTTGGTTATTGGTCTCAATCTAAAGCATTTAAGCTTTATAATCCTACTAGTGGCAAGATAACTATCAGAGGGATGTAGTTTTTAATGAAGATGCAAGATGAATTTGGAATGAAGAAAATAAGGAGGAGCATATTCAAGTGTTAGAAGATAATATTGAACCTCCGCTAAATCTAACACCAACAATTTCTAGCTCCGATACTCTTGGAAGGAGCAATTCATTTGTTCTTACAAGCAATGAATCATCATCTTCAAGTCATCAAATGAAACTCCTCCAAGGAATTATAAATCCTTGCAGGATATTTATGATTCTTGTATTTTTGCTCTACTTGTTTCAGATCCTATTTGCTTTGAAGAAGTTGCAAAAGAGAAAGCATGGTGTAAAGATATGGAAGACGAGTTGTTAGCTATTCAAAAAAATCAGACTTAGGATTTGGTAGACTTGCCAGAAGGAAAGAATGTAATTGGGCTCAAATGGGTGTTCAGAACCAAATATCATGCAGATGGGAGCACTTAAGAACACAAGGCGAGGTTGGTGGTAAAAGGTTATTCGTAATAGCAAGATGTGGACTTCTTTGAAACTTTTTCTCCAATTGCACGCTTTGAAATAGTGAGAATCTTTTTAGCCTTAGCTGCTCAATTAAATTGGCTGGTATACCAATTTGACGTTAAATCCGCTTTTTTGAACGGTGACTTGGAAGAAGAAGTTTATACCTCATAGCCTGGTGACTTGGAAGAAGAAGTTTATATCTCATAGACTGAAGGTTTTGTAGTTAGTGGCAATGAAGCTAAAGTGTACAGGTTAAAAAAAGGCATTTTATGGCTTAAAACAAGTACCACGGGCATGGTATTTTAAAATTAATTCCTTTTTTCAGGAGAGTGGATTTAAAAGAAGTGAAAATGAGTCTATGCTTTATCTGAAAAGGAATGGAAAAGATGAATTTCGGGTGGTATGTCTCTACGTTAATGATATGATTTATATGGGTTCTAGTAAGTTGATAATTGTTGATTTTAAAGCACACATGATGAAGAAATTTGAAATGACAGACTTAGGTTTATTGCATTATTTTCTTGGTCTTGAAGGGAAACAAGGTTTTGATGGGATCTTTATTTCACAAAGAAAATATGCAATGGATCTCTTAAAGAAAATTCAATATGTGGAATTGCAAAGTAGAAGTTACACCCATGAATGTGAATGAAAAATTGAGTCAAGATGATAGTGCTGAATTTGTAAATGCAATATATTTTAGGCACCTTGTTGGGGGTTTGAACTACTTTTCCCACACTAAACCAGATATTGCTTTCTCAGTTGGAGTTGTGTCTAGGTTTATACATAATCCAAGTAAGCTACATCTTGGAGCTGCAAAGAGAATTTTGAGATATGTGGCAAGAACTACTGAGCTAGGAATTTGGTATTCCAAGGTATCAAATTTAAAGTAACAGGTTACACTGACAGTGATCATGCAGGTTGTATGGATGATAGAACAAGCACATCTAGTTTCTTGTTTAATCTTGGATCAGGAGTAATTTCATGGAGTACAAAGAAGTAAGAGGTGGTAGCTTTATCATCATCAGAGGCTGAATATATTACTGCAACAACATCAGCTAGTCAAGCAGTTTGGCTAAGGAGACTTCTTGTTGATTTCAATCAGAAGCAATTTGGAGCTACAGAGATTTTTTGTGATAGTATGTCAGCTATTGCAATGACAAAGAATCAAACCTACCATAACAGAACAAAACACATTGATGTTCGTTATCACTTTATTAGAATTCTTGTTACCAATGAAGAAATTGTGTTGAAGTCTTGTAACATAGAAGCATAAGTTGTAGATATATTAAAAAAAGGCACTTCCACTGGAAAAGCATGAGAACTTCAGAAAACTTATAGGAGTCTGCAACTTTGAATCAAGAGAGAGTGTTGAAATTTGATTCAAAGGTTGAACGAGTATTTCTCTAATTTGTTATTATGTTTCTTTTATTTAAGGAGGTTTCTTTACTGTTGCAAATAATTAGTTTAGTCGTGGGGTTTGATGCATGGATCTTTTGCTGTGTCAGTTTTTTGCTATAATCCTATATATAGGCATCACTTATTTGTTTTATTTGTAAGCATCAATTGAAATAAAAAAACTCCAGTTCTCTTTTGGCTTTATGTGCTCTATCTCTTGCTTTATTCACTTTTTCTAACAGAAGATCCCAGGAAAGTAATCAGAATTTAGAAAACAAAATACTTTAATTTGCGCCTTGACCACACTAAAATAAAGGTAGCTGAGTGTTTTTTAACACCAAAGAAGTTATTGATACATTGATGTTTTAAGCAAGTAGGTTCGTACTGCATTTCAATTCTCCATGAATCAAATGCTGAGAAAGGAGCAAGAATAACAAGAAAAATGCGGTCATGTTCAACTGGTTTGGCATCCAGGCTTAAAATAATGGCTACAAAATCATGGAGAGTCAAGAATACCAATTTTTTATGAAATAAAGTGAAAGACCAGGAAACTAAAGAACAAGTATCAGTAGCATGCAATAATAATAATAATAATAAAAGACTTGCTTAGCAAGCAGGTAAAAATTTGTCACCTATAATCTACAAAGGATACCTATGGCTATAAGTAAACAGTTGCACCAGATATCATATACACTAGCACATATATATATTTGCCATTTTCACCATTAGAAGCTTCAGCGAGCTTGGAAATTACGTCGACAAGTGCCTGTTCATCATCTACATCATGCCGAATAATCAAGCAGTGACGTCAAGGGAAAATAATGTAATGTAGAAATTGATGTTCTTTACTTTTAGCAATTTCTTTACATCTCAAGCTCAAGAGGATCAGGATGAGTTAAGACAAATACTTTCTCCACCTGCAAAAGTTCTAGTTTAAAGGGTGAATTAATTGACATGTTGTCAGGGACCATATGAACATATCTCAAGTTGTCAGACTCATCTCTTTAACCAGTGGTCAACAATTCAATATCATCAAGAGAAATTTTGGCAAAACCATCTTGCATGCAAGTAATTTCTCTTCTGGATTGACATTTTTTGGCTACCATACTTCTCCCAGTACCCATTATAAAATCATCACGATTTATTGGTATACTCATTCCATGACCTGGTCCTCCAAGGCTGCCACAACGATAAGTTCCTAGATCCTCACTGCCCCGTCGAATATCTAATAGAACATTTAACATTTTCTCTGTCAAAAGTTTTTTCACATGAAACGCAATAAAGAATTGCCATACTAGAGCAATAAAGCCATTCATGGCAGCGTTATTCATCACTTGAATGTTTAACAGATAGAGAGATATGTCAAAAGATCCTATCTCTTCTAGGAAAGTTCCCATTTTTCCTCACATTTTTACCATTTCCTTGTAAATTTAGGCTTCATAATCAAAAAGCACAAACCAACTGCTTGTAGCTTTCCATAATTATAGTAACAAGATTAATGAATCCTAGAATGAAGAACTAACCACAAAATTGTTTCTTAAATTGCACAACAATGAAGAATTTGTTGACTTATGCATGTACAATAACGAATGTATCCTCGTACACAATAACAAATCTATACTGAATATGTCCAAACATTTAACTTATAAACAATAGTAGAGTGGCAATAGACAACCCCTACTCATACAATCTCTAACAAATACAGTGCTTAGATCTGATCTAGAGACAGGATTATTACACTAGATAAATTGCTCCAAAGAACTTTGAAACTTAAGACAAAGCACATTTAGAAGAATTTTAAAGCAATTTAACACGTATCCATAAGCCACTCACTTCACAGTTCGTGAATGTTAACTGATAAGGGCAACAACACAACTCAACACTGATGACCTCCAAACCTTCCAATGCATACACAAATCTGACAGATACAAAAGTTTTAATCAACAAAATTTAAATTTAAGAAAAAAAAGGCTACAAAAGTCAACGCACAGAAGCAACAGATCATTAAAATAAAACCTTTAAAGGGTAAGCTACTCCTAAGTGACTTAAAACGGAAAACTTAAGATCACAATAATTTTTACACCCATAATCAATTCAATAATATGTGCCCATGTTGCTTCCTGAATTTTAAGTAAATATTCAGGAATATAAACACTAATTTTGATAGTCAATACACAAAATATGAACACTTAAGGGGCTTGCGTGATATATACAAAACACTAATTATGTTCCATCTCACCTAACTTCTTAAACATGTCATATGACATTAAGTTGATAATGGCTCCTAAGACTATTAATATCCTTTCAATAGACAAACTACCAATATTACAAGGAATATTAAAATCCTTTAGATCCTTTAGTTTTTAAGAAGCATGTTTGTAAGAAGACGAAGCACTCCTCAGTTAATATCAGTAGTGGCAATTCCTTAAGCCTCTTCTTTTTAAAAAGGAGATCATATAAGTACTTGGCATACTTTAGCATCTATGAAAGAGATTAAAAAAAAGGTATACCAATATATACCTTCCTTTACTTCATTTCTATTTGTTTGAAGCCTACTCAAATATAGAGTTGTTGGTTGGTACTCTTTGAAAATTTTATTCTTTGACTCCTTGTCTTTCTTTATCTCGGTTTCTTTACTCTTCTTTTCTTATATAGCAACTTTTTTCTCTTCAACTTTCATCTCCTTTCCACTTTTTAAAATTATTGTGTTCACTTAGTTCTTTGGGCTTGGCTAGGTGTTGCTAGGCAAAATACCTACCTACCTTTTGAATCTTATTAACTTTAAAGAGATGCTTCAATACTTTGAAACTAAATCTTAAATGCGATGATTAATTTTGTCATTAGCTTCTAAAGGCTTAGCTTCCTTTCTTACTTCTAAAATCTAGGTGGACATTCTTTTTTTTGTTATCGTTGATTACTTATAAAGTTAGGAACTTTTTCACGTTGAATTATAGGTGTTATCATAAGGATTACTTTGAGATTGATTCCCTACAAAAATAACTTAATCAATCTTCCATATTATAAAGACATTGCATTCATGATTGGGGTGTCCTGTAGCCCAAATGTTATATCACTTATCTTAATTGAGCTACCAAACCCATATTATTGATCTTCTCGCTCAAAGCCTCCAATTTTTCCTTTAATTTTATCATCGTATCAAAATTATAGATTCCATCTAGATTTTATAACTTGTAACTATTCATGAAAATATTTTGGAGAAGCTATCACAGTTCCTTAAGAGTTTTAAAGCTCGTAGTCTTGAAGATACATCAATCAATTGCTTAGTTGAATAGCTCAATCTACTATAAAATGTTTGCACTTTTAGTCTCAAATTAAGTCTATAGTGTTGACACTTTCTCAATAGCTCCTTCCATCTCTCCCACATCTTATACAATTTCTCACCCTTTAATTTTTAAAAGGAAAAGATATCATTTTGTAGTCTTACTATTTATGTTGGTTGGAAATACCTAGTTAAAAACTTCTTAGGAAGCTTGCTGTAAGTGATAATGGATCCATAACAAATATACTTTGGCCACTATTTGTATTGTCCCTCAATGTGAAAGAGAATTATCTGAACCAAATAACATGCTTTAAAGCTCCATTAATCTTAAACATATCATAGATCTCTAAAAAGCTAACGATGTGTGCATTTGGATCATTATTTAGTAAGCCATCAAATTATGTAAGCTATTAAACCATTTTAATTATGTTAGGCTTGATCTCAAAATTATTGGCCTTAATTTTTAACCTAATAATGCTAGATTATGTCCTTATAGGTGGCAGTCAAGCATAATCTCCCATAGTATATTATTGTAATTGTCCTATTTTAGTGTTTGGTAGCTATAACTTCAAGTATCCAAATCTTGCGATTCAGCAAACAACACAAGATCAATAAAGATAGTTATAAAAGAATTAAATACAAAAAAATGATTAGATTAATACAAATAAAGTGTGCCTAATATCTTAACCCCTACCAGCAATGATAAAAAATTGATGTGTGATGTTTGTATATTCAATTAAAACTACACTAAAGATCAACTGGGCAATTGCTCCTATCATTCTTATAGTATAGCTTAGTGAATACGAGCGTTGATCCTATGAGGGTTATAAGTACTAGCCTTAATGTTCTTTCTATTAGATAGATTAATAAAATGAATGAATGAAATAAAATAATTAATTAAATGAACTAACCTAAAATACCAAAATAAAGCAATATATAAGACTGAAGTAACCAATAGAATAAACAAGGTCTAGATAAACAACCTTTCTATGGTTAGATTTATCTTGATTTAGTTATTAACTTTAGTTTTTTTTAGGCTAATAGAAATTTCAAAGATTAAACCATATTCTTTCCCAAGAAATTCTGCTCCTATTCTTAAGTTAACTAATTAAAATATCTTTTTAATCAAAATCTCTAAAAATGCATTTACTTGTTTTGTGAATTCCTATAATAAATTTAACTTAAATTTTATGGGTTCCTATCTTTAAATTTCTATATAAATCATATTATTCATGCTATAATCTATTCATACATATGATTTCTTAATTCCTTATATGAGATCTAAACTTGAATTATAAAGGAGACCAACATCAATAAAAAAAGGAAATAAGATAAACGAAATCATTCTTATAAATCCTTAAAATATTGAAGTTATTAGTTGAATCTTGATGTTATCCCTTTTTTCTTTCTCTAAAGTTGTTTCATTCTTATCCTAAGACGATCTAGTACAACTCATAGTGACTACTCTTTAGTATTCCCTTCTTAATTCCCTAAAACTCCTTATATTCTCAAAAGACTATAAACATTCAAAGAGTTTTTACCTTATATGACTCCAATATAGACCCATGTTGGTCCTATACTCTTCACAACTATGAAAAATCCTAATTTATATAAAAATCAGAACCAATATGAATCACAAATATGTGTCCATATTGCACTTGTTTTAGCATAATAACTCTTCTATCACACATTTAAGTGTTTATATTGGGAACACGGGTGTAAAGGCTATGATCAAGGGTTTGGTTTTCGGATCATGTTCTTTTAGGTATTAAGTTCTAAACGAATTCACATGCCCCAATGACTAACATATGATAGAACACAAGATCTTGTTTGACATGAGTTCTAAATCTAGGTCCATGTTTAATATGTGTTCCTCTAAATCACACTAAAACTTCTTCAATTTGACTATAACTTACCCAAATTCTTTTCTTCTTTATTGGAGAGTTAAGATAAGGCATGTAAACAAAATATAAGCCAAAATGAGTACCAAATCATATAAAATCATCCATATAGAAGTAAAATGCTCTCAAAATTATACTAAAAACTTAACTTAGTTAGCACTTAACAATCACATGTAAACATGATTGCACGGTATCCTGTAAATATCTTAGGCTTTACAATTACAACTTCTCTCCCTTAAGTTTGCAAAATATGTAATCTCTTACTTGCCCGAATTCATTCCTTTTCTCATTGGGGAGTTAAAAATAAGGAATGTAAACAAAACGTAAGTTAAATTGAGTACCAAATTATATAAAAATCATCCACACTCAAGTAAAATGCTCTCAAAATTATACCAAAAACATAACTTAACACTTGCTAATGACAGTACAAACATGATATCAAGGTATCATATAAATATCCTAGGCTTTACAACTACAACTTCTCTCCCTTAAGATTACAAAAGTTCATACAATAATGTAATAAAAACCAACTTATATATTATTGTCAATTTTCGTAGATATATGTTCTTATTAAAATTCCTTATTAAATTGCAATATTTCCATATTATACATTCTAATTTCTTTAAACATTAAAATAGTGAATTTAGTAGTAGAACCTATAAGTTTACCATTTAAAGCTTCATCTAAGTTATTGTCTATTATATCACACTTGATTTCAATTTAAAATAACTTGCACCATATTTCTTTAGGCAGCCCCCTAAAACCCTCCCATGCATTTTCTGACCTCTCATTAATCTCTATAAGTTTTTGCTCAAAAAATGAATGATGTTGACTTGAAGATACTAAAAATATAATTTAGACATCTTCATACCTTTATGATCTCTTCTCTTCTTAGCAAATATATGTTTACCTCAAAATATATACTTTACACTTGGGATTATGTATTGAACATATTAAATCAATCCTTCCTTAGTTAAAAGAAATAAAATAAACCAAATAGTAACTATTGTTGAAAATAAAATCATACAATAATGGAAATGATAAAAATATATTTAAAAATGACAATATTTTATTAACCTGATGTCTATCACTCTCAACAACCCATATAGTGCACTCTTTAATGCCAAGTTTAACCTTTAGTAAGTGAAAGCCAGCTCCACGTATTCATTATCTTATTATCCATCAATGTCCAACAAATAGGAAGCATCTCATTGTTTGTGTTTCTATACATAGTAGTGAGAAATACTCCTTTTCATAGCTCCCTTTAAGAATGCTCTATTAATTAATAGAATCTTTCTACATCAATTAATCACTCTCTTCTTCAATAGTTTAAAGTAATATAATTTTTTTTAAAAAGGGGTTACTAAATATAGATCTCTCCACCTTAATCTTAATTGTTACTTAGATTAGATCTTTCCAACTCATCTATATAGTCCCGTAATATCACTACAACAAAAATGACATACAGTAACACTTTTGACAATATGTTATAAAATACCTATCTACGGTAACATTATATCTTAAAATGTTATGATTCTTAA
>JANIJF010000005.1:59363822-59377560 GCA_024520955.1 Erythroxylum bequaertii
ATATGGATGATGTATCTAGGAGCAGGATTCCTTTAGAGTCCCATTATATTCCTCTGTCATTATATAAGTTTAGAGTCCCAAGTTTTCCTCTGTTTTCCTTTTCTGATACCAAGTGACTAGTTAATTCCAATGAGCTGATACAGAACAATAGGTAATGATACAAAACAATAGGTAATGATACAGAAGAATTAACAGAACAATAGGTAATGAGCAAGTTAGGTATGCCTAAACATCAATTGCATCAAACATGTAGAGGACTTCATAACCCTTCTTCTTCAACTTATCAATGAACTTATATGCAGTGTTTGATGCCATTAATAATTATTTCACTCTCTTCACTTCATATAAATAAATTACTGATAATTTATTTGCAGCATATTACTGATACATTTGCAGTGGAACAAATTGTAGTGGACCATATTATTGATACATATTACTGATACATTTGCATTCCTAATACATATTGCAGTGAAGCATATTACTGATACATTTGCATTACTGATACATTTGCAATGGTCATTTGCAGTTTTCCAAATTGTAGAGGTAATTAACCTTTTCTGCTTTTGTTTTCTTTTGGAGTTCATGTTTATGCTTGGCTATCCTTTGAATGGTTGATCTTGTAGTTGACTTGGTGTCTTCGATTGAATCGAGGTTGCATGTGCATATATATTGGTATAACAGATGTATGCATGTATTAGATTAAAAGAAACAAAAACTTTGTAAACATATTAGATTAAAACAAAATAATTACACCTTGTTTAGTTCATTACACCTAACATAACCTTTTCAAGACATGTGCAACCAAATAATTGGATAATTGAGCATAACAAAGGTTGGAAAACTAGCATTGAAAGAACAACTGATATAGATTTGCAAAGCTGACATGTGAAATATGAACACCTTTTTATTCTATCTCTTATTTTAATTTATGCTTAGTTATTAGCTAGAAAAGAAATGAGGTTTTAGGAATGACATACTTAGACCAAGCTAGTTCAGACTAATTGATCCTGAGGCAAGGTCTGTTAAAAATCTCCAAATATGATTTATTTTTTAATCCTTTAGATCTTTTTTTTTTCCGGATTATGGAATTTAAGGATAAAGGATTAGGATTGTGATTTGGAAAGCTAGCTTCAAGCAAAGACAATCTGCTTCTCTTGCTACTTCATTTCCCTCCTCCAACAATTTCTTTCACTTTGGCATTCCTAGGAATCCCAAGTCTCATCATTCCATTCAAATCTCATATGAAGAGGACCTAGAAGACATCAATTATCAAACCAAAACTAAGTATATAAACCATTTCCTATCAAATATTTAAATTCTTGGCAGAGGAGATTCCTCAACTTCAACATCTGATATAAAGCCCATAAATGCTTCTTGCTATGTTTCATACCCCAAAATCCCCTATAATTAAATATTAGAATGCGTCCAACTTTTAGTGCATACTTTGTAGGGTAAAATTTACCTTCACCCTTTTTTTTTTTAATCTAACATGTTTACAAAGTTTTTGTTTTCATTTCTATTAACAGTTTTTTTAGTTTCTACAATTTTAAAAAATAAAAAAATGACTTTAAAAAGCTTTGACAATCAATATCCTTACGTTTTTAAGCATATTCAAAGTTACTCATTAACCAATATGACATTTAGAATATTAATAAGAAAACGAAAACAACCAAGCTTACAAATTAGCTTACTTAATATTAATTCTTATTAATAAGTATTTTTAAATTAAACGTATGAGTATTATATTGAAAAATCAATGTAATAAACTAGAAATAAAATGCGAACAATATTTCTAATATATCATGTTATGTTGTTTTTACTACCTACTTAATGCATTTGATCAAATTCGACAATAATTTCTGATAATCATATAAAATGCAAATAATCAGTTAAATATTCTTAAAATTTTTAATATTTAGTTTTTACTTGTTATTTGACCAATAATATAAATAAAAATTGGGAGGAAAATCAAACACCCAATCCTAGGAAGCATCCAGGTGCATAGCTTCTTAACTAACAATAGTCTCTACGAAAATACATACATGTCATTTTATCCAATTTTAAAAACATGTCGCCTCTATTCCTTGCTCTTTCCTTATCCTTTCAAAATGTGAAGTGCACCGTGGGGCGTCCCTCCACTAATCTACCACCATATTTGCTTCATATGTGTGTCTATTCCTCGATAAGGATTGTTGCTGTCGGCAAAAGGTCCCACTCCCACGCCACTGAAAAAGATGTTTGACTATGCGTTGAAGACAGAAGCGAATAATCTCAACAAATTTCAGTGAAGAGGTCCCCTGGAGAAGCTTTGGATCTTTTGGAGAGTGAGAGATGTTGCTCTCATGTATAAGATCAAAAGTAAAGCCTAACTATTTATTTATTTACTTGTTGACCAGACGATCTATTAAATTACAGTTGATGATCTTTTTTATTTTATCCATATTATAATTATATTCCTTTAGTGATAAAGTGATTTCTGTACTAATTTGCATACTCGGATTCATTTACGTCCAAATTATATAAAAATCATCTAGATGGGTTCAACGTAAACCTAAAAGGTTAAAAAAAGTCCATTGTCTTCCCTCATTTGGTCCACAAGTGGTGTCCGAATGTTGTGTAATCGCGTAAAATACAAGTACAACGGACTCCTGTCGTCCAACTCCAGCCTCGCCAATTAGCTGAATCTGTGTAAACTCATGCCAGTGATACATGTGACCCATGAGAAGAACAATCTGCTTGAAAGAAATATTTGTAGGAAAAAATAGATCAACCTTCCTATCGTGATTTATTAATTTTAAAATTTTGTAGAAAGCACAGATATTTTATTTAAAAAAAGTCTAGGATAAGTTTTTTCAACTTTTTCTTTAATTTTTATTGACATGTTATTTTTAAATTACCTAACATTTTAGGTGTGGACGACTACGTCACAATTGAGAAAGTAAAGTATATGGAGAATATGTTGCTTAATTTATCACATTTATGTATCATTATTATTATATTAAGTAATGATACTTAAATATTCTAAATAAATAAAATTAATCTGTCTATCTATCTATTTGACATATATCCTTCTTGTAGTTTAATACCTCAAATCATTCCCTTGAGATATCATGGCTGTCCATATAGAGTGTCACATGTCTCAAAAATACTATCGTGGAAAAAAGTTGACATTAAAAATTTAATAGAAGGACTTACATTAGACTTTTTTACAAAATATAAAGAGCATCTCACCAGATTTTTAAAATATAAGGATTATAATGGAATTTATGCAACTAAAGGAGATGCTAATGTCTTTTACCTTTATTTTTACCATAGTTCCTAGTTCAACATTTTTCATTATAACATTGGTAATTAAAAAATCTTAATAGAAGTTATTGTTAAGAATTTAGCAGAATGATTATTTACATAACACATCATGCTTGTGTTTATATTCTAATATTATATTCTTTTGCTAGAATCTTTTGGTTGTTAATGTCTTCTCAATATTACATTATAGCAATAACGTCAAGAAAAACCCTTTGTAACTAACAAATGGTGGCCATCAATGGTCATCATTTGCTAGGTGAGACTAAACATTATTTAGATGTTTAGCTACTTAGCATTAGCTAGTAGTCAAAATTATAGTTAACATAGCTAAGAATAAATATGTCAAAGAATCTAAGAAAATGTCAATCTCTTCTTAGTGGAAGCTTGTTTTTTCCTGCCAGATTTCACAATACATTCGTTGATTAATTATTGTCTTGAAGCTTGCTATTGTGAACCCCACTTTCAATTTGTAACATAACTTTGCAAGCATTTTTATGATGTTTGCCATTGTCATTTGTGATTTGCTACTGTACTTTTGTTATCAACTAACTAAGCATGTAAGTGTCGAAACAAGGGACCATTTCCACATGTTATTGATATCTTTGTTTTCATGCTTGGAGTTTGTACTTGGCCTAAATGAGATTTCTATTTTTTATATCATAATTAACTATTGTAACTATTATTCCAATATCTAAATGTCTTCATTAGTTGTAATTATTTTGATATTTAAAGTTATGAGAGTTGCATATACATCTACGAGAGTCACCATTTGTAATGTCAATATAAGATATGAGATAGAGAATTTTACAAGCTTCTATGGTAATGTATTAGTAATTTATAAATCAAATTTGGTGATTAAAATGAGCTCTAACTTTGCTACTATTTCACTACAAGAAAAATATGGTTTAGCGACGAACATTACAGACAAAAAGTGTAGATTTTTTGTTCATAAGCTAATTTTACGATGGAATTTACCGACGGAGCAAGCCGTCGGAGAAGCGGCTATAGATAATAATTGTCGATGAAGCACAAATTATCTGTCGTTGATTTATTGACGGATGATTATTTTTGTTGTTATATTTAACGACGACAATTTTGTGCTATCGGTAAATTTTTTGACAAAACGTTGGTTTCGGTCGGTTAATTTAGCGACGGTCGGACAAGGATTTGTCTGTCAGTATATTTACCTACAAATTTGGCAACTCAGTCGATAAATTCTCGACTAAGTACAACAATGGAGATTAGTTGCCTGTCGGTAAATTAATAACATTTTACTGATAGATTTTGGTTTCCTGTCAGTAAATAGAATGATACTGTTTTTTAATTTTTCCCTACATTTAATTTTATTTGGTAATCTTATGTTTGATGTATAATTTATACAGTTATTAGTTATCTATTGATAATATTTTGATTTATTTCTACATTTAATTTGTTAAAACAAAAAGTTTATTGATGATATAAAATAAAAAATTATCTTAATTGCACAACAATAAGTATTTAACAACTATTAATTTGGTGATTAGAACTACGCTATTCATTTGGTGAATGTGGATGCTCTGAATTTTGCGATGAGGTGTTGTCCTTCTCCTTCAACTCATCCACCTCATTATAGAGCCGAGCTATGTACTTCATCTACTGCTGCAACTGAGTTACCAGTGCTTGTAGTGTGCTCTGAAGCTCATGGACTCATTGGGTGCAGACCACCTATTAGATGTTGCTATACTAGATGTGGAGGATTGTGAATAACATGTGTTCACAAATAAACCTAAGCTGAATATCATTTCATGACAGTTCTTACCACCTACTGCATGAAGATAGGTTTGACTCTCATCAACATTTTCAAACTGCTGAGACTATCGTTGAATGCTTTCTTGTATTTGGTCATATCAGAAGGCAATGTTTATGTTAATAAGTGATAATTATTAAGCATTAATATTAAAGCATAAATTTCACATACATTTAGTTCTCTACATCGGGTGTTGACGAAGGTCACACCGTCATGCTTCTCAGTATGAGTGTGCAAAAAGAGTTGACGGAGTGTAGGCTTCGAGCCCATAGACTTTTCCTGCATCAGAATAAAATGTTATAAGTGAACTATAATTTATAAAAATTTCGGCAGTATTATCTCTATTTTATGTTATTTACCCCCTGTTGAATAAAGAAAATAACTCAACAACACAACTATATATGGCACCAAACATTCATAACATTATCATTCTTCATAATATACATATTTTCATTCCAAAATTATCACATCTAATTAAATTGAAATACATCAAAGTAAAAAAAAGAATATAAATATAAAGTGTAAATACTTACAAGTCTCTCTATATGCTCGGGTGGGTAATAGATCCTCCAGTATGTACGGAAAGACTCCCCCTGGTCCTACACGTCTGTTGGTATAATTACGCTCTGAAATAGACATTGTCTCATGTTATGTCCAATACTGCTGCCAACGACTCAATATTTGTTCAAAAATATAAGGCGATCATACATCGGCCTTGTGTATCACACCATCAAAGTCTCTATAATGTGTACGTGCTCGTCTCTCCTATACTTTATAAATAATCACGGCAAATTCATAATCCCAAAAAAAATCTTTCTGAAATAAAAGGAAAAACATACGATAAATATTTATAATGTAATAATATTTATCTAATAAATGTATAAAATCAATTAAAAATAAAAATATTTTGTACCTCAAAGTCCTGATAGTAAAATTCATTTGTTGCCTGAGAGATATTCTTCTATATATAACCCTCAACATTAATCTTCTCCTTGAATTTGGATGTCGTGTTTCTTGAGCATGGTCCAGACGAAATCAACCTAATATTAAAATAATTAATTTTATACCATTTTTTAAATTTAAACCTATAGCTTAATTATAAACATATGGTGTTTCATGTATTTTCACTTACAGATTGTTGACAATTGTGATGTAAGTTCTTCCATCAGCTCCAAGCTGGAGGTCATCTCCTTCATTTGCATCGTTTACCCCTGATAACTCTGTCAGTATAGGGGTGGTGGATGGTATAGTAGTAGGTACAGAAGGTGATACCTTATCTGCAAGTGTAGTAGTAGTTAGAGATACAACCTCTGATTTGGTTGCAGCTGCAAAATGTGATGCTTCACCTAGACAGTAACTGGCTCCAAATCGTGGTCTGAACCTTGGTCGCAATATATCCTGTTTTCTCTTTGGTGGCATATTTCAACCTGAAATTCATATCTCATCCTTTGAATTAATATTTCTCATTTTCAACATTACCATTATCCTCGTTTCGATTACATACTTCTTGATTGAAATTAATATCCTCAATAACTATTAGAAAATTATTTCCTATATCTAGTTACATATCCCTTAAATCATCATTCGACCTAACACTTCCAAGTTAAGTTATATCATATTTCAAGTAATTTGCCTCAGTTTCTTATGATTAAACTTGATTTTAGTTCTAAGAGGACCATAAAATAGATAACCCTTTTTCCAAACCTTACCTACTCTTCCGTAGAAATCTTTCTTTAATAATAATATGCCTAGATCATTCATTATAGTGTCAAATGTGGACAAATTGTCAAACTCAATACTAGTCCAATTGCTTGGTAGCTTCTCTTGGTGAAGAGCTATCAGACCTCTTCTTCTTACTTCAAAGTAGCTTTATGAGTGCATAGTATGTGAATCAATTACTTCTTAAAGACAATATCTCTATCCTTCTCTTCAAAACTCGAAGTATCTATCCTAAACATTAGTATAACATCTTTGTTTTCCACCACTTTGATCACCATTTTCATTAAGAAGCCCTCATGTAACCTCAATCCCATCAAAATTATCAACAATCTCTTTTTGGTGAACAATGGAATTCATCAAATCCTCTTGTTTTCTAAATTTTATGTTTCTTATTCTTATTTTTAGGTCAAATCTTGCTAGATAAGCATATGGTTACAAATTCAATAAGTTGGTTGTGATCGAAATAGTCACACATGTCATCAATAGAAAGCTTATCTTATTATTGACAAACTCTTTAACTTCTCATGAATCAGTGCCTTATAAGTGCTTCATAATAGCATCATTATTCATCAATGCAGAAAAGTAGGTATAGTAGGAAACCAAAAAGGACCAGGATGTTAGCATCCCTGCATATAGTAGGATAATGGCTATCATGATTGGTACGTAGTTCTTAGAGTCTTGAAAATAAGAATAAACTAAATATCAAATTTTCCTATGGTATAACTACTGCTAAAAGCTCATTGCCATATGAGACTAATTTATATGAAGCGATTCTTGGGAGGCAGGCGAACTATAACAAGAAATTGATATATTAAGAGCAATTATTAAGTAGATGATACATCTAACCATATGATATTGATATGTTAAGATGAATGATTAAACATAAATTTTTTTGGAATTATCATTATAGTGATCTTTATAGTTATTATGACTCATATAAATAAACTATTTATACATACTAACAAATAATTTATAATATATATGAATAATGTAGTTAATATGAATTACCATATCTATATAGCAATTTCAAGTGCTTAACTAAACCAACCAAAAAAATTAAACACTAAAATCAATCGGTAAGAAAATTTGGATTTTTTTTTAAATTTTGACCTTCTAAATATAAAACTGAAGAAAATAGAAAAAAGCATGCGACAAAATACTTTCTTACATTGAATATAATTCATTCCCCTTATTTTTGCCCTTTTATCCACCATTCAAGTCAACAGAAGCAATACCCTTTAACACTACACTTTATCAGGGGGAAATAAAGAACTAAAATTACGAAATTCATGCTAAAAAGAATTGAAAATAAAGAACTGAAATCATTTTTTCAAAGAACAGACATTTCATCAAACACCTTACATGCATCAGAAATTCATTTCAACATCTCATCCAAAATCACGTGTTCTCTCTACTCTCACTAACATTTATATCTTAAAATTGTTTTACGATTATAGAATACATAAATAAACGAAGTAATCAAATACCTAAATTAACTTTTATCCAATATACGAAAAAACACATGACTGTGGCTACAAAAATACCTCCCCCGAAGGACACGAAGACAGTGGCCGGAGAAGACAAACGCAGACGAGTAGAAGAACAGTCTACGACAGAGAAACCAGAGAGAAGAAAATCGCACGAGAGGAGAGACGAAGCAGATGAAGAAGAAGACGCAGGTCGGGGGAAAAGGAGGACCTTTCAGGTGAGTTTAATGTAAAAGAAAACGACGTCATTTAGTGTTAAACCAAACGACGTCATTTTCGTTCACTTTAAAACGCTAAAGCCGAAGCAGACAACAACATTTACCTTAAAAAATTTCTGATGGAATTTACCAACAGACAAATTTTCGTCGGTAAACTCAAAATTTTTTTATTCCCCCAACAATTCCCACCTTATCTATCGAAGGGCATTTTATATCGTCATTAAAATTCGTCGCAAATTTTGCTGCAATGATTTTCCTCCATATTTACCGACAGGTATTACTATTGCCGCTAAACAAAAAATTTCCTATCAATGATACCAAATTGATTTTCCGTCGGTAAGTTGCAACGGTTTCGTTTCCATCGATAATTTTTCATTGCTAATTTCTAATTTTTTTGTAGTGTTTCTTGGTCAAAGTAACATGTTTATTTTCTTTTAAATAGTGGCAGTGGTGTACGTGGGCTTGTAAAAACAATAAGTTTGCACAATATTTAGTTGACTCATCGGCTTCGTTTGCCTTTTTTCCTCTATGTCCTAACAAATTATATTTATTTTCAAACTAATTCAGAAAAAATTTAACAACTCTTACCTATTAGATTTGATTATATAATTTCTTAAACATTTGTTTTTATTCCAATTCTCATTTTTATCAAGTTTTTTGTCTTAATTTAATTTCTTTCATTTCTCTGTTTCTCTTTGAACCGGTTTCCTATATTTGTTTTAATTTTCTTTCCTTTATCTTTCCATCAATCCATCCAAGCATAGTGTAAAGTGTTCAAAGTATCATTTTGTTTTTTGGGTATACAATGGAGAAAATTGCTATTACATGCTTAATGGCGGCATAAGACCCCAACCATATCATCGAAAATATAAGAAGTACAACCCGAAGGCGAAGACGGAAGACAAAAAATTCCGATATTAAAAGACGTGGCAACAAGAGCTAACCAATTCACACAATTATTACCTTCCTTGAAAATGTGGTGAGATTTAACCTCCCACGGTCTTATCAAGAGCTCGCGAATAACTCACGCTTAGATTTGTATGGAGTTGCACATAGAAAAAAAGCACTGTTTATAGGAGGCTCTTTTGACCTAAGACTTAGCAGTTGGCATACAATTCTCGCATTAATGTTTGGGTACTCTACACACAAATGGAGTAAACTTCATCTCTTCACCTCTAGCTAATAAGCAACAACTCTCTTTATAATCTTCAACGCGGGCTTTCATTAAATATCCGTGTTGTCTAAGTCTTATTTTTCTGAAAGGTTACGTACCAAACTCTAAATCCAATGGACTCCAAGGAGGTGCATTTCAGGGAACTCACTAGAGCCGGCTGTAAAGACACGAGAAATTGAGAATGGCATTCTACGTAATAATCTCCAACTGCAAGGTTGTTGTATAAAGCTAATCATCTATATAAGCGTCTACGCCTTCCATTTTACACTACACAATAAGAACACAACCTTCACCACTAACTATTGTACTGAGAATAAAAATGTTCTCGCGCACAACTTTCTTCAAAACCCTGTTTTTCTTCTTCTTTAGGATTCTCTTCAAACAATTTAAGCATGCAAAAGGTCGGCATAGAAGTTTTAGCAATGTGAATGTTGGTCAGAGTAAACATCAGAAGTACCCTTCCCTTGCCAACAGGTCAGACCTGTCAAACAAAACCTTGGTTTTCAATGTGGAAGGAGCTTTGCTGCGATCCTCCTCTATGTTCCCTTACTTCATGCTTGTGGCCTTTGAAGCCGGAAGCGTCTTAAGGGCTCTAGTTCTATTTCTTCTGTATCCTGTTATTTGTTTACTTGGTGTAGAAATGGGTTTAAAGATTATGGTTTTTGTATGCTTTTTTGGGATAAGAAAAGACAACTTTAGAGTTGGAAGAGCAGTTCTGCCCAAATTTTTCTTGGAGGATGTTGGGTTGGAGGCATTTGAGGTGATCAAAAGAGGTGGGAAGAAGTTGGCAGTCAGTGACTTTCCTCAACCAATGATTGAGAGTTTCTTACGAGAGTATTTGGAGATTGACTCTGTTGTTGGGAGAGGGTTAAAGTCATTTCATGGTTATTTTGTGGGGTTTATGAATCAGGGAAAGGAGGAGATGGTTACTTTGGAGGAACTACTTGCAGACCAAAAGTTACTTAGCCGTGATGTCATTGGCATAACAACCTTCGACAGGTCCGCTGAACATCAGTTGTTCTCTTATTGCAAGGTGAGTTATATACGATCTTTTGCCAACGTCTTGATACCCAATAAAAATATTTCAAGAAGTAAATTGAAATAACAGTCATGTCTGACTTAATATCTACATTGCTAAAGTTCTTTCCATTGTGTCAGCAGGAGATTTACTTGGTCGGAAGATCAGACAAGAGAAGCTGGCGATGTCTACCTAGAGACAAATACCCACAACCACTTATTTTTCATGACGGCAGGCTCGCAGTAAGACCAACCCCGCTCCCCCTTCTGGCTTTGTTCATGTGGTTACCTTTTGGTTTTGCTCTTTCCCTAATCAGAGGCTTTGTTGCTTTGACTCTTCCCTACGATATTTCTGTTCCTCTTTTGTCGTTCTTCGGGCTCCGAGTTGGTATGTCACAGCCTAAAACTAAAAGCTCAAGGGCTCTTTCAGGACAAGATGGTCATGAAAAACCAAAAAAGGGTTTACTTTATGTTTGTAATCATAGGACCTTGCTGGACCCTCTTTACCTGTCTTTCACATTAAAGAAGAATTTCACTGCTGTCACATACAGCCTCAGCAAAGTGTCAGAGATGCTTTCACCAATCAAGACCGTCAGATTGACTCGGGATCGTGATCAAGATGGAAAAATGATGGAACAGTTATTAAGTCAAGGTGATCTTGTGGTTTGCCCAGAGGGGACAACCTGCAGAGAACCATACCTATTGAGATTTAGCCCTTTGTTCTCAGAGATGAGTGATGATATAATTCCTGTTGCACTAGAAGCTCATGTAAGTATGTTCTATGGGACAACTGCCGGTGGGCTCAAGTGCTTAGACCCACTTTTCTTCCTCATGAACCCTCTGCCAACTTACACAATCAAAGTGCTTGAAGGTGTATCAGGACTGACCAAAAACCCTGATGATGATCAAAAATCAAGGTTTGACATTGCCAATCATGTACAAAGTGAGATCAGTAAGGCACTAGGATTTGAGTGCACCAAGCTGACGAGAAGAGACAAGTACTTAATTTTGGCCGGTAATGAAGGTACAACTGGTTCAACTAACAAATCCTCAACACTTGAAGGTGCAACGGCAAAGACTTCGAGAAATTGGACCTTTGATGGACGACATGTTCGTTAGTTTTTGGAGTTTCCAGGCAGAGAATCTATAGCTTCTATTCAATGCCTTCACTCTTACCAAACGATATAGGATACTAGCTATTGAAAAAAATAATTCTTAGTCATATTTCTATGTTTTTTATTGATAAGTTGTAACAGAAGTTAGCTTCCTAAAGAAAATTAATACTGCTCCACGATGATTGAGCTGTATATATGTATTGTAGTAAGACTTACACATGGTATAATTATATGTATTTATAACATCAAAAAGCATAAAACTGTTGACATGTATTTTATGATCAATTAGGTTATACCACATATCAGCATATGAATCTGCCGAGTTTAATTATGTAATAGTTACTTGCATCAATATACACTTTCTAATTCTTATTACATCTTAAGTACTACGTTTTGATCAATATACAAAAAGAAGTTAATAGTGATTGTGTTGTGTATCATGCTACTTGCCTTTTTTCTTCATGTGCCTATTCCCCCTAATCGTTTACCCCAATGACATGGAATGAATCTTATACTTCAATTGGACTTGAGCTTAAAAAGTGCTTGCCAAAAAGAAATCTCGAATCTTCTCCACGTTTGATATGAGTGCCACAATATCATCGATTACACCACCATTTTTACTCGGGGAAAGTAGCATCTTCATTTAATTCATGATGTTAATCTAAACATAACCAAGAGTTTCAAGTGGACCATGAGATAATAAAATACCTAGGATTTACATATGTTGCTCTTTTTTTAATCTTTTCCATGTCCCATCCGGTCAGGTCTTTCACTCTCTCTTTTCTTTTCTGATGAACTACTTCTCCATATATATCACATCATTCTTCCTAGGTATGAGAATGAGAAAAAAAGAAGAAGCGATGAACAATTCATGGTTTGACTCTGATTGAGGATCGGGAAAGTTAGGATAACGACGTTTGATCTTGATATTTGTAGTTATTTGTCCTATATCTTTGTGTGCTGAACGTTTTTGTAGGAACTTCAAGTATTTTTAAAATGACATACGAGGCCTAATTAATACACTCTTATATTAAATTCCACTCAAACGTTAAGGCTGTAAGTAGTTGTAGTCAGATATGCGACTTGGCATTATGTCAACCAATACAATTTGATTGACGACTTTAATAAGGTAACGAGTTAAAGTAAATGCCGATTACCAATTCGGTTCTCCCAACTTTCTGGAACACTTTTGGTTTTGGGGAGTTGCTTTTTGTCCTGAATTTTTGGTTTTCCATAATCCCGTAATAAATTAAAAATAATATCCAACCTTTAAAAAGATCATTTAAGTTGGGTAAAAGCCAAAAAGTTCGTGAATGCTTGAATAATTATATATTCTCGTTCATTGTCTAGGTATATAATATCTTCGAGTCTGTTTGGTTCAGCTTTTGAAAAGGAGAAAAGCATTTTTTTTATCGCAAAAGTTATTTAAAAAAAAAAAGGGTGTTTGATCATAAAATTCAAAAGCATTTTTTTAATAGAAATAGCTTTTTTAGAAACTAAAATATAACTTTTTAAAAAGCTAAAATTTGGAGCTTTTAAAAAAAGCTCTTATTTCAGCTTTTTCGGGTAGAGTTATTTGCGTCACTTACGTTTATAACATATCAGAAGTTTAGATGTTCGGTCCATCCCAATCTATGCTGGAGGAGACAAAAGTTGCTTATTTATACTGTATATCCTCCTCTTCCGTCATCAAAGAGGCTCGTGTTACTCCTGATTTTGCTATTTTCATTTTGATTGGGAAATACGAAACTAACCAAACCCATGGCAGCCGCATCAAGTATCTCCTTTTCTTTCTTTTTCTTTTCTTCTGCTTTGTTTGATTTTGTAATGTGATTCTAGGTGATGATATGAAATCCCTAACTCGGATTATCGATTCCATCATCATTTCAAAACAAATCCGTCTGCTTGTTTTTGGG
>JANIJF010000005.1:59393311-59404257 GCA_024520955.1 Erythroxylum bequaertii
TTTAGATATAAAATAAAAAACACTTCTTTAATAGATATGACTTTTTTGATAGTTAAAATATAACTTTTTAAGAAATTCAAATTTGAAGCTTCTTAAAAAACGTTTTTCAGGTAGATTTTTCATATCAATTAATGACCTTATTTTTTGGTCTCTTTTGTCCATATGTTTTACACATAATTCTTACAATATTTATAAATCCATCTTCACGTTTATTTTGAGAGTTATATAATATTATGTGGCTTTTTTATATGTTTTAATATTTATTTTTTATATTTAATTTACTTATGTTATAATTCATATAAAAAAATTTGGTTAGATATATTATAATACCTGTATTCCTCGTATCTTATCTGATTTTATCACTTATTATATACTATTAGCTATGATCTTTATATTTCCGATTCCACTTGGTTAACTCAAGCCAACAAAATTTTCTACTAACACTAAATCATGCTTGATGAGTTTAATGCTTTTCACCGTGACCTAACCTAGATTCTTATTTCACCACCATCCAATGCTAATATTGTAGCTGGTAAATAGGTTTTTCATACAAAATAGAATCCTAATGGTAGCATTGACCACTCCAAAGTTTGCCTAGTTATTAAAGGGTATCATTAAGTTTTGTGTATTGATTATACCAACACATTCAATCATGTTGTCAAACCCACCACAATGCACCTTATAGTTACTCTAACTCTTTTTAATAATTAGTATGTTCGTCAACTTGATCTTAATAATTCTTTTCTTTATGACTGTCTCCATGAACCAATGTTTCAACATAATTCTTCTTTAAAATAGCATATTAAGGTTTTCAAAAGGTTATGAAAAGATAAGAAAATTATTTGCAATACGTACAAAGATATTTATAATTGATTTGAGCGTATTGTTTAATCAACCATTCTAAGTTAAAATAAAAGTTAAGTATATAACAAAAGTTTGTGAATACATTGGTCGATATACTATCAATCAATGTTACATTGGTTAATCATTATCTATGAAAACATACTTTTAAAATCGATTTTGATGACTTTATTCATCATCTTATACAAAAAAATAAACCTAGAAACTAACATATTAGCAATAATTACGGCTGGAAAGAAATGTTGGAGAGAGTTCATTTTAGTGGAATACACCAACATTCACAAGATTCAAGTAACGTTTAGGCATATTTCAAGTACATAAAAGAGAATTAAGTTACCTTTCATATAAAAGTTAGTAATATATGCCAATTAGGACTTTTAGGTTCATTATTTTATTAATTGTGCGTATTAAATATCTTAGTAGGTGTTAATTAAATGTTTTTAATTTTTTACGGACAGATTGGTAAACAAGCTTAATTCTAAAAATTTGGCGATATTAGGATTTCGTTATTTGTTAATTATAAGGGATGAGTTTATGTGAATTGTGTGTGTTGAGTGTTGTATATAATATGTGAACATATAGAGTCTACTAACACCTATAACAAATTCAGAATTAAAATGTAGATACATATATATATAGTTTGGAGCCTTATATTTATGTTAAGTATATATTTATAAGTGAATCTTGTTGTTACATCATTTAAGGCCCTAAAAAGGCAGTTGATATAGATGTGTGTAAGGTGTAGTGAGTAATTAGGTTGGTTAAAGCCTATAACTGGTGCCAGAATGAGGCAGGTATGATTTTATTATCGAAGAAAAAAAATTAAGGGCGAGAATAAGGTAGGAACAACCATGGGCAAATTCGTTGGTGCCTATCATGGTTTTGTCTACGGCTTGTGCGTTAGCTAACACTACAAAGCTGTGTTTGATTTGATTCTTCAAATGTTGGATTGACATGATCTATTTCCTTGAGTAGGTATTTCAGAAAGGTTGATAGTGCTATTTAGGTACGATGGTACATTTTCCTTTGATCATATAATGTTAGTTGAAGATAGTTTTATCTAATTTATTTTTTAATTCTTTTCTTATTTAGCGATATACTATCCAACTTTGCATATTCTAGGTTAGGAATCGTTCGGAAAGGAGTCCACAGACATAAGAGAGGGTTGAGTTGTGTTTTTTATTAGATGGGTCTTATTGTTCCTTGGACAAATTACTCATTTGGTTTTGGTAACATTACTATGTAATGCCTTAGGTTGACTTATGGAAAATTGATTATCATAAACATAAAGGAGAATATTTTAATAGGTACTTTTGATTATTTGTAACTTTGTAAGAATTTTAGAACAAGTAGTTAGCTTTGACTCGATGGTGAACTTGAGAGTTTAGGTTTCACTATCGAGTGACAACTTGTCACGATCCCAACAAGTGAATATAAGCTTTCTTAGGTACAAACAATTATGTTTTGGGTGTAGCATCAAAAATTATGAAAGTAACTTTTTTATTAAATTTCTGTTAATTTTTTTAATACAAACGTCTAATTGTTGTACGCTTAACAGTATTTATAGATAAAACAAAGTCTCTTTTTAAATATTTTTTAGTAATTCAAAATAAAAGATGTGCTTCTTTTAAGACTCGCAAAAGAAAAAAGGGTCTCCACACTAATATTCAAATTACACTTATAAGATGATGAGAGAACGAAAAGGCGCACGCCTACATACCTGTATTGAATCTCAGGTCGACTGTCGTAACGAAACTGTTAGGAAAGAATGACTTCCAGATTGTCGAGCTTGTTTCTATAGTATCAGTCATAAAAAGAACATTTTTTGTTGTGACAAACTACAGCTTTTCCAATCTATCCACCTTTCACCATTTCATACTGATAACCAAATAACATATTCTAAAATATGTCAAGAGTCTAAGCAGTAACTCCACTATTCAATAAGGTGTTTATCTCCCCAATTATATTAACAGGCCTTCCATCATACATGGATGATAGCGTACTTTCACAAAGCTTCTTCAGCTCTCTGGTTTTCGCAAGTGCTGCATCCTGAAATTGAAAGCATATTTGCTCATTGTTCTATTTGTGATTGACAATATGAACATTAATATATTTCAACAGATTATCTTTAATTTTCCTGCAGCCACTAAACTTACTTCTCCAAATTGAAAATAAATAACAAGTCATTAATCATATTGAATATGTCAAATATTGCAAGAACTCCATAATGTATCCGTACAACAAATGTAAGTTACAGCACGACTAGCACAAATAAATGCCATTTCCTGAAACAAGCCACTTATCAACAGCATGTATAACCACATTTACAGGATTACTTTACCAGGAGTACTTCATATGTTCATTTCTCTCCAGAATATAACTCTATACCTACAAAATTACATCTTTGAAGAAATGCAACATGGATAGTTAGAATGTTCACCCAGCACATGTCACATACAGCATAAACGCAAGTTCTTTCTGCCGAAGAAACTGTTTATAGGTCCTAAAATTAATAGTGATGCACACATCGGCATGGAGTATTATACTTCGTTAGCTCCCTCTTATTATTGTTTGGGAAATCTGAAAGTAACGGCACATCTTTAGAAACATAAAATTTTTTACTTGGAAAGGAATCATTGGTTGAGTTACAATTTCAAACTCAAGATTGATGCTGTGAAAACATCCTCTAGCTTTCACATTTACTTTATTGATTACAAGATACTAAAACAGCTAAACATACTGAAATGGCAATCGCTTTAGCAAAATCAGTACCACTTTGTACAGTCTAAGAACAAGACAGCAGAATTCTTATGTAAGAAAAATTTACGTGTGAATATGAGTCTTATATTACATCCACATGTCATTATCAAATATACTATCTTCTCCAACAGCTTAAAAAGTTTAAGCAGAGAAGAGTGAGGTAAATTACAAAATGCTAGAATAGCAGTTTACTTGGTATTTCATGGTGCAAAAATAATAAGCACAATGACTTTTACTTGTGAAACAACTTACCTGTTTTGGCCATAAAGAACATAAAGAATTGTGAAGCTCCATACGCTTTGAAAACACGTCCTTTAATCCATCCTTTAGTTTTGATTCATGATGCTTCTTCTCCTCCAATGTTTTCACAAGTCTGTCCAAAAATCTGAAATACAAACAGACACATTATATGGCAATTCTTCATGTTACAAGGCTACTTGAAATTGCTAACCAGTACACCATAAGCAAGAGTTAAAAGTTGACGAGAGATATCAAGCACATTCCAGTTAAGATGTTGAGGCACTGAGATTCTAACCCCCAACTAAAATAGAAAAACTAAGTCCAAAATTAAGCATGAAGGAATTAAAATACTTCCATAACAAATACAACTTGCCAATTTTCTGACTAATATGGAAAACCAATCCAGACTCTAAGAACCATGAAATCCAGTAACCAGGACATCCTACACAGCAATAGCTAAGGACAATCTTTACTGTAGTCAACAGTCAGAAAGATAGCTTGCTGGTTACTTGACTTAGTTAATTTGTACAGATGTCTCCATCAGCAGAAAGTAACATGGCCTTACCATTAAATTTATATTGACTCTATGAGAAAAACCAATTAGTGTCTGCATCAGATGCTAACCCATGGCTTTCCCTAATCTAGGAGTGAAAATCCTAGCCAACCCAATTTGTAATTCATTTTCACTACCCATACAAGAGAAACATGTCAGAAAATTGTTGAAAATTTAAAACATAATAGAAAGCATATTAAAATTGAAAGTCCAAAATAAATCAGATATATCCAGAACCACCTTTTTGAGTTGAGAAGCATGATCAAATCTCGTGTTTTCCTATTTGTCAACAATGAAATAGCAGAAGAAACATCAGCTAACATTGTCTCAATTGCATCAGGCGAACACTGCTGTAGTACCAAGGGAGCAACTGACTGGACTTGATGTTGCAAGGACAAAGTCTCTTCACTCCTCAATTCCACCATTCTTTGAGTCAAAAATGATTTGATCTATACAATTATCAGAACCAAACATCAATGTTTGATATGGACATCGGGCAACTTAAATCAATGTTTTGATATAGAAAATTCAAGACCTCATATCAGAACAGAGACAACAAACTTCAGGTTTGTCTAAATGCAGTTCATTTATGCTTTCATCAGAGTAAAAACCAAAAACATATTTGAAAAATAATAGCTGCAATAAGATCCTCCATGAGGAGTTCAAATGAAATAAGTGAACGCATACCTCATATAGATCATCAAGAATTTTGTTTCTGTATTCTGTATCCAAAAGCTGGCTCTTGTCTCCCCTTGCTCCTGAAGTATCATTGAGCCAATGTGAAGGGCATGCCTGATTTTGTTTTTCCAACCCCACAGGCGGTAAATTGACATCATCAGTCATATCAACCTGTGGACTTTCAACACTTATATCCCAAGATATTTCTGATGGAGAAACCTCTGAACGCATGGTTGTCTCATTTTTATTTAACAATGTTTTATCAGACTTCACAGCTTCATCTGGTGAGGAACATTGTAAGATGTCACTGGCATTCACTATTTCATAAGGACCAAAACCATTCCCATTATCATCGGTTTCTTCCACAGTACCAATATCCCAATCAATTTGAGCATTATCTACAGAGATATCCCAGTCAATAGCATCTGCAGAGACATCCATATCTCCCTTCATATCTTTTGCCCCATCAATTTCAGACAGAACATCCACAGAATCAAAGCTCCCAGGTTCGGTGGAAACACTGAGAGATGGGGGATTTTCACGAACATCCTTCAAGCTCAACAAGACTGTCCAAGATGATTGCTGCACACAAGTTTATAAACTAAATCAATTTTAAACAATGACCATATGACGTGGAATCCAGTCATGATAAAAGGAAGAAAGAATGAGTATCCTACATCTTTATCCGTATGAACATCTTTGACAAAGTTGGAGTAATATTCTATTGCCCTTGACATAGAATCACCATTTATTACTCGAAGAATCCCAGCAAATGCACTTGGAAGTGACTTTGCAGTTTCCAGAAGCTCAAACCTCACATTGTTTCCCTACAAGGAAAGTTAAACACTATAAAAATAAGTATAATCACAAGACAGATCTCTCAAACTTCTGAGCCACCATCCAGGTGCACCAAGCTAACCTGCAACCCAAGCTCTTGACAAGCTTCAGCATACCTAGCAGCTGACAAAGCTGCACTTCTTTTAATATCTGCTTCCTTGCGATCCAGCTCCGCTAGTTGTTGCTGGATCTTTTGCACCTGTTTCTTCTGATATGGGCTTGACCAAACAATGTCAACAAAAAATAAGAATGACACTCGACATAATAAGTTCAAAAATTTTCACCAAAGGTAAATAGGAAACAGTAAAAGTACATGCTTACATTTCATAGTTAACATTTTGAATTATTATTTGTGAGGCCTCACCAAGGAAGACATGATCTTTCTCAAAAGAACGGATAATGGCCTCCCAAGCACCCTAAAAAGGAAAAACGAGTAGCAAAAAAAACATTTACAATCTAATAACATAATTGCATAAAAAGACAAAAGAGAGATGAGCATCATACAGCGGAGCCTGATAGCCGGCCAAATATATTCCGGCTTTCAGGAGTTGACCTCATGAGAATATCATAAATCTTTTTGGCCTCTAAGTACCCAATTCCTGGTAAACGATAACGAAGCTCAAATGAAATACTTGTTTTGACACAATGTCATAGTGCCCAGAGCTTAAGCCAACTAAGATCATGAAATACTCTCTTAACAAATACAGAAGTAAAAAATACAGAAACACACGGTTGTATGCGATGTTTGAATAGTTTGATGAAAGTGATACATACTACATAATGACCAATCACAAATTATAATTAACCAAAAGAATTCTCTCTTTCTAATGAATCTGGAGTTTGGACATTAAACAATATGGTATTGCTGAAAGCATGTAAAATGACAAAATAAGAACCTTCGGGGTCGAGGGTATGGAAGTAGGGATCAATATCCTTGGGGAGAGACGGAAATTCCTTAGAAATTCGTGCTCTAATAGCGGCAATCCGCTTTCTCCAATCCGCCGGAATTCTCTTCCGATCAACAAGCCATTCTTCAACCAAAATCCAAATAAACATCAAACTACAAAACGCGCAAATAAGAAATGAAACAAATATCAAAGGGTTACCTCCGAGACGAGAAAAAGTGATGTCAATAGGGAGATTACGAACATCGTCCGGAGTTTGCATATTTGCAACGAGACTGTTCCGCTGGTAAATTTGGAGTGAATGCTACAGGAGAGAGCGGAAGACCAGTTTAGCGGCGTGACTCGTAATTGTATACTAAACGCACGGACCAAAGTAAATAAATAATGACTTTTTTCACTCCATTCAAAATTTTTTTTTGACTTTTTTCACTTTTACAGACTTATCTTCGTAATATGCTTTCAAATAATTAAATTTTTTACTTATATAAAGATAATAAGGTTAACGAATATGATGCCATAATTTAATACCACTAAAGGATAGATTAAAATATAAAAGTGTATTTTAAAAAAGGTGCCTAAAAATAAGTGATAAACATATACAGATTCAGATCTTTATTTCAGATATAATATTTTCTCTTTAATATGTATCTCATTTGATTTTATGTTGTGTATCTTATTTATCTATAAAAGTGTATTTTAAAAAAGGTGCGTAAAAATAAGTGATAAATATATACAGATTCATATCTTCATATCAGATATAATATTTTCTCTTTAATATGTATCTCATTTGATTTTATCTTGTGTATCTTATTTATCTTGTATATCTCATTTGATCCTTAATGTCTTATTTGTTATTTTATTGTCAGATATCAAAACACACGTATAAATACTTGTAAAAGCTATTCAGCTAAACATACAATCAATACAATACAATTTCATATCAATTACTTCCTTCTATCCTTTTATAGTATCAAAGCCTATACACTAATCCTATTATCGAGCTACACATTCAAAATAGCAATCCTTTTCTTAAACACCTACTCTGCATACAAAAACAGCAAAACCAACATGCAAAACATCTTAACTTGCATACACAACACAACAGAAACCAACACACAAAAATCCTCTTTTTTTTTTCTCATAACCAATACATTATAAACATCATCAAAGGCCAATCCTACTTCCCCTACATTGCCATTCAATCATATTACAAACTTTCTAACTACAAAATTAAATTCCTTAAATTACCTCATCTGGCACAACCAAATATACGCCATTCTTATCACCTTTGATCTTATTGGGTACGTTGAAGGATCAGCTCCACCACCTTCTGTCACTCCAGATGCTGAATCTTCAGAATACCTTAGGTGGCAGAAATTTGAAGAATTTGTTTACTGCTTCCTCACCGCCTCTCTGTCCACCTCCACTTCCCACCTTGCCATTGGATGTACCACAATCCCTAATCTCTGGCTCAATCTAGAGTAACACTTCATGCAACAATCCAGCTCCCAACGTTCTCTGCTCCGACGAAAACTTCATACCCTACAAAAAGGACAACAATCGATTATCGAATACCTTGCTACAATCTTAACTACGGTAAAGGAACTAGCGACTATAGGTGATACAATATCAGATTTTGACCTTATACTTTTTACTCTTAATGGTTTACCTGCAGATTTTGAATCCTTCATCACAGTGGTGGAGCATCGTGAATCCAACATCTCCTTTGGTGAACTTCAGGCAAAGCTCCTCATCCACAAACAATGACTTCTCTCGTTTCACTCCTCTCCACCATCGGACACTGCTCTCGCCGCTTCGTTGTCTGGTCATTCATCCTCTCCAAATACCTTCAAACGCAGCAGTTTATAAACCAAGAGAGGAGGACGCAGGCATCACCATTTAAACCTTAATGGACAGGGTTATAATATTAGGCTGATTGGGCCAAATGGACAAGGCCATGGACCTGGGCCGATTGGGACCTCAATCTTTGGGCATAATTCTCCTGGGCTGCACTGATCTGGTTCCACTGGGCCAACCTCTTTTAATCACTATTCATCCAAGCCCAGACCCACTCAAACCCACCAACAAAACCAATTTCATACCTATTTTAGGCCCAATAAACCATCTCCTAAATGCCAAATTTGTTGGAAGTGGGGCCATATTGCTGCATATTGTCGTTTCTGATATTCTGAATTTCAAAATTGCCCACTTCCGATCCCCATAGACCCTAACAATTTATCTACTGCATTTACTGCCCTTGACATCACCAAATCATTTTATCCTTTAATTGTCACTTCTAATACTCTTGCAGAATGGCTATCTGACACTGGTGCTACAACCCACATAACTCCTAATCCTCAACTTTTTGAATCCTCAACACCATACAATGGTCCAAATAAAGTGATTGTCGGTAATGGACAAACTTTTCCTATTTCCTCTATTGGTAAACTCACATTCTCTACTCCCATTAGATCCCTTCACCTCAATGACATTTTAGTTGTTTCCAATCTTACTGCCAATTTACTTTCTGTAGCTAAATTTATTAAAGATAATTCCTGCATCATTGAATTTAGCCCTTTGGTTATATTGTTAAGGATCTCCACACCAAGATACCACTTCTCACAGGTACCATACACAATAATCTTTACCCATTGAAGATTCTAGTCAATTTCACAAATTTAATTGCTTTCCACACTACCTCTACTCTAATTCAATTACGACATCAACGTCTTGGTCATCCTTGTCCCGCTACACTCTCTAGGTTATCTCCCTTTTTAAATATCAAAACTTGTGTAATAAAACATTGTGCTTCTTGTCTTCAAGGAAAAAGTACTCGTCTTTCATTTCCCTTATCTTCTCGTGTTTCAAATAAGCCATTACAACTTATCCATTGCGATATTTGGGGACCATCTCCCTCCCTTTCCTTCTCTAGCTTTCGTTATTTTATTCTTTTTGTTGATGATTTCAGTCAATATACATGGATTTATCCTTTAACCCACAAATCTCAAGCCTTTCTCGTTTTCAAACATTCAAAGCTCACTTTGAAAATCTTTTTTTGACCTTTACAAAAACATTTTAATGCGATGGAGCTCTTGAACTTGTCAAAGGTCTGTTTGCTAACTTTCTTACTACCCATGACATTACTTATCGTATTTCTTGTCCTCATACCCCACAACAAAACAGGATTGCCGAATGTAAAATTCGTCACCTTATTGAACCTGGTCTCACACGTCTTAGTCATGCCTCACTTCCTAAAGCCTTATGGTATGAAGTATTTTCTACAGCTGCCTACCTCATAAATCTATTACCAACTCCAGTTCTCCATAACAAAGCCTCCTATAAAATTCTTTTTTCTCACAAAACCCAACCTTTCTCACCTTCAGGCCTTTGGGTGCACCTTCTTTTCCTTCATTGGGTCCACACGTTCAGACAAACTTGAACCAAAGTCTACAAAATGTGTCTTTCTCGGGTATTCTCCTAATTATAAGGGCTATCGCTACCTTAACCCTATTACATCTAAAATATATATCTCTCGTCATGTTTGTTTTGTTAAAACCGACTTTCCCTATACCAGTTCCTCTCACTCTCCCTCTCCCTCTCCTATCTTAAGACCTTCATCATCCATCTCCTTACCCCTACCTATGCCTCCACTTACAGCCTCATCTCCCTTACGAACTTCCTCCTCTCCACCCGTTATCCCACATCATCCCATGGTCACCCGCACCCATAATCAAACTCGTATACCTTGCACATTATCTGATTATGTCGCTTACTCTACCTACATACAAACTTTTAATGATCTTGATCCAACTTCTTTCACTCAAGCTAACAAATTTCCGCATTGGCGTCAGGCCATGCTTAACGAGTTCACAACTCTTCATCGTAACAACATATGGACTCTTGTCCCTCCACCACCAAATGTCAATCTTGTTGGTTGTAAATGGGTCTTTCGCACAAAATGAAATTCTGATAGAACTCTTGATCGCTATAAAGCTCGTTTTATTGCCAAAGGCTAGCATCAAACTCTTGGTATAGATTATACAGATACTTTTAGCCTATTTGTCAAACCCACTACCATCCGTCTCATCCTTACTATTGCACTCTCTAAAAAT
>JANIJF010000005.1:59629330-59639924 GCA_024520955.1 Erythroxylum bequaertii
CTGAAATATTTATGAATAAGATTGGGTCCAATTTGTTTATGGCTTTTTGTGCATTAAATGGCTACCTTGAATAATGTCGAGTGTATTGTTATGACTGAAAATGTTTTCAAATTAAAGCAGGCCCAAAGTGCCTACTGATTTCCGTGCCTATGATTGTATTAAAAAAAAAAGGGTGATACTGCGTTTTGACTGAGTGATGTAGCACGCCACCCTCGCAGGGCTCAGGCTCGGATATCACCATCGATGTCGGGTTCGGATCATGCGGGAGTGGGGTGTTACATTAAGGGTGCTTTGATACTAAAATAATTGTCCCACCTTAGTGAACCATTTCATAAGGTCATTGCCAGATAATCGAGGGAATTCCAATTTAGCCAATTTTGATGAGAACATCTATCTCCTCCCATCATTGTTTACGTGAGAGCCTCACTTAAGTTGTGAAAGTGCCTAGTAGATGAGTTTCCCTGGTGCTCATTAAAAGCATAAGAGGATGCTGCTTGCTTCGGTTAGCTTACCAATGAGATCCTCCAAATAGCTAAACTCATCAACTATACCTAGTTTCATAAGAGAAAAGTTGTCCTATAGTCTTCCAAAACCTACTTCTAGATTTTCAATGCGTGCTTTATTAGATGTTATTGTGGTTAGCTTTGATAACAATGATAGGTCCCAATCAAAGCTCAGCAAAAAAAAAATCTTTTAATTGAGAAAAAACTTGCTTCTTAATTTTGTTTCAAGAATTTAAATACAAAAGTAGTAACAATTTTATTTTAAAAAAAGGAACCATAATGTCTAGTCACATCAAAGTAGAAGTAAAATAAAGAAAACAACATAACAACTAATGGCTACATGTCTACTTCCTCAGGGGAAATAGTATATGGGCGATTAAACCGAAAGGTACTCACTCTTTCTTCCTCATTCAATTGCTAAAATTGCGAGATGTTGTCAATTAGGATTGCTCATGCGAAATTAAAAATGGTCATCTAATTTCCTTATGGTTTGACAACTGGTTTCGACGAGGTCCTTTATTACAATTGATCCCTAGAGCCTCTTCCTTTTCTTTGCAAACAAGGATGCATGCTTTCATAGAGGGTTGTATATGGAGATTTCCTCGTAGCTTATTGCCATATCAACCTAGTTATCCTCCCACTCCGCAGGAATCTGATATCTTTTTTTGGAAGGGTATACCAACTGGCAAATTCACAAACAGATTTTTTTGTGATCTTTTACGCAAGCATCGATCCCCAGTTTCTTAGGCTACTAAGGTTGGAACAAACATCTAACTCCGAGAATCTCCTTCATCTATTGGTTGGCCATATAAAACAAACCCTCTACAGCTGATCGCCTTCTATATATTCAAACCGATAGGAATTGTCCAATGTGCTCCTTGCATCTTGAATCATGCGATCATCTCTTCTTTAAATGTGGTTTTAACAAAATGATATGGGACCATATCACTGCTTTATGTTATTGGAGGGACCCAAGTACTACTATCTCAGAGATAACAGATAGTCTCTCAGCGCAGCATCCTTTTTGCCTTATTGTCTTGGGAGTACGTATCTACAGGCTATGAGGGGAGCGAAACCTTCGATGTTTCAAGCATCAAGCATCTACTAAAGATGCTCTGATATCCTTATTAATAGAAGAGATTCATGCAATTATTATGACTACAAATCTATCTCACGATTGCAGCCCCAATGTTCGCGCTACATTAAGGTTATAGGGTTACTTCGGGAGTATTACATACGGCTTCGGATGAGGTTCCAAAGGAGCACCTAGCTGATCATGTTGGAACTCATTATTCACAATATTAATGGTGTTCTGATGTTGTAATGTTATAATTTTTTTCATTGGTATTCAATAGGTCTACTTCTTTCCTTTCCTTGCATATTTTGTGTTAGGTCTTTCCTTTGAACTTTGTTCTTTCCTTGTATCATTCTTTTCTTCGTAATCAATTTTCCTTTTAAAAAAAAAACTAATGAACATATTCATTAGCATTTATCTCTAACTAATGAAAACCAGTTCAGCGAAATAATAGCTAAATAACTCCATATGTGCATGGCTTAAAAAAATACATGCATGACTCTTACATGGTTCAGGTAAAATATTTTAGGTTCTTCCTCAGCACCTATGAAGACCTCCTAAGCTTATCATCTTGCTTTGGAGTTTCAATAAATTATGGATAGGTTTCACTGAGTATAGATCTTTCACCTTATGGTAAAAGCAGTAAAGAGGTTAAGTTGTAGCACTCTTCTACTAATATTCATCCCATTCGGTAACTGCACATTAATATTGACCAACTTCATTTTTTAACATGTTTCATAAACTTATATTTCTTGTTGCTGAAAATTTTGGACTATGTTATGTGAAAAAGAAAATAATGTTGAACTATGTAGGTTTAGTTGGTTCTATTGAATAAGTATAAATAATTTCAAGTTTAGTTGCATCAACGTTTAGTAATCCTAGTTTCTTGTTTGATAGAAAGGGGAGCAGAGTGGAGAAATGCCAACTGGTGTGTTAAGTTGATAGACTTGAAAGTGGAAAAGCTCTTTGAGGATTTAATACCTTAAAAGAGTTCCAGCCGAGCGCGATTGTGCTATACGTTGTTAGAACATTTTTTAGAGGGTGAGATTCATAATTTACTTGGGATGGATTGAGATTAATATATAAACAATAGAACATTTGTTTTCAGTTCTAAAGCAAGTTTACCTTTTTGGTGTTAAGTTTCGAAGAACTAGAATTAGTGATTGTATAAAGAAGCTTTAAGAGCTTGTTCTAAAGCAACTTTTCTTTTCTGATGTTAAAGATTTTAACTAGAATTAGTGATCGTGTAAGGCAGCTTCAAGAGCTTGTTTCACACATGGATATGTTAATTTTGATTAAAATTGATGGAGAAATAAAGAGGAAATGGTTTGAGCAGAAGCAGGACCAAAAAAAAAACGAGAGACAAAGATTGGAGATAAATGTCATGACATTAATATTTTTAACATAAATGTCATGACAAATTACATCAAATTAATATTTTTGCTACATGAATTCTGCATATTGTATTTATATCACATAAATTTTATTATTTAATAAATTAAATATATCAAACACCTTAAAAATAATTATACACTCATGTTCTATTTTCATAATTAACCCTTAATTAATTATTAAAACTACGGAACATGGGGTTGGGATATTCAGCGAGAAATTGATGCAAGGATTATGGGGATGGTGTCAAATATTTACAGCTCCCAAGCCAAACCAAAAATGAAATAATAATCCTGGTGTTATCCAAGAGAACCTGCTTCCGTAGCTTCATCATCATAATCTCTATTCTGCTCTCCATGTTCATCGCTGTCTCCAGTTTCTGCATCTGAAACCAACACAACACTGCCATTCTCTCTCAAACGATCATCACTCCCCCTGCAGCTCTCTGTATCTGAGTTCGAAGTAGAACCTTGTTTTTCTCTCGCTTGGTAGCCATCATCCACAGCACTACTACCAAACTTTTCCTTCAAATCAGGAGCAACAATTCCAATCATCTCACTCAAAGCTTGATATTCACGATTCCTTCTGGTGGCTGCAACGGCAGAAAATGGTGCACTTTGGCTCTCAGCCACCTGACCGGAATCATGAACAACAACAATGCCTCTTCCATCATTGTCTCGACTTCTAGGAGATCCATTGTCACCATGGACAGAAGGAGCAGTACTGTAAGCCCAACTACCAACAACTTCAGAGGCTAAAAGATCAGCTGTTCTTATCGTGCTTCCAGGTTCTGTATCTTCTCCAACCTTTTGATTTTCCACGGCATTATTTGACTGGGAATGACATGAAGCATCCCTAGGAATGTGTTCTCTTTCATGAACATCAGTTTCCTCGTCAAGTTGCATCGTGTCCCCAGCCAAACAACATCTGTTCAGATTAACGTTCCTCTCACCATCAATTCCAGGACTCTCCGTCTCAAGAACTCGTTCTGTTCCTATAGCATCTGCTTCCAGAACAGGTGCTGTGCCAACTGCATCAATTTTAGAACTGAAGCCTCCCTTGACATTGCTTGTACATTCTTCACCTTGAATGTTTTGATCGCCTTGACTCTTGATATCATCACATTCATGCTTTTCAGTAACACTTACTTCATCACTAGAATTTAGAGCTTGATTATAATCAACCTTTGGACCATTGTTGCCCATGTACCTAGTTATTTCTCTGTCCTTAGCTCTGGAGCCATTTACATTCCCATTCGGCTCATCAAGATCAATATCCGCTGAAGTGTTTTCATAATTTTCTTCATCTTCCAAGGTCCTTCGCATTGACTTCAGTTGATCCTGCTGCTTGGCAAACAATACGGATATCTCCTCAGTTGTGGAGTAAAAGGCCCTAAGCTGAGTCTCCCTGCATCACATTCATCTCACAATGAGATAAGCCATAAATCATCATCACCAAAGAATATTCACAATACCAGTCTCAAAATTTAGCCAACAGCATAGCCTTGAGTACAAGAACAGCATGCAGTCAGAATTATAAGAATCCAGAATAGCGATGATTCTGATGAAATAAATCCCTAGAGAGTAAAAAACATGAACTATGCAAAAAGAACATAACTTTAAGGTATTACCTAAGCATTATTCTTTCACGAGCACCTTTTAACCTCCGTCTCTCAAATTCAAGATCACGCATTACAGCATTTATCTCAAGTTCAAGAGCAGAAACTTTGGCCCAAGCTTCTTCTCGAGCTGCCTGCTACCAACAGCATATAAAACCTCAGCTTAAAAATAGACTAGTTCTGGAAACATGAAACAAATGGTTGTACTGATATGCTTTTGAAAAACCACTCAAGTGAGTTTTAATACCAAAACAGTCTTGAAGAAGTATTTAATTTCAGTTCTTACACAATTTGATAACAAATAAAGGATTTCCCACTAGTAAAATAAAATGTGATAAACAAATCTGCCCCGATTACAGTAATATTGAGACTTTAGTGATTTAACAGAGAATGAGAAATAATTCAAGAAGACTTACAGGAAAAGAACATTGTGAACATCTTTCTAATAGCCACAGATCAACATAACCTATTAATCTTCTACTTGCTTCCCAACACTCGACAAGGATACTCATCACAGTAATGTTAAGGTCACTGTGTCAACTAGTTGCCTAATTTTCACCCTAAAACTTTAAATATTACATAAGAGAGCATATCATCAGAAGTCACCAATTCTGGCACATTCTTAATTTAGATCATATTAAGGTATTCACAATCATAACAAGCGTCAAGCACCAATATTATTAGAATAAGGCAAGCAAAATTAACAGATCAAATATGGGACAACAATCAGAGATAATACTCAGGTCCATGTTGCTCCATATGTCAATTTAAGAAAAGGAAAGGAAAATCCCCACATATACCTTTTCCTCATGAAGATCTTTCCTTAGCCTTTTGAGTTCTTGTTCAAGTTCTTCCACTCTCTGCCCCAAAATACACATTAGGAAAACTGCATATTTTCCCGTCTCTATTCAAACAAGTAAACAAAATAGACCTCGAAAGTCAATCTATCTTTTACGGCAGTATCTAAGCAGAGTTAGAAATTACCTTTTTTCCATTTGCAGAGGACCGTTGCCCTTCACAAATTTGAGCTTCCAGCTGGCGAACCTTATTATCAGAGATAACCAACTTTTGCCTGGTTTCTTCCTGAAGAGAATAGATGAAAGAGATCCAGAAATAGGACTAAACTTTTGAACAGGTAATGTATCAAATTAAGCAAAAAGATTATGATATTTACCAATTTGGGCCTCAAAGTTTCCACTTGTGAACACCATTTCTTCTCTCTTTCCTGAATCAAAATGCATGATGTATTTATATTTTGAAGCTCTTTTAAAACAAGTATAGAAGCAAAGATGTTAAATTTTTAAAAAGACACCTGAAGCTTATTAATTTCTTCTTGCAGCTCCGTTTCTCGTTGTAATGCAGCATGAGACATTCGTTTAAGTTCCTCTTGAAACTCTTCCTGAACTCGTTGCACTGCTGCCTTTAAATCAGTAGCAGCCTTATGCCGCTCGTCTCTTCTCTGATCTCGCTCTTCCTCTAACTGTGCTTCAAGTTCAGCTATAGCTGCTTTCTGACTGAAAATATGAATCCATTTATTACAATGTTTTAAACTATCAGATATTATCAAGTAGCTCGAGCATCAATGACAGACCTACACTATTTTTCTCCAGAACAGATGGTATATTGAACACAGGAACTCACACCATTAATAAACATTGGGTATAAAGTCTCTTTCTTTTCTTTCTTGCTTGGGTAAGAAATAAGGTGTAACACCCATTCCACCTATCTTGTATCTTACAAAATGTCAACTGGCACTTAAGTGAAAGGCATTTCCAACTATTTAAGAGAGGGAGAGAGACCAAGCTATGTAGAAAGACTAATAAAACCCACACAATGAAGCAACCATGGATTTTACTTCTATAGTCAGATGCTGTATACTCAAAAACTAAAATAACAACAGATTATTAGGAACCCACGAACAGAGAGAGAGGGGAGGGACCAAGAAATGTGGAACAACTAACAGAATCCACGTGATGAAGCAATGGTGAGTTTTATTTCTATACTTCAGATGCTGTATACTCAAAACTACAACTTCTCATGAACCCCCAAATGACACCTTTACCTCTTTACAACTTGATTCCCTTCCATGCATGACTGTCTGGAAGCAGACAGTCTCTCATTAAGGTCTTCCAGGGCATGTTTTTGATCAGATAATATACTATTAGCCTCATCCAGCTCCTCTTGTTTGATGTCCAATCTATGCTCCAACTCCTTGACTTGATCAGTATATGATTTTGCCATTGATTCCTTAATATCCTCAGTTTCCTGCAGAATGAAGACGGTAAAAGACAAGCACAGCTTGATCACATAACAAGCACCACCCTATATGATCGCCCAAAGATAGAAGTTGCCTCAGATATCTTATGCTACTACTGCAAAAGCATAACTTCTGCAATAAACTTTACAAAAATACAAGGAATAAACTGACATAGTTACAATTAGGGACGACAATGGGCCAGTCCATGAGCTGATCTCACTAATTTTTTTAAAATTAAAAGTGTAAAACAACAGTTTTTTTTAATTAAGTCCGAGTCTAAGTTTCCCAAGCCAAAGCCTAGCCCATTTTCATCCCTAGTTACAATCCATCTATAGTTGGTTCACGGCATAAGAACTTTTGAAATAATTAATCATTCAGAATTCAGCATCAAATATTTATTTTCAGATCTCAAGCAACAAACTGTTGTTACCAAATAAAAACAAACACACAAAATCATGTTTCCCCTTACTATAACATCTCAAGTGCTGCCTAATGTAATAATAATTAATTCTTTCTCAAAAACAACCTAATTGTTTCAATAACACCTAATTTTCACCATATTCAATAAACAAAACAAGAGCAGAGATGAATCTTCAGAAGCACACAACCTTTTTATGATAGTCAACAGTTGCTCGATGCTCACTGCGCAATTTATCAATAGTAACCACTTGACTTTCTAATTGCTTCCTTAATTCCTGCATGTAGTGATATATGTGGTGTACTACTGCGGTCAACATTAATAACTAAATTCATGAAGGATCATCTTCCCAATCAACCAGACAAGATAATGAAAAATAGTACCACCTTGTTTGACCGTTGAAGGCTTCGAAAATCATCGAGAGAGATGGGACCCTCAGCAGAGCCAATGCCAATACCTTTCAGTCTCTTGTTTTCAGTAAGAATCTCCTCTACATAAAAGAAAAGCAATTTACAAAACTCTGTCGTTTCATGAGCATGCCAGTTCGAGTATAGTGCAAATGAATGACCAAATAACCATAATTAAGCCCTCATCAGATACTTACATATCCTCTCAATAGCCAACACCAAGAGAACTGCATCTTTCATGGCCAAATAACCATAATTCTTTTTAATAATTATCAATGATTAAAATGAATTTATCTAAAGCTTACCCAAAAAATGATCCAAAGTGAAAAGTGACTTGTCATAAAGTACAATACCTGGTTTTCTTTTACCAACCACATCATTTGTAGAGGGAGTAGATCTTGGAACTTCCCGATAAACAAACGCAAATGCAAGCTCTGTGATCGTAGAAGAAAAAATTAGAGTGATTAGTAGTATAAAGCAGAAAATGCATACGCTTGGGATGGAAGATTTGAAGTGTAGTACCGTGCTGAGGGGGAGCAGCAAAGGATATA
Source organism: Erythroxylum bequaertii (assembly GCA_024520955.1). NCBI lineage: Eukaryota > Viridiplantae > Streptophyta > Magnoliopsida > Malpighiales > Erythroxylaceae > Erythroxylum > Erythroxylum bequaertii. The sequence goes on from JANIJF010000005.1 coordinate 59,637,552, forward strand.
ATGTCGCCATGACGAATTTTGATTTCCGGGCTGCTTTTTCCCAACTTCTTCCAGTTCAAATAAGTTCCATTTGTGCTGAGATCACAAGTATTAGCAAAAAGCAAGGAGGGAAGTGTGTAGTACATGGAATAAAGAAGCTTTACCTAGTATCTTTCAAGAAGGCAGATGGATGGTCTTCACCATGGGTCCTCCTGAAAATCTTGCAGTGAGTGGCACTAACAGCAGTAGATTCGACTTGAAAGCGGATGTCCTCAACCAGACGCCCAATACAGTGCTCTTCCTCGGTTAACAGCATATTAATTCCCTGGTGGCGCTTGCGGGCATTGGTGGAAATGGCGGTAAGCACACCCCAAACATCGGGGTCGGAGTTGCTCAGCGGCTGCGAAGAGATCTTGAAAGCGACAGACACTATGAAATCCCTTGGGCTAACCGGAGAGTTGTGAACGGAATTCTCTTTCTGCTCTTCGTCCACGCTCATGACTCAGTGAGTGAGTGAGAGAGAGAGAGAGAATTAGTCAAAGTCTAAAACCCTATTACTATACCTAAGAAATAAACTTTTATTTCTTTTATATATATATATGTATATATTCGGAGGCAGACGATTTCATCCCAATGACAGTAATGGCTTCTCGGGGAAGTTAAAGTTACCGTTGATCAGACGTAAAAAATTTTAATGAAATAAAATATAAATAAGTTTGATATTAAAAAATTATTACTTAAAAAAAGAACGAAAGATTCATAATATAATACCGTAATATATTTGGATTGGAGGTCTATTTATTATTTTATATTTTATTTTAAATCCTTTAAATTATAATTTTTTTATTTTATTATTTAAGATGAAATAAAATGTAATATAAAATTTGTCTGTTTCGTCTCATTTCATTCTATTTTATTAAAAAAATTTCATAAAATAAAAATAATATTACATTTCACGCTTTCGTATTAATAAACTTCCAATTAAAAATATCCTATCGTTTTTTGAGAAGATTAGCCGTGCTTCATTGATTTGTTGGACCTAATTTAGCAAAGCCTATTGTGTATTCACTTCAGCTTTTATAAAAAATTAGTCTTTGTAATATTGACGGGACATAATACTTTGTGCTATTTACCTTATTTTTTGTCTTATTTTATCTTAATTATTTATTTATACAAAATCTACGTAAATAAATAGTTTGAAATAAAAGTATGAAAATAAAAGTAGTTGAAATAAGTAGTTGATATTGACATGAGGCAAAAGTACGGAAATGAAGTTATTTTATTAAAAATGATAAGGTCAAGAATTATTTATCTTATTTTACTTTTATTTTATTTTTACTTATTCTTCCTTTATTATTTTAACATATATATGTATATTTTGCATACATATATATATATATATATATTTTTTTTTTTCATGTAAACGTATCAAAAACAGCCTCTACCAATTAAGAGAGAACTTGGTTAACTTTCGAAGTTACCACATATCAATGAGAGTTGTTGTATAACTGCGACAATGATAGGAACGAACACGCTACATTCCATGTCCAGGGACTAACTTTGACCATCAAATTGACGACAGACAGCGTTTTTCTTTTGTTTAATACAAAGGAGCTAGAACACTAATAATCGAAACGGCGCAAAATGCGGCAGTACTCAATGCCTTGCTAATTCTGTCGGAGGAGAGCCTGTACGGTCAAAGGCGGTTCTCAAATTATATGGATCCCTAGACAAGCCCCACGTTCTACATCGGCCAGATGATCTGCGCAGTAGTTCCCTTCCTGATATATGTGTTGGATGCACACCTCCCAATCTCGCTTGGAGCAAGCCCTGTATATCTGCCAACAAGAAGTGATTGCTATCAGTCTCAACGATGGGAGATGTAAACAAAGTAATAACTCCGAGGGCATCGGACTCTAAGATGAGTCGTCGGTAACCCAACTCTCATGCGAGAGTAAGGTCCGAGTGGACTCCTCATAATTCGGTCGTGATGGAAAATCCGCACCCAATGTTCTGAAGAAAGCCACCACACCACTGCCAGCAACTATCACGAATAAAACCCCCAGGGGTAGCTAAGTCCGATCCCGAAAGAACGGATCTGTCGGAGTTCAGTTTGACCCAATGTTTTGGAGGAAAACCCCATCCTACGCTGTGACCCAAGGGGAGACCCAATGTGGGACAACGGATCTTTCGACTTCCTGCACTCATACAACCCACGCAACGTAATCCAACACAGATTTCGTACCGTCGATGGGCCACACAAAACTCTCCTCAAAAATACTCTTACTGCGCCACTGCCACAACATCCAATAGGCGACCCCAAATATTAGGTTCCAATCCCATAGCATCTCGGGGGAGGCCTTAAGAAGATTGTTGTGCACCCAGATGGCCTCA
>JANIJF010000005.1:59771770-59788817 GCA_024520955.1 Erythroxylum bequaertii
CCAAAAGTATACTTTGTTTCCATTACCCACTCTACAATTCACTGTTGGCTCCATAATTTCCTTGAGCTTCATCAGATTGTTGATAAACCAAGATTGAGAGCCCTTCGGGGAAATGGGCCATAATGATTTTCCTTTAAGTATATAAGAGTGAAGCCACTAGGTCCACAATGTATCCTTGTTGCATGAAATATTCCAAATATTTTCAAGTATCAATACCATGTTGGTAATGGCAATAGGGATTATCCCTAGGCCCTCATCCTTCTTGGACTTGCAAACCTCATTCCATTTAACTTTCAGTAACTTTCCCTCAAAGTTATGCTTTCCCTATAAGAACTTTCAAATTATTTTTCAATCGCCTTCACTACACCTTTAGCCAGGAAAATACTAGTTGACTAGTAAATTGCAAGAAGTTTAACACATATTTAATTAGTTGAAGTCTTCCCCCAAAATATAAGAACCTAGTTTTCCAGAGGCTTAATCTCTACTATATTCTTTCCACTAAAGGATAACATTCATATAAATGAATCCTTCTTGTAATGAAAGGTGGTCATAGATAGCACAAAGGATATTGTTTTCTTGCCATAAAATATATTGCAGCTATCTCAGATTCTAATCCATTTGCACTATTAGCCAGTACAAAATGACTCGTTGTTAGGTTAATTACTAATCCTCAAATTTCTCTAAATTGCTTTAGAGAGGACATCAAGATCTTAATTGAAGTTGGATGTGCCTTACAAAAGAGTAACAAATCGTTAGTAAAACAAAGATTGATTAAAGATACCTTCTTGTATTTGCTGTGAAACTTGAATCCCTTTTCGTTCTCCATATTATACTGCAACAATAGAGTTAGAACCTCCACCCAAAGGATGAACAGATATAGAGACATAGGGTCAGCTTGGTATTCCTTAATGAGACCTAAAAGATTGGATGAATTAGGTGCTAGTGAATCTAAACAATTAATTTTTATTTAAAAGATGGAATTTAATAAATATCAATATATGTTGATATATAAAGGTGATTCAAGATAAAAAAAATCGTACAATCATAAATTAATTTAAAGTGTGGAGAAAATAATATCTAACCAATTTATAATGGTTCAGTAAATAACCCTTGCTTACATCTACTCTCTTAGACACTTTTTGAAATTTTTACTAAATATATTTTTTCAATAAGGTGAGGAGAAACCTTCTTATAACAATCCTATTTTTTTACATATGTAAACAACAAGTCCTTTTGTAATGTTTTTCTAAGGTAAAGAGTAACCCACTCACAAATGAAATTACAACTTAAAAGACTTTTCTTCATCACTTTGATAACCTAAATGTTGCTCACAAAATCTTCGAAGAACTCTTTGAAATATGTCTATAGAACACCCAAATAGTTTCCAATGTTTAAACCAATTGAAAACCATATATTTATAGGTTTTAAGGTTTAAAATAGTTGCTAGAATCAAGAATTAGTCGTTACTAAGGATTGGTTTTAGTACATTGGTTGACCACCTTTACACATTGGACGACCAATATGCTAGCCATAATAACATTGGCTGGCCACTGCTACCTATTAGTCAACTAATATGCATCCTAGTGGGACATTGAGCAACCCACAACAAAACATTGGATAACTAATATGTGACGATAACAATTTCTACATTGATCATCAACTAACCTATATCGACCGACCTATATGCCCAAAATTATGATTTCAACATCTTCACATACTAAATTTTAAATTTTTAATTCAAAATTAACTTTAAAAATTTGAAATATTCCCCTAATTTTGTTTTAATTATCACGAGGGTTTTCTTTAAAATCAAAATTTGAATTCCTCTTGATGATTAAAAAGACTCATATAATAAGTTAAAATGATGATGTGTTTATACATGATAAACTTCTAAAGTATCAAAGTAACCAAGTAGGAACTACAATAAATATTACAATTCATTATTAACTTTGTTGTGCCTTGTTCTTCCTCAATTTTGATTTTATTCTTCACTTAAATGAGTTTAACTTTAACTTTTCTCTAGTATCTTTATGAGATGTATCTTGATTTATGCATGAACACTATTGTTTTATCAAAAACAAACTCATTAGTAGTACTTATATTTTTTACCATCAAAGTACGAATTATAATCTCCCTTAGTTTAATAGCATCATTTTCCTCGTTCACACATCCGACGCTTTATCTTTATGGGTGTGCCATTTTGGGATCCTTCCTTTCCTTTATCATCATTTTATTACCCTTTCTGTGATTTGGCTTTGAAATTCTTTTTTACCATTTTAAGTTTGCTTTCTAGTTTTTTTCTTCTCTTTGTTTCTGATTTTTTGTGCTATAATACATATTATTTCATCTTATGTATTAAATTCTTTGTTCTTTATTTTTCATCCAATTTTTCCTTTTCTTCGCCACCATTTTGTTCGTCCTTCAAACACCAAAAAGTCCTTATTTTATTTATTTTGTGAATTAATCTTTTATTATATCTTTTCATGCAGTTTAGCCCATATTTTCTTTTTTTAATTTAACCCTAAATTCTCTTAAAATTCTATTCTATAAAACAGCCAAAATCAAATGCAATAATAAATAACTTCCATCTCTCCCTTTTCAAAGATCCTATCATATGATTGAAGTGTAATATATAATTTAGTATATGACACGCTCTTTTCATAAAAGTATGTCCAATAGTGATTTTAAGCAAAAGTCATGTTTCTTTGTTTCTCATAAAGCCTATGACAATAATGAACTTGTTTTACGCCATTTTGATGATTAAGAGGCATATATGAATTAGAAGAGTGTTGCATGCTACTTTAATATGTCCTTGTACAAAAATTGTGCCTATTTTAATCTTGTAAACTATGTTTTCTAGGTTTTAATTGTGAACCATATATGATTGCATAGAATTTTCCTTGTTCATAGGGCATATAGGATTATGGATGAGCATGTGATTTTTGTACGTATTTAAAAGATGCAACACACTCATATGGTGACTTCAGCACAGGTTCATCAAACTAAATGCTCTCCCTTAAAAAATTTAGTAGAATGAATGGTATATTTTGTAAGTGATACCAGTTGCATGCCTATCATTACAGCTCTTTAGGACTCCAAGTATGTTATTCAATTTTTCACCACTTATAATGATTCTAGATAAGGACTCTTCTACTTGACAGATCTCTTTATTCAATGCTTTATTCCATACAATAAATCATGTTTATTGCATTGGTAACAAACACACTCTTATATTATATCATCTCATACATATGACATTTTAATTTTTTATTCTCAATCATATGTATATCAAAGAGATTTTAGACATCTTATTTGGAAGATAATTTCTCCCTTTTCAAACTTATCATTTTTTGGATTTCAACAAGTTTTTCATAAGAAAAATCATCACCATTATTATCACAATCATTAACATCAAGAGATTTTGTATTAAATGATACGTTATTATTATCCTCTATAAAGTCACACGCTTGCCATCTTAATTTTAGATTCTTCAATATTTGAATTGCTTATATTATCCAAAGTGACATTTCATGCATTTTTATCTTGTAATCTTCTTTCTCTTTCTTCTCACTTTTTCTTTCTTTCTTACTACTTTTCTTGATTCATTAGTGTTAGCATATGTAACTCCAAGTGTGTGCCAAATACCATAAGCATTTTTACATATAGAAACACTATTTAGCACCTTTCTATCAAAAGAACCAAGAAGAACATACATCATCTTATTATTCAATGCCTTCAATCTCTCATCATTAGCATCCTGAGAAATTTTGTCAATAATATCCCACAATAGGAATATCAACTTGTCTTTTTTTATTTTAGGCTTTGAGCCAATCTTTGGCTTTTTTAAGGTTTAGGCTAGGATTAAGCTTAGTTCTTTCCGTTTGAGCTTCAGGTTGAGCTTAGAATTGGACTCTATAGTCTAAAGTCTAAAGTCTAATGTTCTTCCATATACTTAATGATGTCATTTTTTATGTGTAAAAAAATAATGTCATTTTGTATTTTAATGAATATTTACTTGCAACCATGTGATATATATTAGTTACTTTCAACTAATTAATGACCTAGGGCTTAACATATATTACGCAATGCATATATGCAATCTCTAACCTCTCAAGGCTCTTCGTAAAGGTTCTTCCCTTAACACAATTTTGTTCTATTTATAATTACAACCAACTTAACTAGTCATCATAATTACAAACTAATCACTATAATATATAGTTTATGGATATGATTGACTAGCCATTCATTAACATTTAACTAGTTGAAAATCTTTCAACAGGAAAAACAGCTAGTTAAACCCTTAACTAGATAGAAAGTTTCCTTGTAGTAATCTTCTAAAAGAAGCATCAGCTGGTTAATCATAACCCTTTCGATAGTCTAATGAACAGTGCATATTGTTAGTGAACAATATAACTAATGTACGGTGTTTATCAATAAAAAGTCCATTCTATGTACAATTCTAGACATTACACATTCACAAAATAAGTCATCCAAAATTAATTTTTAACATTTCAAATTCTTCAAAGACTACAAACTCTTTTATTTGAAAAAAAAACTTGATTCAAAACTATTTCAAAAGTTTCTCAAAGTCTACTGGAAAATCAAAGGTTCTTTTAGTTCAAAAAAAACTTCCTCTTGATTATGAAAGGATTTATACTTTGAACCTTACATATAAATCATTATGTAATAATTGAGCTCCTAATTCATTAAAATGACTAATATAAAGTTGCCATAAAAATTACAATGATTGTTACCTATGGAATGATTTCATCCTTTCTTATTCTTGGTCCACTTAACTTAAATTGCCTTAAATCTCTCATGAATTGCATATATGCTCCACATTACTCATTTTCTTCATTTTTGGATTGGTCAGTTGATTAGATTGGTTTCTTTTCTCATTTTACCCTTCCATGAAACATGATCTTTCATATATTAGCTAGGCCTTTCTTAAATTATTTTACTAATATCACCAAATATAAAAATATTAGAAATAATATATTTTCTATCATAAAAAGCATATGTTAGAACCTTATTTAATCTAAAAAAACTAAGACAGAAAAATAGTAAATATGAAGTCAATGAAAAGTATTTTCTGTTAAAAGTTGTGGTTTAAGAAGACTCCAATGATGATGATGATGATATTGATAATGATGAACTGAATAAGGTGTAAACACTTATGCAAGGGTTATACAAGAGGAAAGTAGGAGGGAAAATGTCAACAATAAAGAGGTGGGTAAGCATAATGAAATTAATAAGGATAATGAAAAGTCATCAATAATTAAAGTTGAAAAATGCTCTTGACTCAAGGAATGAAATAAAGTACTACTCAACTGATGAAAAAGATATTACACTAAAAGTGAGAAGGGCAGCAATAGCAAAGAGGATGCATCAAGATTTAAATATAAAGTTCTTATTTATGATCCCACGTATAATTTTTCTCAAGTTACCACTTGGAATGAAATTTGTAAATGGAAAACAATCCAAAGAGGTAGTGACAAGGTGTTTAATCAATGAAAGGTATTCAATTTTGCTTGATAAGAATTAGAAAATAGTAGTTATTGCAAGATGTGCAACAATTTTTATCTATGGAGAACTAGTACAAGTTTGCATAATGATAGCAAATTTTGTTTTGTGGTTCACCTAAATGATGAACATAACTTTTAGCAACGTGTACACATATAAGAGGATTAGGGTTATGCGTTAGTGAATAATGTGTTTGGAGATTTCTATGACAAAAGTTGTACTTGTAGATCATATGATGTTTTGGGGATCTTTTATTGCCATACGTGTAGTGTAGTTATTTATAATAGAGGCAGGAATGAAGATAATGTAAGTGATATCCAAAGTATATATCCTTGACCATTTATAAAAATATAATGAATCATGTACAAGGTGAGTTGTTTTAGCATAAAACTAGTAAACACCAATAGAGCACCTATGATGAGTTTGTTTGGGATAATAAAGAAGAAGAGAGTGATAAAGCCAAATGGCCATATCTAAGGACTAGTTCAATTTCAAGAAAAGATAGAGCTATGTCTTAAAAAATCATGTTTATGAAAAGGTCATAATAGGGCTAAATGTTGTTACAAGTAATTTCAAGTACTAGGCAATCTATTTAACCACTATATCTTAGATAGGTTAGTTACTTAGTCACTTATGATTTAAATTAATGCTATTTCATATTTTCATATGCATAGGTAATATATGTATATGCATTGGACTTTTCATTTTCAATTTTTGATACTCAGTTCATACCAACTTCAATACTGGAGTAGTAGCAATAGCTAATTCTAGGATTACACTAACAATCAAATCAAGGATTGCACCATCAAAATATAACAACTCTTACATAGGTTTATAGAAATCAACTTTTCTATATCTTACAATTTTATATCAACTTCTCTATATCGTTTATGTTCTTTTAATATATTAATTAAATTGTGCATAGGGTTCAAATCCTTAATTTAAATTATCTAAGAGACTAAGAAAAAAAAAAGCTAATGTTGAAAAGAGAGCAATATAAGAAGTCAAGAAGTATTCAGTCTGAAGTTAGCTTAAGGAAGATGCCAGGGCACTTTGCTTAATTAAGCAATACAACTTTTAGACTTGTTACAAAATTAATTTCATTAGATGGAAGATCAATAACATAGGAGACAACTCTACTCAAATTCATCATAATTAATATTAATTGTTGTCATTAGTCCTATACAGCTCCACCAACTAAAAACAATAACAAAAAATGAAACAACCATTAAGAAATTAGTTTCTCATAAAAGAAAGCTTGGGATTCAAGAGGTTTATGCTAAACATTCATAGTCCAATTTGATTTGATTTTGGAACATATGATGACTTTAATCTTAAATATTATTATTGAGATAATTTGTATTAGCTTTTGCTTTAAATATATCTTGGTTATATTTTATACTAACTATTTTCATACGGCAGCACGTATGTGGAATTAAAATTGTTGATTGCAACTTTTCAAGTTACCTACTTTAGAAATGTAGCTTGTGTATTTTTACTGTGTGCTAACATTTTTGAACTTAGTATATACCTTTGCTATATGTATAGAGTATAAGGACTATTAAACATTATAAAGGGAGCTCCCACTTTTAGTTCATATTCTTCATTCTCTTTTGATCAAACATTCTTCAACTCAATAATAATGACGTTGGTTTCTGTTTGGACAACATGAAAATGAAGAACATCTAACTGATAATCAAAACATATGATAATCACATTACGCACTTCCTTAATTTAGTTTTTTTTTTTAGTGTCGCAATACTAGAACTTGGTTAGAATTCTTCATATGTTTTATTAGAATCACATAAATATGTTGGAAATCTAACCATTGAAAAAAATACCTTTTATCTTATCTTTTCTACTAAAGATTCCATATATTGCAAATGTATTTCTAATTCAAATATGTTTTAGAAATTTTTGTTCATATCATCAACACTGCAGTTGCTCATAATTTTCATCGACTTTCTAGTGAGCTTGTAGATGATAACACCAAATTTGAAATAGTAACAATTTTACAAGAATGGTAGAGAAGCTTCCTTTAAAAAACTCTCACGATTATAACATGCAACATAAGTGGGACAAATTGGTATACACCTCACACATGTGTATAGTGAGACCTATGCATACCACACCAACACCCCGAGGAATTTATAAAATAAAGTAATTCAGTTTGAGAAATTTTTCTTACCAAATATTTTATGAGAAGTCAACTTTAAAGGATTAGGATTCCGATCGAGTCAAAATCACACCAACACCTTGAGGACCCCACGTCTTCACTGAAGACTCGAACTCTCGTCGTAGTCCTCTGAGACTGGGATGGCTCCAATGTCAAATCACGGAGGATGTTGGGTAAGTTGTACTCATTCTGCATTAGTGAAATCGAAAGGTTGGGTTATGAAATGAGGTTCAAGGACTAACAAGGGTTGGTGTCCTCTGATTGAGTCTATATCTTCTGTTTAGTTTTATTCTGTTTTATAAAATCTCAGTTATTTATTTTATAGGGCTCATACTAGACTCGCATAAATAAATGGCTGAGATTTATTGGACACAATAAGACATCATAATATTAATCAGGGATCTAGACTCCTCCAACCCTTCTCTTTCCATTTTCACAATCTCAGCCTAAATGATTAATAAAAATTTCTTAAAAAGCACGCAAATAAGAATTTTTTATTAGATAAAGAATTAAATGGTTATGCACGTCGGCTTCATAACGATACCCAACGAGCATCAACATCAGTCCGAAGGAATGAAAGGTTAAAAGACGAAAAAGGCTGTTTGGTTTGGTTTCTGAAAAATGAGTAACTTTGGACTTTTCACCCAAGATATGTTACAAAGCTTGAGTTCCAGAGATCTGATAAAGAATAAACAAGGTTCGATAAAGGTTTATATTCCAATTGCAAGCTACAAAATTTTAAATGAACAAAGTTGACTACTAAACAATTTATCATTGAAAACTTAAATTGCATTAGGTAACTTAGATGACCAATAAATCTAAAATCATGTTTGATCCAACAATCCCCTCTACTTAACAGAAAGTAAACAAGCATATCCCCTGTCAGCATTTTCTTCACTTGGAATTAAAGGCCAAATGCAGCTTCCAGTGCGTCTGGATTTACTCACAGCATGGAATCAGTTCTTGCTGGCAACCGTCGGAAGAAATTGAGTGGAACCGAAGGAAGCTTGTGGCGAAACCTTGGATGCCTTAGGACATAAAATCCAGTAATAAGTGCCACAACTTGGAAGGGAGTGAGATACAAAACAACGGCAGCTACCAAGCAGAAAGTCACAAAAAGTGCTGTCGCTCTTGGGTCTCGCCAGCTCAGCAAAGATTGAAGCCTCTCCCCTTGAGTAGCTAAATCACCAACCACAGTCTGAATTCTCCCAGCAATACTTCTCAAGCGATCATATCTCATTCTTACGATGTCAGAAGGACGAGAAGATGGAAACGTATCAAATTCTTCATCCAATTCATCAGGGTGTGCTGACTTCGCATGAGATAGTTGAGGGTCCATGTGAGGAGGATGCCTTGGCCTCCATCGGTAATACCATACACCAATGAGGAAGAGATAGAGGAAAATTGTAGGTAAAATAAGCTCTGGGTAGAGGACTAGTATTATAAACAATATGTGGATCAAAACTGTAGTAATGGGATTTTTCCAGTTGCATATTTGATCAAACCATTTGCCTGCAGCAATTAATCCACTCAAAACCCCCATGATCCTAAAAAAGTTCGCTTTGCTTCTTCTCATACTCCACATATGTGATCCAACATCCAACATATATTCGACAATCTCCTTTCGTAATGGTGGCTCCGCTCGACTTAGCCTCATTGACACAATCTGGGTGGCTTGGTGCCTCAAACTGTCAAGCTGACTAACAGTAAGTGGATGGAGATAATGCATCTTTGGTAGCAAAGGGTGTGAGTACATGTGCATCATATTGAGCAAGGAAGAACATGTGAAACGGACTGCCAAGTGGATCTCTCCCATCTTTTTGACGCCATTGGGATGTAGGACCAAAAGTGGGTACGAATGCGTGTAAACCCGATCAGTTTCAAGAGTGGAAAGACGAACCCGTACCTTCCCAATCCTCGAATCCTTTGAACCGCCACCCTGGTCCCCTCCATGTAAATGACAATTGTCAAAGACCCCAATTGTTATGACAGTACAAGGATCAAATACTTCCCAGGTATATTGCTCGTTCCATTTGGGTGTGAAACTGTCTATGATTGTCCTTGTCCGTACCCACTTCTGCCCATATTTTGCCACACAGTAAGCATCTGTTGTTTCCCGACCATCCTTTGTCTTCATTGGCATCAATCCTTGAGCGCTAAGAATACCCAACTCCAGTATTCCTATGCTCTGCTTCCACAACTGTTTTGCTGTGGGCCGAAGATCACTACTATAGTGTGTTGATTCGTCCAGAACATGATAGCCACCCTCTAAACAGATTCTTGTGTGAATCCGGCTAGCAAACTTGGTTTCCTTCTTCTTCTCCCCCTCCACAACCACATGCTTCTCCAGGTTAAACCACCTAGTATTGACAGGTTTATGGTCGAACCTCCTGTCAACATACTGCAAAGGAATTGCACATCTCCCTAGAACTTCATCCTTGTTGGGTGCTACCCTATCTTCTACGCTGAAAATCAAGGGTTCCTCAAATGGTTCTGCAGCTACAAACATAAGATCTTCGTTCCACATAGGATTAACAGTCCTGTTTGGAGAAATTCTTGTTCTCAAGGATTGATTACCCAGAATAACCTTCACAAATACTTCTGGATACCTACCCTGAATATTTGCCTGCAAGTCGTGGGCTTCAATTATGTTTACCCTCAAATACCACAGTTTTGGGGAGAGATACACCTTTGACCGAATATTGGCAAGACCATCCATCCCACTGACAACAGCAGCATCCGAATGCCAAGCTTCTGGAAAAGCTTCATCTGCCTGTGTTCCCATCCAGACAGCTAACATCAACTCCCCCTTAACTTTTTCTCCTTTCCTATTCTCCAACCTATACCATTGTGGTGCCAGTGGACTATCTGGTGGAAACCTTTTCGGTACCTCGTTCAAATCAAACAAAACCCGGCCAACAAAATCATCCTTGACAAAATCCTTATCCTTGACTGTAACCTCAAGAACCGAGGCTTGAAGCCGATCCTTTGAGAATGCAAATACCTGGTTCCACTCGGGGTTGCTATTCTTCTCAAAATGCCGGGTAGTACCCTTATAATTTCCAAGCTTAACTTCCACATAAGGATCGAGACTACCAGTAACATCTTTCCCTGGTAAGTCCTTGGCCTTAACTACCCGGATATAAAGATACTGCATCTGTTCGACGAGGTCATAAGTGCTTGTGAGTTTGTCACCAGTCACCTTCCCACCCCCAAGATGGGGATTGGTCTCCTTCAACAGAAATTCCTCTGGCGGAGGCCCCCTCTGCATCATAGTGGTTCGTGACAACGCTCCGCAAATGCGAAAACTTGTTCAAGTAGAAGCTGAAAAGTCTACTATTTTAAGAATAAAGCCAAAACCACTTTCAATGGAGAGCTTTGTTGGAGATTTTCAAACAAATTGCCCTGGAAGATAGTAACAGATTTCCCAGTTAGCTGTTACTAGTGGCAAACTGAGCTAACTGATAACGAGGTCAGTAATTCAAAAACATTCAAATAAGTAACGGTAATCTTAATGGATAAACATGAGAGAGAAAGGAAGTGGTTGCTTAAGTTAAAAAAACAAAGAACTCAAAACGACACTGACAATAAAAGCAACCATTGCAACGTTAAACCTTTTCGAAACTTGAATTGCCGAACTTTGAAAATCTCCTAAGCTTCAGATCTGGGCTGTCGAACCTTTGAAAAGAACAGGTATAAACCACATCTCAATCCAACGTTAGAAAAAGGATACCATCAAACAAGCTTAGACCCAAAAGCTGATAACACATAATAACGCCGTCTTTCCTTCAAAAATGCACGAAATGCACATATCGACGAATAAAAGGAAGAGAACGTGAAGAATATACATAACTCAGATTGTTCGTTCACCATTATACTTGTCTTCAGTTTCTTTTTCCATTTCGAAAACAAAAACTCATATGACTTCCGTCAACTTTCTCAAAGACGAAAAAGCTGTCATAGGCATGATAAACGAGATTGGGCGTTACCTTAGAGAAAAAACAGAAATGTCCTGAAGCTGGGTTTTTTAGGTAAACCCTAGACCCCAACTTACATTTACATGCTCCTAGTGATTGTTAAAAGAAGAGAATAGAGACAAAAAAATTTAGAAAGAGAGAGATGAAGTAAATAACGGAGTGCAGAGAGGCAGAATTGTAGCTCGTGCTTTTCCTTTGTTTTGTTTTGATATCCTAGGAGGATCTCTTGAATTGAGTTGAATCTGTGAGAGTACCTCAACTCACTTCCAATTCGTTGTTTGGCATTGGCATAGATAAAAGGTCGTACATAACGGTGGTGGGGACCACATTCAAGCGTGTGAAGGACAAGGAGTTTGGTCGGGAATTGTTGAGATGACCGTCTCGGAATAGGAATGATTTGGAGGACGGAACAAGGGCGAGCTTTAACATGCTTGGTAGCTGGGATTTAGAAGATTATATATATATATTATATATTACATTTTAAATAAGGTCTCCTTAGTCCTTTGTTTAGTTATTGTAATTTTTTTAATAAAGTAAATTACAGCAAGTTGAAAATCAAGGAGAGGGAGATGGAGAGGAGTAGTGTTAAGAGGAACTGGAAACGAAATACTCAACAAAAGAATGCCATTTTCTTCTTATTATTATTAAAAGAATGTGAATTGTGGAAGGTGGAAGGTGGGTGCGGTTTGTTGGGCTCAACAACCAAATCCTATATTATTTATATTTCACCTTGTTCTATTACTTCGATCCGAGTCGCTATCTACAACGACGAGTCTTTTTCAGGTGTGGTTACTGTATCCCTTTCAGTTCACTGCCCTTTTTTGCCTTTTCAACGCAGCCACGCAGTGAGCACAGAGCGAAATATTATTATATATTCCAATTACGTCTCTTTTACTTATCCCTGCAATTGCCGTGAGAAAATAATATAATGAGATGGGATATTTCAACGGAATCCCCAAAATCATCTCATTTTTCCTAAACAAAGAATTTCAAGCCCATAGCCAAAATAATCTGGATTGGAAATATGATTGAACATTGAGATTGTTCCATTAACATAAGGATTGGAGACTATAAGTTGCATCTTTCCAGTAATGATATGTTTGGTTCAATGGAATAAATATTTTATTCTTAGTGTATTCCTGACAATTATATATTTTTGTGTTTGGTTTAAAAAAAAGAGTTAGAATAGCTATTTCCGGGTTTAATTATTTCCCGACCTTGGGGAATAGCTAAAGAAAATATACCCTTATCTTTACCTATTCTGGGAATGTCGGAATAAACATTACCATGTTGAGGACCGAAATATCCTTGTCTCTTTCGCTCTCATCTTCACGCTTCACGCTCTCGTCTCCCTTGCTCTTGTCCTCCTTGCTCTCATCTTCAAGCTCTCGTCTGTCTCTCTCTTCACAGTCTAGCCTTTTCTTCAACATTTCTCTGCCAATTACATGAATTAGGTATGTTTCTTGTAAACCTAACTTTGTTGCTTTTTTTTTTGCTATCAATGTCAGTTATTTGGCTTACCTCATCAGGCAAATAACTTTTGTAATGCTTATTTAGCCTTCTAGTCTCTTCCAATCAACTTGACTAAGATTGGAAGAGACGAATTTATTTGCTTCCCGTCCCTTCCTTGTATCTGTGCGAGTCTTTCTCTTTGATAAAGGGTTGTAACAGCCTCTTTGTTCCCCTTTATGGTAGTCAAGCAATTGGGTCAACTTGTTTAAATGTGTTTGCATCAACTTGTTTGAAGTTGGAGTGAAAAATCATCTAAACTGCTTAGGACATGTTAATTGCTAATTGATATGACTAAAGGGTGTCTGAGGTATTTGGGTGGTATGAATTATGTTGAAGATGTGTTATTTGTGTAGTATTAACATGGATTGTTGTGTCTGTGTTATCTGGGTTGCAACACTGACTAAAAGAGTTTGTTCCCAAATAAATTTCCGTTAGAGCAAAAACTAGAAAAGGAAACCACTGGTAGTTAAAATTGGTTGTGAATGAATTTAGCCATTGACATTTTTTTTTTCTTTCATAGGCTATATATGGTATGAATGTAGTTGAAGAGATTGGTTTCTTGTGTCAAGACATTTATATGTCTTCTTCATGTTGTGGAAGATAGGAAAATTTGTTAATCATCTTCAGAGAGAAGATTATTACTGGTCTTAATATAATTTCATCCTCGACAAACTTGTGGGAGCATTGATAAATTATTGTTGGTTTTTAGATATAAAAACAGAGAATAAAGGCTTAAAGTTGAAAATAGATAATAAATGTAAGGCATATATAGCAGTACATAGTCTCAAGAATAAGTAAAGGGGTATATATAGCAGTACATAGCAGTATATATGTAAAGAGGTATTAGATGAACGCATAAGTAATTGTTGTCCAGTAAACCACTACTGCATAACTTAACTTCTTTAGAATAGTAGATTATCTCTTAAAGACTAGTAACAAGCATTAATATAGTAAACTTCAAATTAAATATTGAATAAATGGTATTATTAGCAATTGAAACAAGTCATAAAAAATTCTTAAAATGCTTTAGTATGACAATTATGTTTATGTTAAACTGTAAAAAGAAAACATGTTTTACAAAACTTCATTTACTTCAAGCATCCTTCAAATCCTTTGTTTCATTTTAGTGTCCACGAATTTGCACAGGGTAACTAGTTAAGTCACTAGCTACGCACGGAGGTGACTAATTAAGTCACCCCCGTGACTAGCATTTAATTAAATGCTAGTCACCTGATACACTCACATTTTCATATATTTTTAGGACTAAATTTAGAGTCATTTACATTCATCTTATGTTCATCTATAGTTGGTTTATCATGTTTTAGCATTATTCGAGGTTTGTTGACGTAAAATGCATAAATGAAACAAATAGACTCGAATTGCACTGTTTTTGGGTTTCTGGCAAACTTGACCTTTAGTTATTGTGGGATTTTTATCTCGAGATTAGTTTAGCTAAAAATTCTAAAACTTCATACTTAAATTTTTGATTCATTGATGAGTTTTTTGGGACCAATTGCAGATTTTTCTAAGTTGAAATTCAGGAGAAATAAATTCCCAAAAGTTGCATCAGATTATGGATCGCTAGAATGACCTTTCGACGATGTTTCAATCATAACTTTTGACTAAGATGGTGAAATTCAGTGATTCAAGTCTCATATTGAAGCTAACTCAAAGACAAAGAATCCTCCATCCACAACGCAAACCATTCCACACATGCAATAGCCCCCACCTAACTCCATCCTTCCACTCCACTAACGCAGCAAAGGAGGAGAAGCATTTTATAGCCACGCACATGCAACAACCCCCACCTAGCTGCCTCCATCCACGCCACTTACCAGCTCCATCATTCATTAAACATAGCTATCACTCACTCACCAACAAAAGTAGCAGCACTCCACACCATAAGCTCGATACTTCCACCCACACACTTGGTTCCACTCTCCACTCATTCTCCAACAACGCTCTATCCTCCAATTATTCATGCAGCAGCTTTGAAATGTCCACTACTTCACTTCCAGGCACGGACAGTCATTCACATCAGCCTCCATTCATTCTCAAGCACAAATCATCATCCACCGCAAGACACCAACACAACCCTCACTTCCATACATCTAGTACCCAATCAATACAGCTACTTCCACCAAGCTACTCCCATCCACTAGCCATCCACACAACTCCACCAACGCAGCTTCAGACCACGCACAACAGCAGCTTCTACCTTCGATCCATACTCCATTCACCAGCCTCCACGCATTAATCTAGCCTCCACTAACACAACAGCTCCACTAACTCTCCATCTACGTAATACATACCACAAACACCGTAGCCTCCATTGTTTTCACCAAAACAACAACCTCAAACAACCTCCGCCAACTTCACGCCTCCACGCCATCCTTCACACACACAGCCATCCACCACAAGACAATACTTCTTCCACTCACAAACAACACTACCTCATTCACGCAAGCACCTCCAACACGCAATCCACCCACAAACTCCAACAAGACACATAGCCTTCATACTTCATTCACTCAACTCACTAATGTAGCAGCCTCCACCTTCGGATGTAAGCCTTCAGATGTAAGCTTTCATGCCACTCCAAAGGCGCAGCCTTCACATCAACACTCAAGCAAGCAACCTCTACTCACTCCACTCACGGACTGAAGCAGCAGCGCAACACTCACCAACGTAGCCTCCATCACCATTCACCGCTAAGGAAGCAACAACGCAAAGGAGTTTAGAGAGCTTTGTTCTTCATTTATCATTGATTCCTTACGAATTTGTCTAGCGTTTATATTTTTGAATTGCTTGGCTTGATGATTTGTGGCTAGAACTCTTAATTTCTCTTGTGGATTTGATATTTTGTTGATGCTTTAATATTGAATTTTGCTGAATCCATGACTCAATATTCATATGATTGTTGATTTTTTCTTGGATTTATTTGTTCTTCCTTTGGATTATTAGAAATTGCCTTAGTATAAATTCGCTTTTGAAAAATGACAATTTTTGCTAGAATATTGAAGGAAATTTCGACTAGGATTTTCTTGTGAGTTGAGAAATCAAAGAAACTTAGGAGGTAAAAATTGAAGGTTTGGGACTTAAGAAACTTTAGGAAGAACTTAAGTAAGGAATTACTAAGTGACGTGTAAAGTGGATAGATTAATTCATCTTTGGGAAAAGGGGATTAATTACTCTTAAAATACACCTACAAGGTTAGGATATTTCATTTAAAAAGTGTGTGTTGAATACTTGAATTGTTAGTTTTTGACTTATTGGTGAATTATGTTGGATAAAATTGAATTGCGTATGATATAATCATACTAAATGAGTTATATTATATAAGATAGACATGTGTATTGTGTAATTGTCTATGTTGAATACTTGAATTGTTGATTTTTGACTTATTGGTGATTTGTGTTGGACAAAATTGAATCATGTTGGATGAAATTGAATTGTGTATGATGTAATCATACATAATGAATTATATTATATAAGATGGACATACATATTGTGTAATTATGTTAGTTTGGACTTTTGAGTTAAACAACACATATTTTGTTATAGCAGTTGATAATGAAATTATGTGTTCTTTATTTTGATATATGTATTCATTTATTTTTACAAATAAATAGACGAAAGTTCAAGTACTCCTGAACATTTAACCGTTTTAGGAAGATACAATGATCGAGCTTGGGCTCATTGTAACATCCCACCCCCTACTAGAAGGGTAAAATGGTCAATTTGGCATAGGATGAAATGGATCGGACTGATTTAGGACTATTCATGCATAATAGGATTGATGCACAGTCTCAATTGTGCACATGAAATTACTGGACATGCATACATGATATTCCCGGTT
>JANIJF010000005.1:59793377-59806363 GCA_024520955.1 Erythroxylum bequaertii
GGATTGAACATTGATTGAATGGAAATGGAATTATGAATGTTTTGTAATTGTTAGGATTGGAAATTGTTGGGAATGGATTGAATGGAAATGGAATTATGAATGTTTTGTAATTGTTAGGATTGGAAATTGTTGGGAATGGAATTATGATTGTTTTGTAATTGTTAGGATTGGAAATTGTTGGTTAATGTTGGAATGGAAATGGAATGAAATGGAAATTGTTGGTTTGTGATTGTTAGGACTTAGAATTGGAAATTGTTGGTTAATGTTGGAATGGAAATGGATGGAAATGGAAATTGTTGATACAGGTTCGTCATATGTTGAATGTTTTGTTGGTTTGGTTTTGTAATTGTTGAAATTGCAAATTGTTGGAGTATGTTTTGTGTTACTTATTATATATGTTGAATGTTTTGAATTGTTAGCTTTGTGCATATTGTCATTGTGTACTGAAATTATGTGTTATTTATTTTTGTGTACAGATAAATGGAAGGAAGTTCAAATACTCCCGATCAACCTAGTTCAGGAAGATACAATGATCCAGCTTGGGCTCACGCTGGTGCGGTTCCCAGTCAAAAGAATCATACTATTTGCTTGTTTTGTAACAAGCATTTGAAAGATGGAGGAATCACCCGATTAAAGGAGCATTTAACTGGGGTTAAAGGAGATGTGAAACACTATAAAAAAAGTAAGTCATGATGTAAAGTGATAAACGAAAACTTTGCTTGAAGAATATCAACACGAGAAATATAGAAGGGAGAGATTGAATCATGAAATTGATAGTGAAAGTTTGTTTGTTGGTGTTCATGATGATAATGGAAATGTTGAAGGTAGTAATGGTAGTGCTCTTTCCTAGTCAGAAATGAATGTTACATCCGGTTCTAATGTTATCAATACATAACTATATCATAATTCAATTCGGTATCAAATCTGATAGGATATTCATAAGATTGGCTTGAAGTGGTGAAATTGAAGGCCTAGTTTGTTCTAACTTACTGTGATTCACTTACGATATTCGTATGGAATTGGAAGGCTAGTGGATAAGAAATAATAATATGCGGCTTCCTTGTATCGGGTTATCAATACATATTCCATTAGTGATGTATTTATAATTGTGTTGGTTTCTTAATATTATTTATTTAGTCAATTTCATTTCATTTCAGCCTATCCCATCAGTTTCTTTCAAGAATAATTGTAACTCTAAGTAGTCCTTTTCCCTTTTTCAGTATTAATGGTTTTGTAGACTATAGTTTTACCTCTTTTATGCGTTTGTTGTTGCAATTATTGAAAATGGTTCTTTCGTCTTTTGTGCTAGGACATATACTAGGGAAAGTCAAGTCAAAATAGGCCCAAACTAATCTAGAAGCCCAACCCACTTGAATAAGCTAAAAATGTTTGGAGTGTGACGAAAGAGGAAATGCAGAAAAGATTTTCCATTATTAAAAGATTAAGTTAGTTAATATTTCGTTGATGTAATTGATGAAACATTGACATTTAAAGAGGTACGTGGCATTTTCTTTTTTTATATATATAATTTTTAAACATTAAAAATTTTACCATATTTTAAATACATAATAGTCAATATGTTCATAACATAAAATTCAATAATTATGTTGATGTAAACGAAAAGTTACTTAACCTTTTTAAATATCAGTATTTATCAATTTTATTCATAAAATGCTAATAAAAATATTTTTAGAATTGAATTGTTCAATTTTCTAAAATTTATAACTTTTTTTAGTTTGTTATCCATGTGCCAAATCATAGATCCAAGAACTAGATAAGTAAATGCAATCACATAAACGCGAAATTTTAATCACCGAGGAGGCTTGGAAGGAAGTAATCGAATGGAAGGAACTATCGGAGATTGTGGCCAAAGCCGAAACAGAGAGGAGGGCATCAAACCTAACCCCTTCATGTAGCCGAATCAGAAATTAACCTAGAAAAGAGTTCCTCCACAAGATCCGCATATATGCTAATTTTAGAAAACATGATAAAACAACTGGAGCTTTGATGATAATAGTTGTACAACTATTAATGCCCTATCTTGCCGCTACCAGTACAACTCCACTTCCTGAAATTAAGGATTCATACTATAGGAAAAAGTGTAGACGACATACTATTTATAGCAAAATCATTGTCTTCATCATTACAGTTCCTTATCCAGATCAATATTATTAATAAACTCTATCAAGAATTTTTGATAAGATGCCCCCATGAAGTACTTCATGCCAAACCCTTTTGCCACTCACATATGACCGTACAAAATACAATTTGGTTTTTGCATGCTTTGGCTTCCGATACCTTGAAACTTCAAGTCAAGTAAAGCGAGTTCTGATCTTTCGTTCAGTTTTATAATGTCTTATTCTGTTTCATGAATCTCAGCCATTTATTTATGCGGGTACCGTATTTATTTACGCGGGACCCGTATAAATAAATGCCTGAGATTCATGAAAAAGAATAAGACACCATAAAACCGAACAGAGGATCTTGTCTAAAAAAAAACTAGACCCTTTTTTTATTTTGCTTTTCAGAAATATTACATTATTTGACGTTTGATTGATTTCTTCTAAATCCTTCAAATTTCAAGGAAATAGTGGAAGGCAGTAAATTAATTAACATGGAAAATGAGCCAGACTTACCAAACCTATTGAAGATGATCTTTAATCATAAGAATACTGGAAGTAGCTAGCAAACTCACATGGCCAAAATTAGGTGAACTTGAAAAAGTAGGTTTGTATACATGAACAATTACGCCACCACATCCCTTAATTAGTTGTTTTTAAAGGCCGTCGGTTGTAATTTATTAGGATTGTAAATCCTTATTAGAAGAACATTCTCCATTAAAAGGAATGCAAGATTAGGCATACCTTATATCATTGGACACCGTATTGTTAAATAACTTAATCGTCACGACGACTTGACAATAAACTATTTCGCAAAATATCCCAAAAGAGTGTAAATTAAAAATAAAAAGAAATCCATACGTATAAACTACGAATGGTAGGGATGTACTTGCTAGTATACTTACACACATTCATACATAAATATATCGTGGTTTGAATGTCTCAGAATAGGTTGCAAATTTTCATGAAAATATTATTCTAATTGACTTTTGCAGTAATTAATTATCATTATCTTAATCCAACAATTTGCATGCCTGCAACTATATATTGTCTAGTAGTTGTAAAGTTTATATCTGCGAGCTATTGTATTAAATTATGGAGTTAAACAAACTTGGATCATAAGGTAGGCTTAGTTGACCAAATGCTTTATTTCAAAAGTCAACCAAATAAATACTGGCAATGGGGTTGCGTCGAAGAGTAGGACGGTTGAAACTGAAGAATATAAAATTTTTGGAAAACAGACAGGTTTCATTAAATATGTTGTTAATCATTGTCATTATAAGCAGATCATATCATACATCTACTTCAAATAATCAGACAAGAAACCTTTAATGTCTAATTAAATTATTACACATTTCTATCAGCTTCAAAATCTCTCCGCCCCCCCAGCATAAGTTTGTAATTGTTGGATGAATAATTAAAGCTTATACGACCTGGGATCTGCATACGAAGGTCTTGTATTCTGTTGTGCAAGCCGAAGACAAAACAGGAACTAAAACCAAATCTAAAGTTGTGAGCACGCTTATGATACATGATGCCGATTAGTGCCCGTATTGAACAATGATATATTCTAGTATTTTGCTAAGCATCATGCTAACGTTTTTTTATAAGACAGATTAACAAGAAACCGATGCCATGAGGTAAACTTTGCTGAAAACTTCCAAGTGAGTTGTGCAAATAAAATACGAACCAAGGTGTCATAGCGAACGAGAGTATAGATGAAATCATCCAAATTCTGGTCATGAGCAAGCTAAGTCATGCATGAATTGCAGCTTAATAAGTCCAAAAAGTATAAACCAAGCAACGACCATTACATGTTAGCTCCACCTCAGCGAATTACTGGATCAAATTTCTTCCTACATATGGGTTGTTTGTCATTCTTCTTAGGTTTGAAGTTCATTTTATAAGAATAAACACGGTGCGGTGAAAACCTTCAGAAATATTTAGATGATATGAATATATTTCGGCACCAAGTTTCTACTGCCAAGCTACTTGGAGATTGCCCTATTTAAGAGTATATCAATTGGCAACATTATTTAGTCTGAAAACTTGTAATTGAGGGTGATCCCAATGTCTTATATTGACAGTACATACACAAACGTGAATCATGTATCATTACTCCTCTTGTTAGGTTTTGAATACTACATGCATAGGATTATCAAAAACAAGAAGCAGAAACCATCTTTGTTTTTTTTTTTCAATTTTGTTGAAGAAAATTAAGACAGACTGATAGAGAGTCATATGCTATATGTTCGTTTTGGTCAAGAAATAACCGAAAATGAAAAAAAAAAAAGAAAAATGTGTTTCAGCTTAAGCAAAAATTGAACTTGAAGCTAAGGAGCAAATCACGGGCCCTTTTAGAACTGAAATCAGGTTTACATTTGGCATGGACTCCGCCTTTGATAAGAGTCGGTGGAAATCCTAGCTACTTGAAAGGCATTAACAATATAAATATTAATCTCCACTTTGTGTATGTTTTTGGATATACCTAACCTAAACAATCTGTTTTTTTGTTTCCACATATCTGTACGCATATGAGATTGTTTTTCACAGGACGAAGATTAAAGTAGGATAGGGGAAGGAGAAACAAGTATAAATTAAACACAAATTCATATCCTACGCTTCTATTTATATGTATATCCTTGATAATGACTGTATATGTATTTAAGAAATCCTTGCTAACCGATTAACGTTTATAATGTGTTTAGAATATTAATGAATTGACATACAAGAGACCACCTTAATTATTTCTAACCAATCTTTAGAATCAGCTAGCATGAACTGAACATTTTGGTGGAAGAAAGGCATAAAAAATAAGTGGAGTATTCTATTTATATTATAATTAAATTCTATACTATGCATCTTTTTTTAATTTCATTTAAGTTCACATTGTCTTTAAATTGATATGAATAATTATATGATGTGTAATCTTTATTTTTATTAATATAAGTATTAAATATAGGTGTCTTTAATTATATTTCATTAAAAATAGTTCACTATCAATTTATATCAAATTAGTAAGCGTAATATTTGTACAAATAAATTTAAATTATAATATTAAATAAGAATAATCCTTTGTTAAAAAAATTACATTGTATAGAAAATTGAAACAATTGAATGTGATTAATAGTTTAAAATAATTCTATGTAATAGAAATACAAATTATTTTAACAGCAAACATGAATATATGTAATTATAATCAAATAATAAGAAAATTAGTTATTTACATATTCGTAGTCATATTGAAATTTTAAGTTTGAATAAAACTAACATTGCTCATGCTTTTTCACTTATTTAACGACGCGCATGCTTGATAAGTTGAATTTGTTTAATTTCAAACCTCTTATTTTCTTCTATGGTACTCCTCTTTAAAAAATCATAAGAAATTAATTCAACGTCAATAAAATTTTAAAAATATAAAACTCCTAATAATCACCCTATAGTCAATGTAACATGAAGAAACATATGAAAATAATATAAAGTTTTCACTCTTTTTAATTGTAACTAATGAAATATTCGACATTTTAAATGTACTTTCACATAATTCCAAACTAAATGTAGATTTATATTTAAAGCATATTCGAAGTGAAGTTCACTTCTGAAAATACATGTTAATTTTATATTATATGTTGATTGTTTGAATAATTTTACTCTTCTCTAAATTAAATATGGTAAATGAAGGATAGAAAATTATGACAAATGGTTGAGTTCTTTGAACATAATGGAGTTTGGAAATGTGAAGGGGCAAATGAGCAAGTGTTAGGTGAAACTAGAAGATGTATATTAAAAATCCATGTTAGTTTATTGTCATAGTAGTTCTAACTTTCTACAAATCATAATTAATGATTCTCCTTATTAGGAAAAACGGAGGTCTAATGGTATCGAAACCAACTTGTTGAAAAGCAATTTATCATTTTTTGTTATGTGCAAAAACATTAATCTTTTTAGTACATTTCAGATAATATTTTCTTATTTTAAAAACCAATTATGATTGATATGCAACAGCAACCGTACGGTTTGCGATATACATAGCAAGAAGAAACTAAGCGGGACATATAGACAGAGTTTAACATAAATTATAAACTATAAATATATAATTATTTTTAAATAATTTATACTTATAATTGACCCGGCCCGATCCACTTGATGATCCGATTGAATTACCCAATTTAATAATTATTATCAATCGATATGATAATAAATTTTATGTTGCTTAAGCTTAAAAGATAAAAAGGAAGGACAGTAATAGGAGAATGGACGCGAGTGGGTTGGTTATTATTTTAGTAAACTGAATAAAGTGATAAAAATGATAATTTCTATCCTTTTCTTTGCGGTTAGCAGACAATGGCTTCTTATTTTGGGAGTGGTTGAGTTAAAAAAAAAAATTCGCGGGAAAGATGGGGGCCGGTTCCTCTGGGTCCCACTCATCAGTCCGACAATGACACCTCCTCCCCATTCTCAGCCTCTTTGATTGCTTTATACTCTCGAGATCTAACCTGTAGGTCCCACTCTCTCAAAGCAAACGTTTAACGTGACACGTGTTCCCTGGTCAACGGTCCTGCTTGAACTCCCCGCTCGACAGCTGCCTACTGTATAATCTCTTCATAATGTCACATTCCCAATTCTACCCCTCAAGCTCGTAACGGCTGTTCAAAGGAGCATTCTTCGCGAAGAAGACTGCTGGCTCTTGTTGCTACAAAGCCTTCACTCACGACCCAGCTAGGCAGTAGGCACCCCTTCTTTTTTTTTTTCCAAAAATATTTTCCATTTTCTAATATTAGTATTTCAAACATTCAAGTGGTGAAAAATTTGACAAAGTAATGCATATTCATACTTTTACTGAAGCTGACTAAATCTGTCTTCACATTCAACACTTCTAGATGTTCATGATATATCGTTTTTACACTCTTTTTTTTCTTTTCTTTTGTGCACAAAATGGGTTAATCTAGCTTAGCAAATGTTGGGGAATTTGTCTTCTAGATACCTTTAGTCGTGCAAGTACTATGCCTCCTCCCTGTTTCTCGTATATAAGTAAATTGGCTACTGTTTGTTTATGAGCATACCCCAACAAAGTGAAATTAAAACTAGCTCGAGATAGATCTTTTAGTACAAGGTGTTAACTTCAGTGTATAATCCTAGTCGTTCATTTCATTGCATCGTAGCTTATCTTAATTTCGTTGAACCATCACGTATTTGTTGATTGAATAACTCTTGGTATGTTTTGTTTGTTAAGTGGCGGGGAGCTTTAGATTAAAAATTTTATTTATTTATTGTGTTTTACTTTTATTAGAATTATAAGGATGTTTGTCATTAGGTTCTAGGTAATTATAATTCATATAAATACTTCTTTATTGTATTAGGGAAGAATTTTTGTCTATTTTTCAATCAAAATATTCTATTTCTCTTAAAGCCTTGGTCTATTTTTTGAGTTCTTTGTAGATCTTAGATTAAATATATGTTTTTTGTATTTTTAGATTAAAGTAGTATGTTTCTACGCTGCTGCGTCATTAAGGAGTAGTTATAGGCCATATTTATGGGTATAGATTAAATCATTCCCATGATACAAGCCAAAGATAATTTGTGCTTTAAAAATAGAGTGGGCGTTCTTTGTATTAGGTTAATGAAATATTACTATTTTTGTTCTTTGTAGATTGGATTTTCTCCTTTTCTCTTCTGTTTTTGGATTGCACACCTCATTTCAATGGCCGCCATATCACGGTTCACCAACTCTTTTAATGGCCTTTAGTTTAAGAGGTACAATATATATATACATCTTGGTCATAGTATATATAGATAGTGTAGAAATTGCTGACAAGATTGTAACTCAATAATTAAAGGAAATAAGACTATAATTTATAATTATTAGGAGATCAACGTGGTAGTTACATCTTTTTCTCTTGATATACCGGGAGCATGAGCAAATGAAGTGAGAATGATTTCCAATACCATAGGACTAGTTTCCAGTCTTCCCCAGGAAAACTTTTATTTATTTATATTTCTTTGGTGACCTCTTTTATATGTTTTTAAAGTGTGTAATGTCCAGAGTAAATACATTATTATATAATAAATAACAAGTATGTTGAGTTTTCAATTAAATGGAATCTTATAGGAAATACAGATTGATATATCCCGACTGTATGCATTATCTCGCCAGTTAATGTGTTATGAACTGTAGCTGCGATAGTAATTGTCTTGTACTAAATTTGTTTCATACACCAGTCAATTCCTTTTATAAAGGTAACCACTATGACATATTTTGAATGTACTAATGGAATATTGTTAATCCTTTGATTTTAAGTTTTATTTTGTTCAATCACATCTATTTGAAGCGTCAGTATTTGAATTTGTTTGTCAGGAGACTGCGAAGGAAAATGCAACCATTGCGTATTTATATTACGATTTGAATATTGTCAAATTCAGTCTGAACATACAAAAGGTGGGTTGAAAAATCAAATATTGCTTCTTATTTTATGGTAAGAAGTAATCAATAATGTTGTGAATTAAACAGTAATTTATCTTTTGTCTTTCTCTATTTCTAGCAAAAACCCTAAACTTATTGCCAAAAGCAAAGCAACCGATTTGATGTTTTGGAGTGAAATTCTTACAGTTGACAAAAGATCACGAGGAAACTGTCCTAGCTAGCACTTGTGGCTCCAAGAAATAAAATTCTCTTATAATCATTATTCAAAAGAACAAATTGAGAATAGATTAGAAATACCTACCGAAGGTAGAGACTATAAATGACAACGGCCAAGGGCAGTAGAAGGCAGCCGCCTCAGCTATCTACGTGTAAGTTTGCATGAAAATGTCAAATAGTAAAAAACTCCTAAAGGCATAGAAGGGCATTTTGGTCATTAAATATTTTAGCATGCTAGGAAACTTGGACAAGGAAACCCGTAAGCGGTTTCAACTATGTAAGCAAAAGCTGTTTTCTTCAGGTCTTCTCTGGTTTTTAGGAGAAAGAGAGAGACATAGAGCGGAAACATTTTATCTATTTTTTCAGGAACAAACTTTTTATCTAATATTTTTGGTCTCGGACAAAGTCAGTCTTAACTTGCAGATAGATAAAGAGAAGAGAGCTAAAAGAGTTTTGTCTTTTATTTCCTTGCATTCAATTCCATTCTTCCTTCTTCTTCCCCTTCTCCTTCTCCTTATGTTCTCTCACTCCCTCTCCTTTATATGTGTGTGCGAACTAAAAAGATGGTAGTGAAAGAAGGAAAAATTAGGCGATTATGTCGGTAATGGGTTTTGCAAGTGCTGTTAGAGGAGGAGTGCTAGAAGACGACCAAGTGGAAGCCAAGTTCATAGATAGTTCTTTCATGGCTACCAATAAAGTCATTAGCAACTCACCTCAACTAGAACAGCAACAGCAGCAGCATCAGAATCTAAATCATCATCATCACCAACAACAACTACAGCATCATCAAATACAAGAACATCACCGCCACGGACACCACTATCATCAGATTCCTTACGGAATGATGCAATCTTCTTCTTCATCGTCATCTATGCATGGGAACTTGATGTAATCTCCCTACCACCTAGAAATTAAAGCATAAAAAAACCCGTTACTCTTAGTCTTCTTTCTGGAAGGCCTAAAATTAAGAACTTTTTGTTGCTTTGAAATACTCATCGTTTATTTGAGTTTCTGTTCTCAATTTTGGTTTTGCATGTACTTTTTGGTGTCAGCAGTGGCAAAGATGCTGGAGCTTATGATTTGGGAGAATTGGATCAGGCCCTTTTTCTTTATCTTGATGGACAAGATCCCTCCACTGTTCAAGACCAAAGACGTTAGCTTTCTTCCTCTTCTCTCACAAAAATTCGTTCTTTTCTGCTTGTCTTTGTATCTGCTACAGAGATTCTCCATGGCAAGTGCTGTCTGGGTCACAGAGAAAGCATGTTCAACAGATTGAATCTGCTAGTACTTTCTTTGACCACATCTTCTCAGCAGGAGGAAAGATGGAACAAAAATATTTTTTGCTTCAGAATTTCAAGACTCTCTCATATTCTTTTCGAAATCAATTTTGTTTCTTATTGTTGGGAGATTGGACCACGGCATGTAGCCAAACCCAAACATATCATAAATTCCTTCTTCAATTTCTACATGTACTAAAAATGGTACGAATAGGGTATGGGGTTGTCTTTGCTTTTTATTCCCTTTCTTCCCGACCTTTTCTGTTTTGATGGCATAGAGAGCTACAACTCCATGAAGATTTCTACACTCCTTCTACTCATGCCCCATGCTTTTCTTGCCATGTCTCTCTTTTGCCTCTTTTGTACTATTAACCTATAACAGGAATTATTGTTAGTAATAAATTGTATGCCCATGTTTGCAGAGAGTTCGGGGATGAGACCTCCTACTTTGAACATTTTCCCTTCTCAACCTATGCACGTAGAGCCATCATCGACCAAGGTATCTCACCATTAAACCGTTAGTATGTCAAAGTACGGTCATTTCTTTTCTTGCGATACCCTATATAAAAAATAATGCCTTAATGGGTTTGTTTGGATTTGGTAGACTAATAATACCACAGGTTTAGTTTCTCCTTCAACTAGTCGTTCAAAGAGACCATCAGAGCCGTCCATGGAGCTGGCCAACGCAAGAAATGATGCTACTCCATCTGCTTCCGAACCTGCTAAAGCTGTCAAGGTAGTAGGAATATGTACCAGAATATTATATTACATTAAGGAAGCTTTGCAATATTCAAATCAAGAAACAAAGTCTTCCTCTATATAGATATGTTCACTATAACTAAACTGGGATTCCCAACGGCCGTTGTTCTGAAAGTTATATTTAATAACTCTGATCCCATGATATTGCAGCGCGAAGGCAACCGTAAAGGTCCAACGACGTCAAGTTCTGAGCAGGAAGGACCCAAGACACCAGACCCTAAGGTGACTTACTTGGGTTCACTTTTTATAACATACGTTTAAATTTCTGCTTCTTTTACTTTCTCGAACACAATTTTGAATGTTATCCCATAACCAATTTCTATATAGACATTGAGGCGACTTGCTCAAAATAGAGAGGCAGCCAGGAAAAGCAGGCTCCGGAAAAAGGTCAGTCTCCACTTGAAATTATTGGTTTTAATACTTTATCCTAATTACTCAGGCAAGGGAATTCAACGCATGGAATTACATACATAAGATTTTCAATATTTTAGGCTTATGTCCAGCAACTGGAGTCAAGCAGAATAAGGCTTACCCAGCTGGAACAAGAACTGCAAAGAGCCAGAGCTCAAGTGAGTGTCTATATCTAGGTTTTCTCATCGCTTCAGTTGTCAATGCCTTTTTTTCTTTACAATTTATGCTTACAATCCCCATTTTTTTAATTTCTTTTAATTTTTTGTGTTTACAGGGTCTGCTCTTTGGTGGAGGTGGTGTTCTAGGAGGAGACCAAGGCCTTCCAATTGGTATCAACAACGTCAGCTCAGGTACTTCAACTGGCCAACTAAGATTATGATCTTAAACTTCTTTTTGCCTTTTTCTTCTTCTTCTTCTTCTTTTAATAATAAGCAATTGTTATCCGCATTTATAGATGCCGCTGTATTCGACATGGAATACGCGAGATGGCTGGAGGAGCACCACCGTCTGACTTGTGAACTTCGGGCAGCAGTTCAGGAGCATCTACCTGAGAATGAGCTCAAGTACTTCGTCGACAACTGCTTAGCTCACTACGATGTAGTGATGAACCTTAAAGGCATGGTTGCAAAAACCGACGTCTTCCATATTGTTTCCGGCATGTGGAAGACTCCGGCCGAGCGTTGCTTCATGTGGATGGGAGGTTTCCGCCCATCTGAGCTCATCAAGGTAACTAACCTAATTAATTAACCCTACCCTTTTCATACATTATCCGTAATTATATTTGTTACAAATATATAAAAGAATTTATCATTAGAAGAAGCATCATACGCACACCTATATATTCATTTAATAAGAAAGTTGGAACATAAGACAAGGGAAGCATACATGTGAATCAAACTTAATGTGAATGTTAAGAATAGCCAAATGATGTGGGGGATATTATGAGAGTGAGTGCACGAGGTTGCATAATGCTATGTATTATTATTATTATGATCATTATTATTGCATGGTGCAACTTGTCGGTCGTATTGTATATAAAACATAGGGGAAAGAAGATCGAGATCAATGAATGACGATAGGAATTGTGAAGGTTTCTAGTATTGGGTAGAGTTAGGTGTCAATCCAATAAAGCCAATGTCCGTTACTACAACATGTAGTTATCATGGAGAGAATTGCACGGTTCTTGACTCTGTCTTCTAATGTCATTTTCATTGATATATTATCCTCGTTTTCACTTCACCTCGACCTTTGGTGTGTAACGAATAAATATGCGAAATTATATTGATAACCCACTTGAAGAAAATAAATGAACAAATAAAATGGTTAAATAAGCTAGGAAACACATGATTGCGAAATTTTAATTGTAACAGCGGTTAATTAAAAAGATATATCAACTATTGATGCAGATAATACTCAACCAAATCGAGCCTTTAACAGAGCAGCAAATCCTAGGGATCTGTGGATTGCAACAATCAACACAGGAGGCTGAAGAAGCTCTCTCACAAGGACTTGAAGCTCTCAATCAGTCTCTGTCAGACACTATAGCTTCTGATTCACTGAGCTGCCCTCCAAACATGGCTAACTATATGGGGCAGATGGCTATAGCCATGAATAAGCTCTCCACACTCGAAGGTTTTGTTAGACAGGTACGCCATCTCTTGTCCTCCAACCCCATATTCGGGGGGTCCCAGGAACAGGAATCTGTTCCTGTTTGGGTTCGGAAAACCTAACCCAATATATGAAATAATCCCGTGTTTCAACCTAAATAGTGTGTGCTGGTGG
>JANIJF010000005.1:60244404-60261535 GCA_024520955.1 Erythroxylum bequaertii
TTTTTATTATTCCAATTTTATAGTTTTTTTAAGACATACAAATCAAAATCTTGACTTATTATTATTAAGTTAATTTTAATTTAGATCGTTCGCAAAAATTTGCTCTCCATATTTTCAATTTAGAAGTTATATTTTTATATGCTATACAACCTAATGGATATCCAAAAACTCGAATAACCCAATGGATATGGATATAGATATAGGTTGAGTCATAAAAAATGGATATGGATATAGGTTTAGTAAAACCCGAACCGAACCCTACCCATTGCCACCCCTTCACCTAACAAACCGAAAATCATGTATAATTTAAAGGGTTGTATCGACCATCTTTTGATTCATTACAATTTCATCACTGTTACATCATGGTTTGTAATAAAAACCTCCATTTAGAACGGCCCCATTTAGAAAATCAGCAAGCAATTACAAGAGCAACCAAGTTACAATTCTTGATCATAAAAGCCATGATATACTTCAGGTCTAGAGTAAAATACAAGCAGGAGAAAATGGTTTGCAAATTGGGACTTCAAAGTTAACCAACACAAAAGCACATTGCTCTTTTACATCCTACTTCGTCGCTTGGGCAATGATATTACTTATTGAGCTGGCTTGCTCTTTTGCTGTCTCCACTAATGAATCCTGCAGGTCAACAAACAATATCCTCACACAACCTAGGAAAGTACAGAATTGAACCCATTGTTGAGAAAAAAACCATACCTGTGCAGCTATTAGCCTGGCAACTGTTTTTTTGCTCGACTCCTGAAGTTCACCAGCTATCAAAAGTTCATCCAATATGTAGTACGCCTTCCACATTAAAGCAGTAATCAACAAAGTTGAACGCTTTTACTATCGATACATAAGTAATCCACAACAACTTGCTTCAATTGTTGAGATAAATAGTATATAAAAATCTTACTAGTAAATGAACAAATCAATCTTTAGGAAACGTTAGGACACAATTTCAGGAGAGCAAATCTATATATACTGCAAAATAAGACATATACCTTATGGAAGTTGAAGATCAAATCTAATTCACAAACCTGGAAGCAGAACCAAAGGACAAGAATATCAATCTTCAGAAAGAAGCAAATAAAACCCAGGTCATTGTTGTCTTTAGAAGGTTGAAAGTTAAATTTTTGTTACTAATGCCAAGCATAATGCTCGGTAAAATTAGCAGGTAGTCTGTGGTTGATCAATCAATAAACAAAAAAACAGGACATGCTTAAAATTCAGTGACCATGGGACAAACTTCTTTATGGTGTTAAAGAGTTGCTAATTTTCAGTAAAATAGAAATAAAAAATGATACCCCAAAAATACTTATACTATCATCGGAAGTTTTTAAAAAGATGAGAGTGCAGCATTTTATCGTGCACTGGTTGATGAACACAATTCTCCCAAAAATATAAAAATGTCCAAATATTTGAAACAACTGACAACTGTCTAAATTAGCCAATAAAGCATCATTTCTAAGAATAATTTTTAGATTCCAACATCTCATACAATAGCGAATAGTGAAAATTATTAGGAAATCAACAGCCTGAAAAACAAACCAGGCATTCATCTAGAATGCTATGAAGTATGAATTTACTCACACTGCCAAAATATCGGTCCAGAATCTCAACATAGTGATGAATTATCTCAAGAACTTCTAGTTCATTGTCATCCTGATCAATGCACATGCAGAAGTAAAGACTGGCATATCTGCATAATACACATGTTGAATAGTTGATCAAATTTACATACGCCAAAATTTTTAATCAAATTCTACATTAAGGTTGAACATGGCTCTTAATTTTTTCCACCTTTTATAGACAGCTTTCAATCCTCTCCATTCAACAAAATTACAAAGCTTGGGTCCTCGAGTCAGAATTACTCCACTGAGCTCCCGAATAACCTGATCAAAATAGTGTTACATGCACCAATTAGGCATATTATTAAGTGAAACATCAGTATAATTCCAGATCATAGTCAAACAAGAGGAAGAAAATCTGATGCAATAATATGGTGAAAATCTACTGGCATAGGATATGAAGGAAGACAAACTATGTGTCAATAGCAACAAGAATTGGAAGCAATCATTCACTGTAAGGTGTACCACCAAGGCAAACAATCTATAAACTGCTGAATAAATAAATAAAAAAAGCAGAATAAAGATCTGCAGTAAGAGAAGTTGGGAGCTCTACCTTACTTCTTTCTTTCTGGGAATAAGGTGAGTACCATTTCGTTAACCTCACTTTTCCTTGTCGACTAATAAGAAGCACAAAGTGAATCTGAAAAATGCAAGCATGTAAACACTTACAAAATCTCCACACCAGAAAACACATATAAGCTGGAAATTTAACAGGTAATTATTACAAATCGCAAGGAAGTAGCAATCATCATCATCAACATGCAGTTGCAGTCCCGCTGAGGCGCGGGGTCTGGGGAAGGATGTAGCAATCAGTTAATCTTAAATTTTATTCATCAATCAAAATCCTTTTGATGTGAATGCCAGATCTATCCAAACACTAAATATTTTAATATTTAAGACAAACCCATAAAAAAGCTAATAGATGTAAATCAATAATTGCTAACAAAATAATCATGAAGACGGAAACAAACAAATAGATTCAGATCGAAGTGGGAATTTAGTAAATCAAACAAAAGAAAAAGAAAGATCGAAGAAAATTATTAAACATAACCATTATAAGTGAGACCAGAAGTGGTGGAGAGCTGAATCCAAATTCACCCAACTGAACCTCCCAAGCTTGGCCGTGTAAATTGTAATACGGTACCAAAAAAGGCTGCTTTGTTCTTCTTAGTTATGGCTTGAGCTATGCGAAAATGGAGAAGAGTTCACCAATGGAAACGTTGAAACGAGAAAACAAGCACTGGTGACCTTGGGCCAAGCTTGTTCAGATGTTCGTCGACAACCAAAGCCCAGATCAATCTTAATTGCTATTATCCATCCAAGCCCAATCTTTGAAGAAATTTTGTTGAGGACTTTGGAAAGTCAATTGTTATTGATTTGGTAAGACTTGCGTAAAATCTTTTCATTGGTGGTGGTCAGCAGAAGTTCGTGACTGACAACATTAGTTAGAACTTTAAACTTTCTTAGACGGTGGTCAGCAGAAGCTCGTGACTGACTACGTCACTACAATAAGTAGCCTTATCAGTTGCCAACTTTTAAGATTATCAGCTCAGAAAGCTTAACATGTTGCCTTTGCCATTAACCAGATTTCAGGTGTCAATGTCATCCCAACTCTTCAACCATTCTTCTACTTCTTCCTCGACCTTCTTCACCTCTAAAAATTATGCTCCCAATAACAGAACAAGTTTTAACAATTATCTTCCACTGCCACGAGCTGTCTCTGTAACTTCAACTTGTTCATGGGTTAGATGGAAGGTCAAGGTACATGTTCATAGTCCCCAGGGTTCTAGGGAAGAAGTACGAGAAGAGGAACAAGAGCAAGAAGAAGAGTATCAAGTACTGACAGCCGTGAGAAGCAAGTTCAACGATATTACAATCGTCGACACTGCTAAAGCCAGGATGTTGCTTTTAGATTCTACTAGTATGCTCCCCACTTAATTACCCTTTTGCGTATTCTTCTTCTTCTTCCTGCTTTTCAATTTAATGACGCAGTGATTGTGAGTTTATGGTCGCAAGAGGGGGGAAAACATTGTACCTTTATTTTTGTTTAGTATAGCTAATGGCTTGTGCATTCAGATAATGTTCACAGCATCCTTAATAAAGAGGGGGAGCGATGGACTGGATCATATTGGGTATGTAATTGTTATGAAGAAGCTTCCGTCATGTCCTTGTCCTTTCTTCCTCTCTTTTCTATGATCATCATTTGTAAATTATTTATTACCTTGATTGTTGATCATAAACTTAACTCATTTCTATTTGATGATTATTTCCTCTTTTCTTTCTTTGAGCATTTTTATAAACCTCTCTTACGAATGTATATCCTCTTGCATATTAAGAGGTAAAAGAACACGTAAATTGTGTGTCCCTTGAATATCTGAAACAAACTGCATCATTGTGCAGGATGAGTTTGTTAGTTTGCCAGCTGTTATTCCAGAAGGTCCAATTGCAATCTTTGGCCTGGTAATTTTCTTCATTTCCGTCGCTGTTTCATATCAACGGCCCAGTTGGTATCTTGCCGGCTCGTGTTTGAAAGTGAATATCTTAATCATTTAGGGTGGAGGTACTGCTGCTCACCTGATGCTTGATGTATGGCCTTCATTAGAGATTGAAGGTTGGGAGATTGACAAAATTGTAAGGGAGATTACCTTTCTTTAATAGATTATTGATGAAATTGTAAGGGCGGTTACCTTCTTTAATAGATTATTCTATTACTATTCAAGAATCCATTTCTTTCCCTATATATTGGAGCCTTTCCGTTGGTAAATGGAACTATCATTTTCTTTCAATCTGTTGCATTTTGATTTGGTCCGTTTCAACTATTGTTCATCATTATTCACTTAAGAATCGGTGGTTTTTGAAGCCTGTGAGGAACCTGAAATTTCGATGTTGAAACTGTTAAGATATTATTCTTCAGTCTTTAATATGAAAGTTGGGGAAATTCTCTATGAAGCAAACATTAAGATTTAGGTGTACTCAAAGGCAGTAGTGGTAAGATATTTCTCCACTGCAGTGTTTGAAATCCCATAAAGAAACTTAGGATATATGTTTTGTTAGATAAAAATCATCAATTGGGAAGTACTACCAGTGAACTTCATGGATTAGTCTGATGAGCTGAAGATAATGCTCTGTACGAGAAATCTTTTAGCAGATATGCTACACAGAATAGTTATGACAGCCAATTTTCCCTTTAGTGTTGGAAATTTTCTCTCATAATATTGGCCTTTTCTGTGTAACCATCAGAACTTAGTTACTGCAAACTATTTATCTTCTTGTTTTGCTCATGTTGTCCACATGAATATATTCTCGTGAAAATTCAAAATTTCTTAAATCTGTGAGAGAAAACTACTGCTTGCTTCTCAGCCAAAGCAGAGATTTCCTCCTTACTGGATATTTGTTCATTTTAGTTAATTGATAAGGCTAGAGAATTCTTTGGGCTATCTGATCTTGAGAATCATACTCAAAGCGGTGGCGTACTCAATATTCGAATTGGTGATGCCCTTTCTCCCACAGGAACTGATTGTAAAAGATATGCTGGTGAGTGTTCTTTATGATTTCATAATTCAAGAATGAATTCTTTCTCCATTTACCTGACTCTTATTAGAGCTAGTGCACTCCTTGTGTAGCAAACAACTCTTTGGGTTTCATTAAGGTCAGTGAAGCTCAAAATCCTCATGTTGCAGATGGATACTCTAATTTCAGATTGAGCACACTTTGACATCCTTTTTTTTTTTTTGGTCTAGAGTTACTCTAGTTAGCCTTCTCTAGACTGGCATTAAATTAATTGTTTCTAATTTATTTACTTGTATCACTTTCCTTGCTCAAGCTTTTGCTAACATTGAGTAATTATGACTACTCAGGCATTATCATTGATTTGTTCTGCGAGGGAAAGGTTTTGCCACAGTTGGAAGAGGTATACGCCTTATCTGTTATTTAAGTTGCTACTTGCATGATTTGCAGTCCCATCATGTAAATAAGAAAGAAAGTGATAGACCCAAGACAACTCAGAATAAATTTACAGATATAGTAAATATATATATATATATACATATATGATGTTAGTTGCGGGGGGGGGGGCTGACAACCTCATGATTAGTTGTCAGCTAACCGAATCTATTATTCCTAACAGATTCTTAGTATAAATAAGCAATAGACATGAGGAGAGAGCATCATTGCATATACTGTGAGTGTGTGAGCCATAGGCTGGAGGTACTGGTCCTCGAAACCAGATTATCGTTTGTATTCGTTTACTGAAATCTATAGCAAATACCTATTTCGTCATACCTGTTTTCTGGAACCTATCAGAAAGCTGTCAACTGGGTGCATTGCTCTCATTCATAAGTTTAGACAAGCATAGTTGATTAGCATGTGCACTTTCCCATCTCCAGGATTAAAACATGTAATTCCAGTGGAAGTGTAGGCTATGAATAAATTGTACAAAGTAGAATCAGAAAGTCTCTTTTACCCGAATGGTTTTCATATGCAAATGTACACCTTGGGTTCTGGCAATTTGAGAAACAGAGCAGTGAGCTTTTTGAAAGATTTGCCATTAAAGCAAACTATCTGGAGAATTAAGGAGATCAAGGCTGCTAGATGATAATGAGTTCACATTTTGATTTTGAAATTTTTCACAAATATGTACGGATCACATTTACTTCTGCCTGAAGTAAGAAACTTATCATCTTTGTTCTCTGAAATTCAGAGATAGGTTTGTTCTTTCCAGAAAGAAAGGTTACATCTACTCCTTTATATATTGGTAATGTTGTTTTCTTTTATTATATTCATCCCTTATTTCCTACATTCATTTGACAGGTAGAAACTTGGTTAGAATTGAAAGGTAGATTAGCTCCCAATGGTCGCATCATGGTGAATTGTTCTGGAATCAATGAAGAATCAGATAGTATAGATGCTAGACACCATTCTCAATCAGTTGATGGCATGTGGGTTGAAAATTCTACCATCAAGGCACTATCTAAAGCATTTTCTGGACAAGTATGTTGTTCTCTCTGTTTTTTGTTAGCCAGCAATGCTTGGGTTTTGTAACATAGTTGATCTTAATCCATAAAACCAATCCAAGTGATCTTGTTGATGGATATGAAACGACTCAAATCTCGAAGCCTATAAAGTACAAATGACCCTGCAGTTCCATAAATTGTTTTTCCTAGTTATTCACACTAAGCCACTGAGCATTTACTAGTAAGTATCAAATCAAATTCCTTGTAATGGATGGTTGCATCAGACAAATTCTATTGAGATGTTATATGTTCCAAGTGCAAGCATGTGGTTAACTCCTTGAGGTAGCTGTATAATTTACCATGCTTTGCTTATAGGACTCCTTTTCATTTTTCAGAAAGCGTAAACAGCATATTGTTACAAAGTTATCTAGCATCTAAACGTTTTTGAAACTTAAAAAGTTATTATGAAGTCATTTCATTGTGGTTGTAAATGCAACTTCTTTATGTAAGTGCAAATTTCATGTGAAACTCAAATCATTGTCACATTTAGGTGAGCAAGTCTTGAGCTTATGGGTGCTGAGGCATCTAACAACTGCTTGACAACTATATACAACCTGTTGGAGCAATTTGCATTGAAAATGCAAGATTTCTGCTAAGTGTTTGTTTCTATGCAAGTTCATCAATTAAATTAAGAACCAAAAAGGTGAAGTGGATAGAAATAAGCAACTTTTTCAAACTGAACTGAGGAGGGTTTCGTTTTTCTGCCTTTGTTTAACTAACAATACTAAAGTGAAGTAAGCTTACAATTTGAACTTTGACTAGCAGTTGAGCTGGAAAAAAATGTCAGAAAACAAAGGCGCAAACTATCTTGCACTGACAGGGCCTTTGCCAGATTTGACATCATGGTCAAGTGCAGTTCCTGGGCATTTGAGGGAAAATGTTATGCAATGGAGGCCTTGTAGCTCTGTTAACTGACAGATATTATATTGTTCAACTGGTTAAGCTATCAGTAAAAGGTGCGACTCTTGTAACTCAATAATCATCCAGATGATTATTACACGAGATGACCAAGAAAAACAATTGTATAAGGTTTACAGTTATGCATTATGTTGTCAGTATTATGATTTCATCTTTATCGTACTGCAATCTTGAAAACTAAGCTAGTGGGAATGGATGATTGTCCTGCTGAGATGTGTATAATGGATCACATCGGAAGATCCTTTCTCATTATTGAACAGTTCTTCAATGTGGAGAGCCTTGGAGCAACTAATAAAAGTTGTTCCTTTGTGATCAAAAAGTCACATATTCGAAACATAGAAATAACCTCTTCGTAAAAATATAAGAGTAAGGTTGTGTACATCAATAATCCTCTCTAGATCTTCGCAAAGTAGAAAATCTTATTTACCGGGTATGTTGACTTTTTAACTTTCTCCAATCTTGCACTATTGCATGTAATATATGACTAGCTATATAATGCTATATGAGTTCGTATTTATGCCACGGATTTTTCTGAGACATTGATTGGCATTGTTCTGCTCACATCACATCTTGGCAGCTTGGTTGTCTGTTACAAATCCTAGCATAAGGCTCTCTTTTTTCGGTTTCAAATACTTACTTTTGACGTGATCTATTTTTATTCAAATATTATGCTTTTTAGTATGATTTTCTTGTCAAAATTAGGTTGTATGTAGATTGCAATAATATGGGTATAATAATGTATAACACAGCCTACTCTGTTGGTACTTTAAATTGTGCTACAAGAAAGCTGCAATGAGCATTGACTGGAAATTTCCATCTGGTGAGGTTGGAAAAGTTCACTTTCAACTGGTGTTTAAATACCAACAGGCTGTCCTGTTAAAAACCTAGGCTGCAGCTCTGCTTCAAAAAACCACTAAGGCCTACCTATGCTTCAGTCGCTGTACAATAGCTATTCTAAGATGGTAGACAAACTACTAGCAGAATAACTATATCACCAGCAATAAAAAGAGAGAGTAACAAAAGGCATCAGGGAGTTTCAGTAGTTCACTATGCTGCATTTGCTGTATATACCATCTGGTGACAGTTTTGCAAGCTTAGTGGCATTTCCATTCGGGTAGAAATTCAGCTTCTGTATGCTTTTATCCACTCCGTTTGGGAACTTGTGAGCTTGCAGGAGAGGGTCCAATTGTCCACACGATGCTGCAATGAGTCCTGCATTTAAGATGAAATGTCATTCATGTAAACGTGAAAGCCAACTGAAATCACAATTTCTTAATCAAGCTCAACACTTGTAAAGTCTAGAGCAATAAACAGCAAAGTAATGTTAGGTTATGGACTAGTGTTCGTACTTCCGAGGGTCAACCCAGAGACCGCGTGAATACACTAAACAAAGGTGCTCATCTAAGTTTGAAATACAATCAGGAATCTAGAGAGGTACCTGTAAACAAGGGAGAAGGTTTGCCGGGTCTAGATTTGAACTCAGGATGGAATTGAACACCAATATAATAGGGATGATTGGGCAGCTCAACAATCTGCAATATCAATTTTACGCCAAAAATGCAACTCAGAATCACATCCAGACTATTCAATCTAATTCCAGATCAAAATGCTTTTTAAATAAATAGTAAATAATATGGATAGTCAATACCTCCATTCGTTGTCCAGTTTCATCTTTGCCTGTAAACGAGAGACCAGCATCCTCCAGATGTGCTACCATGTCTGGATTCACCTGCAAAAGAAACATCGGCCATACTTCTATTAAATGACAAAGACTTGACCTTTTCTTATTTACTTCATGTGTACTCTGATATAGCTTTGTATTCTCTACTGATATAAGGTTATTTGATTTAGAAAGAATAAAGTTTGTCCTTTGTTCTCTAAACATTTTCGGTCAACTCAAATCCTACAAAACTTGTGTAAAATAACTTGTTCTCCCATACCTCATATCTATGCCTATGTCTTTCATCGATGAAGCTTTTATTCCCGTATCTGACAGAGTACAGCAGAAAAAGATCAGCTAATCTCAGACAAGTCCACGGAGCAGAAACTTTGACAA
This sequence comes from Erythroxylum bequaertii, assembly GCA_024520955.1. Classification (NCBI taxonomy): domain Eukaryota; kingdom Viridiplantae; phylum Streptophyta; class Magnoliopsida; order Malpighiales; family Erythroxylaceae; genus Erythroxylum; species Erythroxylum bequaertii. Next base: position 60,254,019 of record JANIJF010000005.1, read on the forward strand.
CATTTATTTCTCAGATTAAGGAATTCCAGTTAACTTGCGAACAACTATGTTAACAGAGTTGTACAAAGTAGCTTATTCACAACAAAATTGATGCCACTTACAATTTTGCAGATTTGGAGTCCATGATTTTAAAATACGTCCTCCTAGAGCCAACACGCATGGTGCCTCCCATATGAGTTTTTGAACCCTGTTAGAAGGCAAAAGTTTCAAATTGAGCACGAAAAATGAGAGAAAATTAGGTTTCATAGGGTAAATCTCAAGCTAGTTAAATGTCAGAACCTCAGGCATGAAAATCACACAAGGATTCTTAGTCTTGGGATCAAATTCAATGCTGTTAGCATCATGCAGACCGAGAACAGAACGTGCAAACTCAATAACCGCAATTTGCATTCCCAGACAAATGCCAAGGAATGGTTTTTTATTCTCTCGCGCATACTTAGCGGCAAGAATTTTCCCTTGAACACCTCTGTCACCAAATCCCCCTGGCACAAGAATGCCGTCGGCACCCTGAAAATAGAAGCTATTAAGAAGGCTGCAAAATGAGGTTGGCATTTCTTAAGGGGAGCTTAGAAAATTTCTTCTACCTTTCACTAATATCAGAAATTAAGCAATAGCTGTACAAACCTTTAACAATTTCCATGCAGCTTTGTAAGCATCAGGATTCTGCAAGAACAGAAGAAACTCGAGATTTTTTAAATTTTCAAGGATCTATCAAGCAAACATTTATGACTTCAAATTAATGACCTCTTTAGCTGTTTCTTCTTCAAGGTCAGTAGCTGCTACCCAATCCACAGCAAGCTTCTTGCGCCGATAAACAGATGCATGCAAAAGAGCCTGTGAAGAACAAAAATAATTTTGTAATCGACAGTAACAGATATCCCAATTCTCTGGCTACATAAATTACGCCACTTCTTGCACAACTTTTCAGACTCTTAGACATTGCTATGAAACTTGATCAAAGCATATAATACAAGCAAGCGGGTCATTCCATACCTCTATAATGATTAGGAAGAAGTTTCCAAGAGAAATGGCTTTTATATCATAAGAATTGACGAGATAGGAAGACTTTCAGTAGACTTTTTTTTCCCCCTTCATGTTACAATTATCCATGATGAGGTAATGGAAAAACAAACGGGCGCTAGTATTGGGTACTGTTTATTGCAAGCTCACAGCGTTTTTAACTCTCACTTTTACAGAGTTTCTCTAAAGCATCACTTGTCTTTCTCTTCTCGAGCATGCTAGCCACTATCAACGGATGACAATTGCAAAATGTTCAAGCCACTTAAAACTGGTTAAGTCCCAATTGAATATTTGTAGCTACTCTAAGAATACAAAATTTTAGTTTTTATATTAAAAATACTAAGAAGCATTATTATAAAACAAGAATAGCACCTGGCATTTCTGCTAAATTCAGTCATATGAACAGACAAACTTTTTGACGGAAAAAAAGTTCAAAGTAAATAGGAACATGATGCGGAAAGTACCTTCAGCACAGAAAGGTAAGCATCTGGAAGGCCTGTATACTTCCCAACCATGGCAATTCGAACCTATTATGTAAAAATTAATGAAGCCATTCTCAACAAGCGAAAAGTGACAATTGGTAAATAGTTGAGTCGACATTTTCTCAGGACTTACCTGCTCATCTAACATGTCACACATTTCAGCCCTTGCAGTCCAGTCTACCAAATTTGGTTGCCTTGCATTTCTGCACATTAGAAGGCATAATAGTATATGGGTGTCAGGAAATAGAAGATATCACTGAAGACCATTTGGTCTATGCATCAAAAAAGGAGAAATAAAGAAGAGTAGGTTCATTAGACAAACCCATTAAGGTTCAGAACTCCCAGAATTGCTTCATGAGCCCTTTGATCCTAAAGGAGGATAACAAAGTAACATTATAATTCTAAAGTTGGAAGCTGCAGCACACGTTAAAAACAATCTCAAAGCTGGACTAGAAGTACTTACTCTTAAAAGTAAAGGAATATGCCAGATGTTGGGAACATCATAGAGTGTGACTATGTTCTCTGCCTGGATATGCTATTTCGTCTCAGTAATTTGGGCAAAGTTTCTGAAGTGATATGTAAGAAAAATTCATATTCTCGTCAACATACCTGTACATGGCAAAACTGAGAGAGTTTCTGCTTTACGTTCTCATCAAGTGCCTGCAAGACATTTCAACCTTATAACACAAATGAAGCCAACTAAAATGTGGTTTGTGTGTCATCTCAGTGAGAGTGTTGAAGACAGAGATAGGAAGCAACCGCTGTGCTGCGACATGCTAGGATATTTGGTGTCAATCCTAGACCTCGTAATCCTCGAACACTGTGCTGAGTTGGCTTTGTTTTCTGCAGAGAAATAGCATTTCAGAAGCTTCAGTGGACGTATTTATCCATACAGTTATGATAATATTGAGAAGTTGTCAGGAAATTCACCTGTTCACCGACAACATTTAAAACAGGCACAAGACTGACATGAATTAAGCAAAAGTTACCAGCGCCTGAAATAAAAAATAGTAATTAGAAGAACTTGGTAGCATTGGAAGGCTAGAGGCAACCATATAAACTGTGTCACAACAATGTTCTTACCCACACGGTATGAGAACTGTCCTAAAGCCTCGATGAATGGCATGAGAACATCACGCGTCAGTTTGATACCTAGAAATCTCTCATAATTTCCAAGGTCCAGATCCACCTTCAAACATCAAATAAACAAGTTAGCTTCTAAAACTTGGATACTTTTTCTTTCCTTTTGTTTTATGTACATAAAATCACTTCCCCATTGATATTAAGTTATATACTGTGAAGGTCCGATGAGTATCAACTGGATATCAACCTTTTGGTAGTTGTTGATTAATTTTCAGATTTAACCAAAATAATCGGCCCCAAAGTTTATCATCAGATCGATTAGAAGCTGACAGAGTTCAAAACTGAATATCACAATCAGAAGGTAATGAAAGGTAGAAAATTTTGAGATACTGAGATTACAAAATGCTAAGCCAAAGCATGGAAAGTTCGTATACCCTTCTACAAAACTTGCCCCCTGAACCTTTTAGAAACTGGTTTAGGTGATAAAAGAACCTTTCTACTTAGATGCGTACCTCACCACCATCATCTCTAACAAACACTTCTCCATGCTCGAAAGGTGACATTGTCCCAGCATCGGTATGAAAACACACGAACTATGCTTCATAAGTAGAAGATATATATAAAATAAAATGTTATTCCAACAACTTTACATGCCTGTTTTTCTTCTCTTGCTACCAACCAATGACCTGAAAAATGACGCAAATGTTTCAGGTTCCAAAATCATGAAGAATTAAGAAAATATCTGCAAAATTCTTACATTAAGCTTATAACATCAATCTATAGATTACTATTCCAATGGTTAAAAATAAATCTGCAAAAAAATAAGCACCTACACATGGAATTTGATACAAAGATTTATATATCCAGATTTAATGTCGAAGAAGGGTGGAAATAAGAGATTTAAGTCCCAATACATCCCATCTAAACTCCAAACTCACTTTGTTCGCTTCCATCTTCAGCTTCTGAAGCTCCTCTAGTAAAGATTCATTAACCTTGTGCTTCTCTAAAATTAAACAGCCAATGAAAAGGGGATGAGCGTAAAACAAAGAAAATTAAGAAAGTAATAAAATTAGGGTTAAGGTTAGGATATTTCGAACACATAGAGACCATCACCATGCCGCCAGCAAACCAGCGCCTAAGCCATAACCACCATTTTCAACTACCCCCAGTCCATCTCCAATATACCACGAGTTCACTACCTAGCGAATGGATTCCCAAGATCCGAAACTATTTCACTGGCAGCACGCAGAACGCAAAGGCAACGACTTTGTAATCAGAGGACGTTCTCTGTTCTTCCTAGCCGTCCCCATCGGTGTTGTTCTCCTCGTCTTCCTTCTCGTTGCCTACGCTCGCTGGGTCTGTCTCTATGATATTCCTAAATTACCCACCAATTCTTCGCCACCAACGGGTCACCGACCACTAAGGCGTTGCCAATATCTCGGTACAGAGCTTATTTACTTCCCACCGCTTGCTCCTCTATTTGCCTGCCTGTCGTTGCCTGCTTCACCTTCTCTAGTTGTGGTTTTAGGGATTTTGCGTAAACGAAGAGAAGAATTGGGGAAAAACGAAAAAGGCTAGGTAGTTTAGGAGAGGATGGGTTGGGTTATTAGCTGTGTGGTTATTATCTGTGGGTATAATTTTGGGTCTAGCCAACAGCGACGTTTTATTAATAAAAGGTTGTCCAAACTATAACAAATTCGTGACGTTTTACTAAAACATCGCGAAAAATTTTATCACAATCCACGACATTTTATCAATAAAATGTCGCAGATTGTGTTATTTTCTTGTAGTGCCAATTGCAACACCAAACATAATCCAAGATAATCCCTATACCCAAATAAGTTTACAATCTCCCTTTAGTTTATTACAAACCACGTTCTTCTCTCTTAAGACATTTATGATATCTACACTTCTTGGAGTAAAATTTTCATCAAACTACTCAAATAAATTGCAACATTACTTTCTCTATACCCTCAGTGCTGAGGAACATGTATTAAGGTGTATGTGAGACTCATTCAAATGAGTTGCTTCCCTCTCGAATACTGGTTGACCAAGTTTCTTTCTAATCATAATTAAACCTTCCATTTTCCCCTCTTACTATATGGAATCAAAGAATTAGAAGATCTATTCTGCCTAAAATGAGGCCATTCATTTTAGATCGAATTGTTGACTTTTGCCATATGGTTGATTATCAACTACATATTGGTTAAAATTGAAACCATTTAGGTTGAAAGCTATATTGCTACTATTTAGCCCGGTCTAACATTTTGTGAAATTCGTTTATAATTTTTTTTTGATGAACCAAGCAACCGCAAGGTGGCCAATTGAAGCTTATAACAACCCCATTATACATATAATAAATAAGTACTCATTTATTTGTGACAATCATTCTTTAAAGTAATTACGCTATGCACATAATTTACTCCATATTTCAAAAATTCATAGAACCTCCTTATAGGGTTCTTTAACTTCCAAGAAGTTGACAGAGGGGCTTACAGTCCATAATTGCAACACATATAGACACGTTGACGCCCATTTTGTTGATGTTGATGATTGCATATATCAACATATCACAAAATCTGTCAAGTAATTACTTTCCACAACACCAAATCATTTTATAACCACTGGAATCAAAATAAAGGTAAGAAATAACTGAGATAAACAAAATCAAGTTTCTGCAATTGAACAAAGCAACTCATTCACTCATTGAACAAAGATAAGAAATATGCATAAGAAAGGAGAATGAGTAGTATTTGTTTAGCCATGAAATAAGAAATACCCAACTGGAACTTGAATTAATAAAGTAGCAAATCAGTATATTTATCAATATAATACATGTCATCAAAATATACACTTAAAAGATGAGCATTTAACAAATCAACACACACACACACACCAAACATACATACATACATATATATATATTTATAAGTAAATTAAAGCCCCACTATCACATATCATTATAATCATTTTTAAAGTATTCACTTTAAATTTAACTTCCTTATATTATTAATTTTTTTATATATCATGTAAAATAAAATAAAAGGCTCATCTTATATAAGTGATTAGAGTGCAATACATGCAATATGGTTTCCATATTCTTAGTATACACCATTGAACAAAGTAACTCACTCACTCCTTATAGGTAGTGCATGGAAACTAATAAATATGGCCATACTTCAATTGTAACAAGTAATCAATTGATAATTAATTAGCTGCATTATCTATAACGAAACGCACAACATTCTTTGGTCTCACCCATTTGACAATTTCATAAAATAATTAAGATAAAGTATGAGCACTTTGTACCCTATCAGAAGCATCAACAAACTTGATAAAATTTCTTCCAATATCACAATAAACCAAGAAATTAACTAAGGTCTTTTTGATTAGTCCACCCATCCACCATAATAGTTCTTCATGTTGTTCCCAAATAAACTTATATGTATTCACAAGTAACTAATATTCTTTTTTTTTTTAAATCTTAAAGCAAATATACATAAATCTCAGGATAAGAAGGTACCTTAAATCCTATACCTATTATTATTGTACCATCTATCACTTCTTGAAAGTAAGGTGAATTTAAAGCATTTAAAGGATTACATGAATGGTAAAACCATCGATATATGCTCGTTTACATCATAAAACAACATCCTATCAACCAAAGCACTTTTTAAACTAGGTTTAGAACTAGGAGTAGTTCTTGAATGAAAATAAGAATCTATGTCAATAATAACTATCCTTTTTTCTTTATATAATACTTGTTATGCTTCATCATCTCCAAAAGATATAGTATGAGCCTCTTTATTTTCTTATTTCTTTTTTAATTATTACCAAAAATAATTTACAATCCTTTCATGTACATCAAATAATACTTTTTTTGTAAGAAGCAATATTACCTTTAATACTAACAAAATGTTCTTTCATTCTATATATTCTAATATTCTACTACAAAATATATAATTATATTGCATATTTTCATTGAATGCTTGAGAAAAAGAAAAATAATCTCAAGCTGGTTCGTACTTACTATAAGTAAAGGATGTTAAGTTCATCAAAGCCTTTTATGATGATTCCATATTCTCAGTCATAATTTCAAACTAAAAATATAAAAAATAATTTTTTTAATTATGTCCAAAAACAAGTCAAAATCATAACCATAACAAAAATAAGTCACAAAAGCTATAATAATGAACTAAAGAAGAAAGATGAAAGGAAAACAATGAAGATAAAAATTTGAAAACAAACATACCCCTTAACTTGGTCTTCGTGCCTTTTATGTCTTTTGTCTCTATTTTTTAGCATCAGATTTGTCTTCAGTCACCACAACTAGTAAAAGAAACAACAATACAAAGGAAGATTAACTTGTGATATGTTGGCACAAAGAATCAAACAATAATATATATATCAAAAATAAAAAATGTGTTTGAAAATTTTGAAAACATTAAAGAAAATTAATTCAAATAGGCCATCAATGGAAAATTTTAATAAAAATATAGAGTTATTAAAGAGATTAAAATTTAATTAGAGATGGAAACTAATTTTTTTCTCAAAATTGAATAAATTAGAAGAGTCACAAAAAAATGAGTATATTTAAATAAGGATGCTAAAAAAGGCTTTAAATGATGTCTACACTCAACACTCATACGGGACAACATACAAATTTATATTGTTGAGATATGTGTTACGACATTTTGGGCAATTTATATTGTTCAGATATGTGTTATGACATTTTGGACAGTATTTGTAATTGGACATCTTTGATTATTTGAGGAATAATAATATGTTGAATATTCTACCTTATGTGGGACTCTAAGAGTCTTCGTTTTCGACTCCGTGTGGATGGTTGGGCTCTGGGAACGGGGTCCAGCACTGTACGACTGGGCTCCGGGAACGGGGTCCAGCATCTTTTGGTATCAGAGCTTAGGCTCT
>JANIJF010000005.1:60288099-60299573 GCA_024520955.1 Erythroxylum bequaertii
TAATTAAAAAAATAAAAAATGATGATAAAGTCATATATGTTTTTTTTTTTAGATTTCATATTAAAATATCAACCAAATAGTTTTTTTTAATTAAAAAAGTAGAAACCAAAAAATGAAAAAAATAAAAACCACAACAAAAAAAGAAGTGGAACCAAACGACTCCTAAGTAATTAGGTCCCTAAGCTAAGTAATTTCAAAGCAAGCAACATACATAGCACAATACTCAAATTTAATGGAAGAATTGGATGCTCGATCTTGCTTTTTACTCTTCTATGATATTAAAGAGTTCTTAATAAATAGGCACCAACTAATGATAGAACAATGTGTATTTGGACATATAGCTTAGTCAGCACCATTAAAAGCAGTAAGATGTATCAAATTTTGAGCAAGAAAGGATAAACTACAAAAAAGAGTACCCCAAAGATAATGAATGATATGATGAATTACTTCTGAGTGAAGATGATGTAGAGAATGCATAACTTAACTAACATATTGGAAAACAAAGGAGATATTAGGTCTAGTAGTAATCAAGTAGCTCAAACTACCTACTAATTGTCAATACAATAACAAATCAAAAGGTAATTCTCCTTTTTCAACGTGATACTTTGCATTTACTTTTAAAGGTGTATCAACAAATGAAGAATCTTAAAACCTAACTAAAGGAATCAAATCTTTAGTGTATTTATATTGATGTAAGAATATGCTAGAAGAGTTAGTACAAATTTCAACCCCCAAAAAATGGGTAAGATGACTAAGATCTATCATTTGAAATGAAGTGAGAATGTTATAGATGACCAAGATCTATCATTTGAAATGAAGTGAGAAGGTGATGTTGAAGTTAAGTAATCAATAAAAAAATCTAATCTAGATATAACAATATCTTCCACACAAATCAAAAGAATGAAAATGTCATTCAAGGTTTTATGAAGAAATAAAGAAGAGTCATATCGACTTTGTATGAATTCAAACTAAAGTAAGGTCGATATGAAATTCTATAACCATGTATGAGGAGCTTATTTTAAACCATACAATGATTGGTTTAACTTATAAACTTTTGAAGTAGAAGAGGAAAAGAACCAGGAGGAGGTGTCATGTATATATCCTTTTTAAGATTATCATGTAAAAAAGCATTTTTTATGTCCACCTATTGAAGTGGCCAATCTTGTGAAGAAACAATGGCAAGAATTATTAGCACAATAGTCATTTTAGCCATTAGAGCACGTATTTCCTTATAATCCATGCCATACTCTTATCATTTTTTAGAGCAAATTTTTGCTTAGTTGCTTATAAATAAGAGGATGGAATTGAAATAGAGGAAAAAGTAATATTGAATGATGTACAATAAGAGTCATACTAACTAGGAGGATGGGAACATCATCTCAAGACTAGTTGAGTAAGATTAGATGGCAAATCTAGAGGAGGAAGGGGCAGGGGTGGACGATGTCATTGATACATAATTACATACTTAAGCAATGAGTAAAGGAATGTAATTCATCAAAACTAAGAAGAGTAGTAACAATGTGGGAGGTCTGAACATAGGTTGTAAAGAAAAATTAATTTTCAAAGAAAATAACATAAGAGACATGAAATTTTTGAGCACCAAAGTCATAATAAACAAACTATCATGACTGGTGGTATATCCTATAAAGTTATATTTAATAGATCAAGTAGAAATCTTATGGCATTTATTATATGGAAAATAAATGAAGCAAACACAACTAATGGTATGCAAATGGCCATAGTTAGGATGTTTATCATAAATATGAAAATAAGGTGTCTTAAAATGTAATGTTTGAGAAGTTAGTCATATATAAGATATACATCTATAAATAAAGGTTCTACACAATGAGTAGGTGGAACAAAGGATTCAAGTAATAAAGTACGAGTAACTTCTAATAGATAATTTTTTTATTATGTTGCACCATTCCATTATGGTTTATACGAACAAGAGCATTGTGAGAAAGTACCTTATGCATTAAAAAAATCATGAAATGTATTAGACATGTATTTTTAACTAGAATCATAGTGAAGTACCTTAGTAGCATCAGCAAATTAAGTTTCAACATATGCAACAAAGGTTTGAAAGATTGAAAATACCTCATATTTAGAAAGAAGAAAATAAACCTAAGTAAAACAACTGTAATCATCAATGAATGCCATAAAATACTCATAATATTTATGAGAAAGAACAAGTTTAATCCCCCATACATCACTGTGAATAATATTAAAAAATTTTTTTGTATGACTACTAGTAAGAGAGAAAAGAGGAATTTAACTTATTCCTAATTTACAAGTTAAACATTCAAAAGAAAGACTAGGAAATTGATCATCACAACCCAATAAACTAGAGTTCAATAAATAAGAAAAAATGACATAATAGAATGCCCTAAACGTTTATGCTACACTTCAATTTATGATGGAGCAAGCTAAATTAATATTTATAGTGATAGGAATATTGAGAGAAAAAATGTCTTACTTTAGGTCCCTTCACGATCTCCATCCCTAACACCAAATCCTTCACACAACAACCATCACAAGAAAAAGTGTACATCATAAAATTTCTACTAATTGTAGTTCAGAGATATAAGCATTATTGAAGATTGGAGTAATATCACCAACAATAGTAATGCATATATGGTTTCCAATAGTGATTTAGAATTATGAACCCTAATTTGATATAAATATTTGGAGTGACTATAGATACAGGTAAATAGAAAGTATAGCATGTTGAGAGATGGGAGGGACAACCTATGGCTAAGTTCAGTGTATTAGCTCTTTACATCTCTAAAGCAAGCTAAGGGGGAATCTAACTAATGGTTTTTCTTCCTCAATAGGAAATGAACTTTGACTTGCCTCCTGGTTTGAATAACAAATCCACTAGGAAAGGAAATGAAAATCAAATGGGAAAATGTGAAATATTTGATAGGATCCATTTCGGGAACGTGGAATGGTTGCGAAATTCAAATGTTAAAGTCATGACTTAAATGAAGACTTACCATTACCTTGAAGCCTAAGAGCTAAAAATGTCAAAAACATTATTTGTTGCACCATTTCAGGAGTTATAACATTTGGTTGAGCATTTGGAATGATTGTTGATGGAGGCGGGGTCCCAAAAAGAATCTAAATAGTTGAAAAAATTGCTAATAGTTGCTTGAAAAGCATTATTTTGATAGTTTTGTGAAAGAGTTGGATAATCTTTGATGATGCCCTAATTGTTTTGTAATATTACAATTTTTTGGTGCAATTTGTAATAATATGGCCATAATTCTTATAACTAAAAGACTAAGCTTTACTCATATCTCTCTCTTTACCTTTTTAGGAGCTAAAAATGCAATATGTATTGTAGTGAATTTCTCCTACTCCAAAGTGGTTAAAGTATGAAGGCATTCTTCATGAAACAATTAACTGAAACACTCATCAAAGGTAGGAGTTAGATGATAATTCATCAAATTAAAAGGAGCATTTTCATACTTTAGTCGTAGCTTCATCAAGAACTGACGAGGCTTGCTAATCTCATAGACAACCAATATACCAATAAGAGAAATCCTAGATACTATAACACAAATTATTTTAATAAATTTAACCTATAAAATTTGAAAACTAGAAAATTATTCTTGAATAGTTAGACGCCCTTGAGTATAATTTACAATCTCACTCCAATTAAAATCTCCTAGATGAATTTGTTTGATTATAAACCTTTTCCAGATATTCCCACTTTGTTTTAGCAGTGCTATAGAATTCAAAAAATTTGAGAATAGCATATTTGATCTTCCATTAGGCTAATTGAATAGCATCTCTTAAAGTTGGGACAGTGACATCAATATATACTCACAAATCTTTTATAGTAAAATGCAGTTGGAATTGAAATTCCCATATTGAATAATTCTTTCCAGTAAATTTAACACAAAATTTAAAGTGCCACTAATCATTTTCATCTAAAGAATAATACACCAATAACACAAATATAGAGAGACAAAGCTATTCGAAAGGTTACCAAAAAATGTGAGCTTCACTCCTCCTTATCTTACTCTATGGAAAAAAAATGCATCCAAGTTGACTTTTTTATTTCCTTTTTTAGATCAAGTTGCATCTTCAACAAAAATATAAAAAAGAACTTTAACGTATTGAATCACTATGAATTAACTTTCGAATCCAATCCGAGAAATGAAAACACTAATCATGCTTAACCTTAACCTTAACCAAAATAAAAGAAATTAAAACTATCTCAATATTAAACCAGTACCATGAGGCTAGATTGCAAAAAAGAGAACCTATAAAGCTAGAGACTTTTTTATTGAGCTAAAAGAATCGTCAAAGACATAAATATCTAAAAGAAAACTTTAAAAGGCTAGCTCTGATACTATAATATGAACTATAAAGAAATGGCTCAATGCCATTTCACTTTAATTTCATTCAATAAATAAATTAATATGATTGAAGTTTGATTTCTCCTTATTTTGCATCTATCCAAGGTTGATTTCTCTTTATTTACAACTATATAATTAACTTAAGGAAAGTAATATATATAGAGAATGGATAAATAGTATGAAATAAACGTTAGTTATATATGATATCAAGGACATGACAAAAATTGCATCCTGATCATTATCAAAGAACCTTTTTCATAAGACCAAGCACATAAAACTAAATAATACTAGCACAATGAAAGGAATACATTAAAACAAATACATATAATGATGAGTAACAACAAAATATTGATAAATGATCTAAGGTATTATAAGAAGGTTGCTATTATCAGTGTAATATTATCTCTATCAACTTTAAATGAATTAAATCATATTAAAAGAATAACTAAAAATTTGATGATCATATAAAAACACTCAAATCTAAAAGTAAGTGCTAAGATACGAAATAAGACCTATCAAAACTTCCTTAATGGTAGGACACATTAATAATGACAAGATCCAATAATAGAGACATTAAAATGCATATCTAGAAATACATTTTCAATAATAAACAAAATAAACCTAAATAGAATTTATTGTAAACTAGAAAAACATAATAAAACCAAGACTAAAGCAACCATATGACTTTCTATGAATATATTTGACACGAATTTTAATGTAACCATATCATTTAAGTGTAACTTAATAGCAATTCAGGCCCAAAAAAAAGATCTTAACTTAAATAAAATTGAAGCCCTAAAAAGCACATTAATAGTAACTTGGGATTTTTTTTGAGCCTATAATTCTAAACCTAGGAACATTGAAATACACTATAACATTTAAGAGGCATAAAATCCAGAATCGAATCCCCAAAATAAACTACTTATAAAGGGTACCTAAAAAATTAAAAATAAGAACAATAATAAAATTTACTCATGCTAGACATGTGCGCTAATATATAAATGATGTTTGGGATAACTGTTGGACCCCGAACTTTTCTATTAAATGATAAATTGTTGGCAATTATTTATGTGTATAGAAAAGGAGAATTCTTAAATTTGAAATGAAGTAGAAAAGATGGTTTTTGTCCAAGATGGGTTATATGTGATATGTTGGAAATTAAAAGTTGGAAAAATGTAATTGAAACATGTTCATTGAGTATGCTTTGGTATTTGAGCCATAACTTTTGCTTTAGTTATCCAAATGAGATGATTCTTGATTTGGTTAAATTAGAGAGTTAGGGCTAAAATTATCTGATGAAATTGAGTTCTAATTCAGTCTCTAAGAATTTCAATTTTTGGATGGACGTTGAGCATAGAATATTGTTTCAGTATAAGAATAGTTCGGAAATGTTTGGGATATAACCTTCAGATTTTTGAACCAAATGATTTTGATGTCATTAGAAAATTGAGACAATGAGGAACATTTTTCTAGAAGGATGTGCTATCAAATTCCTTCAATTTCATGATTAGAAAAAGGTCTTCATTTTTTTGGAAGGAGTTAAGCATGATTTAAATAATTTTGAGGTCTTGCTAGATTAAATATTTTATTTGGAGTTCATTATTATGTTAATTTTGGTAGGATTTTAAAATATGGTTTAGTTGCATTAAGTAGTAAGAGTATGTATGTATGAGGGCTTTTTGGGAAGATCACTTAAGCATTTAAGTTACAAGGCATATAAGGAAGGGTATAAGGGTCTTTGTGCACTCATTAATGGAAAAATTGAAAATAAAAGGTGGTCTTGCTTTTTAAGAAGTGGTAAAAACGTGGATTGAAAGGGGGAAGAAGAGAAGAAATGAAAATTTGGAGAGAAAGCAAGGAGAGGGTTCGATTTTGAGAGAGAGCAAGGAGGAAGCTAGGGTTTCTTCATTTCTTGGTTTTCAAGAGTGGTTTTGAAGTTCATTCAAGAAGGAAAAAGGAAGAGGAAGATGAAAGCTTCCATTAGAGCCAACAAACTCTTCATTTGGTGAAGAATCAAGGTAAGAGTATTTTTGATTTGTTGGATTTTTGAAAGGGTTTTAGTTCATATATCTTAAGAAATGTATGGGTTTAAGAATTCTAAGATCAATTTTAGTGAATATGTCTTATGGGTTTCTCAATTAGAATGTCTATTGATTTGGGGATTTTTGTCAATGTTGAAGAAAATCGAGGCAAGAGGAGCAAGAGTAGAGGCATTTTGAGCAAGGTTTGCAAGCAAGGAAATTAAGGTGGGTTTCATGTTTATAATAGAATTAATGAGCTATAAATGTTTTCTTTTAAATCAAGAGAATAAAATGACTTCAATTACTTCATAAATATTGCTTTTATGGCTTATGATTGATTTGAGAAATTGCTACATGTTTGGTATATGAAATTTGATGATGAATTGTGAATTGCTAGATGAAAGGGTTTTCAAAAAATTGCATGTTCATGAAAAACAAGTTTCCAAAATGTAGCCATTTGGGCAATTGGTTTTCAAGTCCTGAATTACATGTTATGTGGGTTTGTGGTAGTCCCTTAAGTTAAGTCAAGTGCACTTTGATAAAAAGCTTCTCATGCCTGCCCGCTAGTGGCATGAAGCTCCTTCATGGACTCCCCTAAGTTCACGGCTACACAAGACCGATATGTAGAAATGTGTAGTACGTTCTGTTTTTGGATCTAACCAAACCATTTCTGATGTGTTTATGTGTTTATGATTTGTGACAAGTTTTGATGAATTCATGATTTATGATGTTTATGAATTGCTTAACAAGTGGTGAATTTGGGAAATATGTGTTGCATGGTTTTCAAAGTGAGTTTCACAATGGAAATAAATATTTCAATGGTTTTTGCTTATTTCTCGGTTATAACTCACCCCCTTTCATTCCCATCTCCAGGTGATGAGGAAGAGATCAGACGAAAGAAAGTCAAAGCAATTGTTTAATTATGCATGTTTTGTATTTTAAGTTGGATTGCTGTAAATTAGACCTTAGACATATGTTGAGAATCATGAGATTTTGTATCTTTTGTTGTATTTTGGATTTTGAGATTGATGATGTAATGTGGCTTGGAATGCTATTAAAGTTGGTAAACATTTATCTTATGATGTAAATGAAATACGGATTTGTGTATGGATTTGAAATATGAATTGTGTATGGATGATATGAGTTGGGTTGATGAACTTTGAATATGAATTGTTTATATATATATATATATATATATAAGTGAGATATTATGGAAAACCAAGATAGGATCTTTTGTGAATGATGAGATGTTATTGAATATAAGGAGTCATATGAATTGAGGTTGAGTGTTGGATGAATTTCAATTGGAAGTTGAATTGTTTTGAATGATGTCATAATAGAGGAAGTGAAGTTGGGATAAATTCTAAGTTTTGCATGAGGGTAAAATGTGTATGATGTTTTCCAAGGGAAAACTGTATCTATCTAGGTAGAATTAGTCAAAGTTTCCTTCACGAAAGTTGTAGTTAGCCTTTATAGCTTTCCAACGCTATAAAGTATGCAATTTTTGGATGTCAGAATTGAGAGATATGATTGTTTTAGTAGGTGATGTTGCTTAGCAACTTTCACCCGAAGGTTACACGGCCTGCCCGTGTTGGTTTACACGGTCTATGTTTTGACCCTCCAAACGACAGAATTTCAATTTTTGGTCTTCAGAAAAGTTGTAGCCCTAGATATCTTATTTCAAAAAGTCCAAAAATGAAGTCAATCCGACACCCTTAGTGAGATTTATGTCACTTGCGCCAAGGCATGTTCAATGTGAGTGAGGTCATGAACATGTTGGTTTAGTTTGGCCATAACTTCTTCGTCCGACCTCCGATTGAGGTGATTCTTAAGATGATAGATTCCTAACATATTTTTCTACCTTTACATAAAAATTGGTATCCTTTGGTGTTGAATTGAAAAATTTTGATTGATAGAAAGTAAGGGGTTAGTTGGGAGAGCATGATTAGGTCATGAACATACTTTGGATTTTTAAGCATATCTTGAGCTATAGAGCTCCGAATGAGGTGCTTCTTGTTTCTAAATAAACTAGAGACTAAGAGCTACCATTTTGAAAAAGTCAATGGTGATTATTGTGTTTCCTCTATATGGCTCGCCCTTTTGTGGCTTGAGATGTTATGAGAACGATGTGGAACCGATGATGGCTTATGAGGGTTAAATGAATTAACCCCACAGGGTTAAGATGATTTCTTGGATTATGCCCACATTTCATGATTCCGAAGAGTATTGTAAATCCAGAAATAAGGATTAATGACGAAGATCACATTTCATGATTTCGCAAGAGCTGGATTCTGGAATCAAACAAGATCCAGTATATGTGGCATGGTTCAAGAGTTGGGCACCGGAAATGGGGTCGAAAAATCTTCTACCTTATCAGGTGGAACATCTGGTGGTGACATGTCTAGGTTATCAATTAAAAGGAGTAGATAGAGTTTCATCATCAGAATTGTCTCTTTTATTTGGATGAGAATCATCATCAAACTTAACTTACATAGATTCTTCAATAGATTTAGAAACAAGATTATAAACTCTATAAGCTTTAGAAGACATCGAATATCTTAGAAAAATTCCTGAATTGATCTTAGAATCAAATTTATCCAAATTTTCTTTTGTATTCAATATAGTGCATTTGCAACCAAAAGGATGAAAGAAAGATATATTTGATTTTCTTCCTTTCCATAACTCATATGGAGTTTTATTTAAAATAGGTCGCAAAAATACTCTATTTTGAATATAACAAGCTATATTTATAGCTTCTGCCCAGAAATACTTAGGAAGATTCATTTCACATAGCATAGTCCTTGCCATTTCTTGAATCGTCCTTTTCTTTATTTCTACAACTCTATTCTGTTATGGAGTTTTAGGAGTAGAGAAATTATGGAAAATTCCATTCTCTTCACAAAAACATTATGAATTTTTCATTTTCAAATTCTCCACCATGATCACTCCTAATTCCAGTGATAGAAATTCCTTTTCCATCTTGTAACTTTTTAGATAGAACTTTAAAGCACTTAAGAGATTCATCTTTATGTGATAAAATAATATCCAACAAAATCTAGTAAAGTCATCAACAATTATGAGACCATACTTCTTTCTGTCAAGACTTAGTGTTCTGGTTGGACTAAAGAAGTCTATATGTAACAACTCTAGAGGTCTAGATGAAGTTACAAAATTTTTAGGGGAAAAAAAGATGTTTTAACTTGTTTTCCTTTTTGACAACTCTCACAAAAGAAATCTTTGTTAAAACCTATTTTTGGTAATCCTCTTACCAAATCATGTCTAACCAACTTGGAAATATGTTTAAAACTAACATGGCCTAGCTTTTTATGCCAAATCAGTTTTTCCTCATCTATTAATATAAAATATGAAATATTTTGACTTTTCAAATCATCTAAGTTAATCTTATAAAGATTGTTTCGTCCCTTGGCAATTATGTGATTCTGGTTTTGAAGTATCCTTTAATCAAAATTCTTGTGTAGTCAAAAACAAGGATGGTTCCGTATTCTTTTCTGCTAAGGGATGAAACAATCTCTATAAGATTAACTTAGATGATTTGAAAAGTCAAGAGAGGCAAGAGGATAGTTTTTGATTAAAGGATACTTGCCGATTCCAACTATGTGATTCTTTTCTTATAGAGATTGTTTCGTCCCTCGACAATTATGTGATTCTTTTCTTTACCAATTTTGCCGATTCCAACTATTTTGCCCTGGCCATCTCCTTCTGGAAAATTTCCTTGCTTGTCTTTAGGCTGATTCATTTTAATAGCTTACTGTTGTTCATCACGAAATAGAAGACTGTTTTGTGCAACCTATGTTTACAACATCATAGAGTTCGAGAGAAGCAATACAAGATGAATGCAAACAAACCCATTCCTCATTTCAGTGCACAATCATTAGAGCATGCCAAACAAGAGAAATTAAAAACATTAGAAACATGAGAACCCTTATACATTAGATCTTATATCTTTGTTTGAGTTGATTTTCTGTGAACATCAATTGCATCTTAGATCTCCTCGGACATGGTCTAGAAGATATACAAGAGTTATGATGACTATAGGGTATATGCAATTATTCTCATATTCACAGCTACATACTGAGTTAAACAAATTGAGAACCTCACTGGTTTGTACAACATGAGTTTATACACTGGTTTATAGTACAAATTGAGAACCTCACTGGTTTGTACAAAATGAGTTTATACACTGGTTTATTATTATCTCATATCTTCAAAATGAGTTTACAATGTTGCAAGTTCTTTGAATTAGATTTTACAATGATTAAGCATTGATTACACAATATGCAACTTCTTTGCTTTAATCTAATTTCACCTTTCAATGCCATTTTGATAATGGTTTTCATGGTTCCTTGTACATTTACTTTGAGTTATTCAAGTTATGGCTTCACATTCTGCTTATAAGTTATAATCTTTAGTAGCCCCCGAACCATATCCTTCTGGAACATTAGAAACATGATGGCTGCTTAGGGTTATGTGCACTTTCTTTTATATCTGTGCCATCATTTCCATAACTGTTTGCCAATCCATGTCCTGTGTTGTGTCTTAGCTTTCCAATACTTTATCTTCACTTGCTGTCACTTAAACTTTTAGGAGCTATTATATCAGTTATTTTGCTAACTTAAAACAGAAATTTGATGGATGTGAAACATCTATATATCCAGGAATGGTTTAATATTACAGCTGGTGGGTAGTCTTTCCTGCCTCTATGGGGTTGGACATGGATTGGCTAACAGAATTAGTTCATTACACCTAACATTTGAAAGAACAACTGATTAAGAAGCATTTATGGGATTAGGCTTCTGATTTCGATGAAGGAACTTGCAACCTGTTATTGATACACATTAACTATAATGCATGAATGTTAAAAGTGAATGCAACAATGCCTTTTTAACAGATCAATAGAATTTAAGCTGATGCATATTATTTATGCTAAATGTGTGTAATGACAATGAATAGTTCATCCTTAAATCCTCAATCATGTGCTTCTTTTATAAATGGCAAGGGTATAGGCATCACATTGTATACATTCCCAATCATCAAGCTCTTCATTAAAAATCAGTTTCTTGTTTTC
>JANIJF010000005.1:60299673-60310132 GCA_024520955.1 Erythroxylum bequaertii
TGTGAATTGTATACGGATGAGATGAGTTGAGTTGGAATAAAATGTATTGGAAGAAGTTTTCGTTTGAGTTGATGAAGTTTGTATATAAATTGTTGTTATTTATTAATAAGTAAAAAAATAGAAAGATATGATTCGTTTCTAATAAGTGGTTAGGTTCTGAAAATGGGTCCCATCATGTATGGTATCAGAGCAAGAGTATAGGTGTTATGTTTTTCTGAAGAGTTGGATTCCGACATGTTGAAGCATAGAATTATCTATTTAGAGGATGAACAAGTTTGAAGCTTTGAGGACTTAGAGACTAAGAGGAAACTTGAAGTACTCATAACAAGTTTCAAGAAGTTTGTTCAGGCTACTTGAAGGAGTCCAAGAGGCGATTACTATTGTGTTATTTCGACTACTTAATTTTTTCTATAATAAAATATTTCCTCCCAATTTAAGGTAAATATGCATATATCATTAATAAGTAATATAGTAATTAATGGAGTATCGACCCCATAAGGAAGCTATGATGGTTTAGATCACTATCCTACTATTAACTAGTCAAAATTTTAAAATAAATTGATTGTTTTATGGAGTTGAATAACAAAAAAATTTAAATAAAGAAGTAAATTGATAAGAACAGATGAAGGAAGCTAAAAAGATGAGGGATGGGCAGCTACAAGAGTAGGATGGGACTCCTTCATTTGGAGCAAGGTTCTTAGACCTAGTGCTAGATTTCTTCTTTGGCTAGCTACGTTGAGCATGCTTAGCACTTTGGATAGGCTGAAATTCCTATCCTCTTCTAAGATATGTATTCTTTGCAACCTAGTGGATGAAACTATAGATCATCTTTTCTTTAAGTGTATTTTCTCTAAAGAGGTTAGGGCTAAAATCTCCAAACTATGTGGCCCTGGGATTAACTATTGTAGACTCTCAGATATCTTATTGGAGATACCTCATTTGAACATCTCTAAATATGATAGGGCTATTATTTGGTCGCTATTGCTACATGTACTCAAGTAGTTTGGAATGAGAGAAATAATAGGAGGTTCAAAGAGAGATCTAACTCTTTACTCTCTCTTATAGAACTTACTATAGCATAAGGGAACAACTGATTACAAATCAGTTAGACCTACACGGTAGCAAAGAAATGGCTCTCTAATGGAGAATATAGTCCTCGCAGTCTATTCCTAATTCATGATATTCAATAAAGTGTTTCATGCAATCTAGGTTACAGAAAAGAAGAGATTTCTCATGTATAGCTATTTCTGGATTTTAGTAGATTATTCATTGACCTACTCATGAAAGAAGGAGCCTATTGAAGAATAGGTGGATCCAGACTTAATTGTTGGAAAAAAAATTGCTTTTTCCTCAGATCTACTTCCTCCTTAGATTTGCTTCATATATGAAGGTGCACCACTGTCCCTCCAGTTCCCTAATAACAACTTGTAGTTCGTATTCTGTGGAGATTCACAAACATTAAAGCTAAAGTTATATTGAGTTGGGTATGCATACCTGAGACTAGATTTCCCTTATGCGAAGAAACGAGCATTAAAAACACTGGATGGCCATCACAAAGTTGAGCCTCCATAGAGTCACCTTCCTCCTCCCCAAATAGACGAATGTCTGAAGTACCGAGAAACAAAAGAATCGTTATACCCTATTCGCTAAATGTCATTGCACATTTTGAGTTGAGCATGTATACTTGAGTTGAGATCTTCCTTTGTGCGAAGGAATGAGCAGTTGAAACTCCGTGTTGCCACCGCTGAGTCTCACCTCTAGAGCATCGATTTCCTCTTCCCAAATCGAGTAAATGTCTGAAGGTTTGAGAAAAAGAAGAGTCGTTATACCCTAATTGTAATACGACATCAAACATTTCTCTTTCTTTTTGAATGTCTTCGTATTGCCTCAGCAGGATATTTAGTGTAACTAGTTGTTTTCTCACATGGGAGAGACCCTCTCCAAGATGTACACTTCTATATTTTCTTTAATGAATTTTTAAATTCTAAAAAAAAGAACATGTTAATATATATAGTTAAACAAAGAATTCATATATAAGTAATGTCTAGATAAGAATTCCCCCTAGCATCATCTTTGTAGTCAATATTCAATAAACTTAGAAGGTTTTTATAATCTAGATCAACAAAAAATCTTAGGTTATGAAATTACTTTCTCTTGTGTCACAGCATCCTCTCTATCAAGTAGGAGTAAGACTGTATACTATTGGACTTCCCCAGACCTTGCATTTCAACTAGACTCTCATTAGGTGTTCTTGTTACTACTGTTGTTGTTTTGTATGATAATCACATATTTTCAATTTGATTATTTGATATTACTATCTAATTAAACCTTCTAAGCATGCATTAGGTTTGTCAATTTTCATGAAATGTTTAACCTTAATACCAGAGGATTTATTTAATCATATCTTTAATACCTCATGTAACTCCTAATATATAAGTCATGATCTACTCACGTATCGTTCCACTCGAATTGTCCCCGTACATATTAATATTTAATCTAATCACTAGCTTAATTAAATTAGCATTAAGAATATTCAAAGACATTTCATATAAATAAACTCCACTTCATAAATAACATTAAATCAACCCTTAATAAAGGCAATAGCATTCGCCTATCAAAACATTTAAATAAATAAGCCATAAATCATGTTTACACTGATAAACATAAGAGATAAAATAAAACATATCGAGGTAGAAACATTCTAGATGAAATTTTAGTATTCCAATTAACTTTGATATGTTAAAATGATCTTTAATGTTCTTCTATATTGAAAGTGGCTTCAAATTTGACCTTTCATGGGTTTTTACACCTTTAGGTGGCTAGACTTAGGTTTATAATAAAAAAATGAGAAAATATATCATAAATTAAGGTTTCTAGCCGCTTTTATACTTTTTTTTCAACATCAGACATGGTTTGGCACACAATTGTATCTTAAACTTTATATTTTTTTTGTAACTTTCTAGATAAGGGAATGAGATCCTACATGCTCATGTCCTAAGTCATATATTTCTCTATAAATTCTCTTAAAGATAACACAAATTGAGACACAACTTTCTTAGACCATTTTGCTCTGTGGAAATTTTCACTACTACGTTGTCTCTTTTTTACCTGTGTTTTAGGTTGTATCTTCATCTTCACACGTTCTAAGAGGGAAGTAAGTTTGCACACAATCATGTGCTAGGCTGTATCCAACCAAAAGTTGTAATTTCTTTATGCCTTTGCTTTAATTCTTGACAAGCCTCATCCTAAAGAAAAATTTCTTATTTAAAAGCATCAAATAAATTAAGTAAACGAAGGTAATCTAGACATACAAACTAAGAAAATTACTTGTAAAATATATGTATGTGTTATATACATCAATCACATACTTAGAAACAAGTTAGGAATGTGAAAGGTAAGGAAAAGACTAGCATTGTTCTATTAAGAGCATATATTAATAGAGCAAAAAGAAAAAGAATAACACACGTTATGTTTTTTCCTTATAAAGAAAATAGTAGATCTCATAGACTAAAATATGAAGATAATTAAACACATATACGGGTGCTTGTTAGAGAACAAGTTTATTGAACTGACTTGATATAAGAATTCTACGTAGAACATTATTTTTATATCTATAGAAATTCTCATTTTGATAATTATATAAGTAATCCTTTAACTTGAAATCTCCAAAATATCTCATATAAAAATTGCTATGTTTTGATACTATTTATGACCTATCCTTATCAAGAGTAGCACAATCTATAATCATTGGATATAGCATGAACTATATGGAGGTAGTTGAGTGATCAATATATGATTCGTCACCTTAAATTAATTAAGGAGAATATTCTGTTATTCTCGATTAGTATTGATTCAAAAGTTGTTGGTTAAGGTGAAATAAAACTTTGCAAAATTGTTTTCAAAAATTATCAATTGAATCAAATACTAATGTTAGAGAAATAAAATGATTGGACTCAAATAGAGTAGATATTAATTTTACACTCCATGTCTAATCAAAACATTGAAGATGGAAGGATTGAATTATATGGACAAAATCAGATATAAAAGGATTAATAAAAAACATTTCGATATTTCTAATATTTGGGTGGTTATAATATGTTGGTAGACATCAATCTTGATCTATAGACCTAAATGATTTAATTAGAGAATTAAAAATAAATTAAAGAAGTATGATTTAAGATAATAATTTATATCTATTAACAACATATTTACGAACTTAATGGGCTATATTTGAAGAACAATTAAGGAGAAGAAAGGTAATTCAAATAAGTTAGACTTGGTTGTAAAGTTCAAGAAACTTTATGATCAAATCTAACATATTTCATAAATAAGATCCAATATTAGATATTGGATCTTATATAGGCCTAATTGGAATTTAAATAAAATTAATTATAATTTTAATTGATATTTAATTGAAATTTAAAATAGATTTAAACTAAATTATTAAAGGATTCAAATCTTATTATAAATAAGCGTAGGCTTTAAATGAGCTTTCACTCTCGTCTTACCCTTTTCTACGCTACTACTAAAGTTCTTTTAAGCATTTTGTATGGATAATGTTATAAGTCAAATACATGTGTAGCTATGTTAGTTCTAATGAATTATTTTCAAAAATAGTTCGAGGGAACTGCAATATAAAGAATCAATCTATAGAACAAGTACGATTTATTTCGGAAATAATCAAATCTCCCTAAGTAGGATTCAACGAGATAATGCTTTTTCAACTCCCTCAAAATGGAAAAAGGATTGATCCAATTCTATTGAGTCTGATTCATAGTGATCATTTACCAAAGAATGTTATATTTTATTGTACTCACATCGAAAATAGTCTTTCCATTAATTACGGGTAATGTTGCGTACTTTTGGACCTCCCTAGATTCTATGATCATCGGAACTTTCACTGAATTGTTATACTTTTTGTTGTTGTATTTTAATTTTCCAATGCTTCCATTTTTTTAACTCTATATAATGCATTTCAAATACATCAAAATTAAAATTATTAATTTTAAAATTTAGGAAAATATATCTTCATTGTTAGTAGTGAAAATTCTTTTCAACCAGAAGCACCTTCAACTATATTCAACTATAAAAACAAAAGTAAAACTTGGAACAATGAAAGAAAGATTAACCAAACCATTAACCATAAAAAGAGAAAAAAGAAATAGTATCAGCATCAAAAGCAAATTTATATTCATATTTCCCTATACTTATATTCATATGTTTCAGCCAATTTCTAGCTTTCTAAGTAACACAATGGATAAGAAAAAAAAAAAAAAAGGGACAATTCTTCCCTAACACTATCCTTACAATTATTTGAATATTAATTTCTACCTTATATGAGTTGCTCAATACAAATAAAATATGAAATGATATACGTGTAAGTATTGATCATCCATTCAAAAAAAAAGTATTGATAATTTTTTCTTCTTTCGTCTCAGGTGTAAGGAATGCAATGAGGATTTATGAATTTTCTAACATATGTATACGTTATCATGAATAAGTAATATAATGATAAAAAGAGTATCATCCCATATGGATTGGATGGTATTTACTTGTTATATTTTTACTAGTTCTATTTTGTGTTAATCATTGTGGTTGGTTATCATGTGTGCATATTTAATTAATCTTTGTCACTTTTGGTTATATTTTACCAAAATAGAAATTTATGCGCTTAATTGAACTTCTTAGTTTAGATTAATATTGAAATTTTTTATTTAAAGTAAAAAAATATTATATAATAAATTTTGTATAAATAATAATTATATACTGCAAAATTAATTTTATCAAAATAATAAAAGTAAAAAAATTATGTAATAAATATTTTCAAAAAAAAATTGGTAAAAAGCACCAAATATATGCATAATCAAAAACTTTGAGCTATTTTAATTTAGATTCTCTTGACAGGGTATCATTTATTCGTCTTTTATATCCAAGAAATTCATTTTGAAAACGTCACCTCTAAATATTGTATTTCATCCCTCCTTTGTTTTGGGTTGATTTGCAAGAAGATCAAAAGTTGAACGCGAAATTGGAAAGGAATAATTAAAGTTGGAATGCTCGATTGAATAATATAAATAAGTTTTAAGGACTTATTTGTAAGATTGTACGTTGAAAGAAAGGGGAAGATGCGTGCAAGGAATTGAAACCAATATTTATTTGGTCAGATTTAAGGTACATACAGCCTCGGGAAGGAGAGATCTTGATTGAAACTCCCCTACACTTAATTTGGTTAAGGAGCAGAAGAGGAATTCTAAGATCGATGATTGTGTTGCAGTCTCATTCTAGATTTCTCCTCCAGATTTTGTTGAATCGGGTTCAGAAGTTCGTGTCTTTTCACCTTCTCTTTTGTCTTTTCCTTTCATTCATTTTCTTTCTTTGTCTTGATCAAAATGCAATTTCAGTCTTGACAAAGCAGTTGAGCTTGATTACCATTGGGTTGAGTTCAGTGATGTTCGCTACCATGTCCAGGTAACCGTATTTTCTTCATTTTCCTCAGTACTAGGGAGAACTTGCAAAAATCGAATTTTTACACATCTCCAAGTCTTATATGCTGGTCGGTGTTCGTGAATGGGGTTTATTTATCAGGTGTCGATGAAGAACCAAAATGTGGTGCTGCTATCGGTATCCTTACCCGTCCCACCACCTGAAACTGTGTTGGTGGGCGGCCTTCCACTGGGAGCAATTGAAGCAATAAAGGCATCATATGGCGTTGTTGTGCAAATTCTGGATCCTCCAAGGGATGGTTTCAGTCTCACTTTGAAACTTAATCTCCACAAACTTCCTCCAGATGAAGGTTCTATGAGTTCTTTTCCTAAGGTCACTTATGAACTGCTTTACCATGATATTGTGTATTACCAGTTATGTAACTGTCTTGCGGGTTCCAACTACGTATAATTTTAAGATTGCAACTCCAAAATGAATGAGTTATGTTGGTTAGTGTATATATTGAAATTGTACCTCTTACTCCTCCTCTGATTGGCATTGGCCATTGATGTCCCATATAGATAGTATATATTCTGAAGCTTCAGTTTGAAAATTGAGTGGCTGTTATGTTTGGTAGTGAAATTTTGTTGTTTGTAGAGGTTTGCAAGTCTAACTACAAAGGCATTGACTTCTCACTTCGAGCAGACATATTTTGTGATTTAGTTTATGGCTTTCACCTATTTTAGTAGTGGTGGTTGATGTTTTTATGTGACTGTGTTTATATTTTGCAGAGTACAAGAATGCTATTCTCTTAAAGATTGCCTCTGTTAGGGAAGTGGTCTTAGGTGCGCCCTTAAGACTAATCCTAAAACATCTTGCCTCGAGGACCATTGCACCTAGTATGGGTCAACTTCTTGCCCTTGTGCATAGGCCAAATGAATCCTTTTTCGTCATACCTCAGGTACACTAATATGTATATAGTGTGTCATACAACATGGAATTGTGTTGGAAATTTCACTTGGAACCGATCAGTTGCATAAACCAACAACTACTTCAAAATTTTCTTTTGATGTTTGTGGAAAATTCTCTCCCGTCTATGTACAGATCTATTTCAGCTTGTAGTTGTTTAGGTTTCTCATGATCCTGATACATCATACCAAAATGTGCTAGTGGATGATTCTCCTTCATACCATGATATGGGGAGTGTCTACCATCTCCGTAATTTAGGTTTATGTCATGATCTTCAATTTCTTGGATATTGTCTGTCAGAAGAGATGACTATTAATGGAATTTAAGCTAACTATAATGTATGACAGGTAGAAAAGGTTACTGTTGTATATCCCATGAGATTCAACGATTCCATTGATCTTGCTCTTGCAACTTCTTTCCTACAGGTATAGCATGTCTATTTGTTCTTGCTTATTTCATGGAATTCTTAGAAATCACAATTATCAATTAGAATATGTGAGAAATGGCCCTCTGTTTTATGTGATAATGCTGATACTTTTTGTTTATTTCTATGCTCTGCTGTTGATGTTTATCAGATTTTGTTTGTGTATTTCCTCCACCTTTATTTAATTTCTTAACTTTAACCTACATGAGTTTTTAAGTCTCATTCAGGAATTTGTGCAAGCAAGGAGAGCGACTGGGCTTACTAATGCTCCTCCTTGTTTGTGGTCTGCTAATCCTCCTCGTGAGTTGGATGAAGCTCCTGCTGAAGCAGTAAAAGCAAATGCTGGATTTGTATCTTTTGGTATGTCAAAAGAGGAATGAATATCATTTTTTCCATTCTGATTTTTGAAATAATAACTGTGACAAGCATCAAATGATGCAGTCATTTTCACACGTCATGTGGAAGGCAAAAAGTTGGACCGTACAGTGTGGAATTTATCAACATTTCATGCTTACGTCAGTTATCATGTTAAGGTATAGTGATTAGACCTTTTTATATCTATTTAGAACTTTTCAGATACTTGGAAGTGTTCAACCGTGTAGATAGCCCTTAGCGTGGCCAGTTAAAATGTTAAGTACTCTCTTTTGCGTCAGAAAAAAAGAAGAAAGTTTTTCTTGCCTTGCTACTTGTAATTATTGAAGTTGTGGGTAAAAGAATTAATATTTGAATTTCCTTTTATGCATGCATATAATAATCATCAAATTCTATACCTGTTTCGTTTTATCTTCATCCATTCTCTGTAGAAGCATATATGGTTATTGACCTGAAATATGGATTTTGAAATAGAGCATCAATGTAAGGCTAGTTTGAACGCTTTCTTCTTCCCATACACATTCACGTCAATTTATTTTATTAATAGTGCTCTGAAGGTTTCATGCATACACGAATGCGAAGGCGTGTGGAATCCATGATTCAGGTAGAACTTTTTACTCTTTTCTGTAAGTTAATTTTTGTTCTGTGCTGATTTTTTTTTCCTTTTTTGGGTTCAGATTAGCATGCTGTATTATGCCGTAGTTATTATATTAATTTACTTTGGTTGAGATGACAAGATGTAATGTTTTTACTGTTATGCATTCCCATTATTCCCGAACTATTGCCAATGCCCTGTCATTTCCATTAAGACATTATTACTAGGCAATTGTTAATACAACCACTATTACTAGTAGGTAATGGCTGCTTCTTGTACCTTATGGTGAATCTTATGGTGTCAATTAATGTCAAAACTTCTAAGTAAGGGCAAGAGTTTGTGACTCTTTCTATGGATAAGAGTTAACTTGATCACAGACTGCAAGTTTCATGGGCGCTTGCAACCCTTTACAAATCTCTCTTTAGAAATTCAATGAAACTCAAAATTTGCACAAGGATCCACAATCCTATAGCTTTTCAGAAATTAATATACAGAAGTTGGGTATTAGGAAATTTGTAATGCATAAGCCACTGAAAGCCAGGAAATCAATTGCAGTAGCTAACATGAACTCTCACAACAAAGATGTCATATAGAACTATGATTTTCTTCCAAGTATATGTTGAGATAATAATAGCTTTTATGAATTTGCATATTCTGTATCATAGGCCTTGGATCGTGCAAAACCAGACACAAAGGAGAAAAGCAAATCACCAAATAGATCTTTCAAACGACTGGTAAGTCAGGATACTCCCAACAAATGTCAGTAAGCAAAATTATAATGGAAGATGCTATGTGATTGTGATTTTTAATCTGAAATGTAGAGCCTCAAGGATGCTCGTACAAATTCAATTTCTTGAAGAGTAGACTTGCCGGTGCTCCTCATTGTTCCATGGCGATTCTTGGTGAAGAAAACTCTAGCCAGGTTGAAAGGGTTGCTGCAGGCATTGATATCTTTCTCCCCACTGATAGGGTAAGAGGAGAAAAGCAAGAACAAAAGGAAGCAAAAAAAATATAAGGTACAAATGTTGCTTATGTCGGCTAACATGCTTCAAGCTGGTTATCTGGAAGCCACAAACCCTTTTCGCGATGTTAAATCTTTTTTTCTTTTTGTTTGTTGAATTTCTGATACATCAAGGACATGTATTTTTACATTGGAGATATTTTAGCTGTTGGTCGGCTCCCCTACCATGACTTGCCTTGCACCTTATTTTAAACATTTATGAAATTCGGGAATTGTTAAGGCAAGGTGTAGGAAAAATGTTGCAAAAAGAAGGGCATTGTCTTGGTTATTCCATTTTACCAATCAAATCTCTTTTTCCAGATTGGACCTTTATTGGAAAGACTAGGAGATTGCAACGTAGTAAACGGGGGCTCCGTACAAAGGGTCTTTGCTTGAGATTACAGAAATGAAGCATAATATATTCTTTCTAAATGAAACAAAGAACCTGGGAGTCCAAAGTTGTGCATCGTGAATAGTAGTAGGAAGTAGAACGTTGTTAACGTTTTTTGGAATTTTAAACAAAAAATATTGTGTCCTGCGGCTGAGGCAGCCGGTCCCTATGTGCAAAGAAAGGTCGTTTTAATCACCAACCATGGTGTGAGGCAGATGGGCTTTTGTAGGAAATCTACAGAACCACTATTTGTAGCCCAAGATCCTGTCTTGGGTTTTGCCTCTC
>JANIJF010000005.1:60360020-60375822 GCA_024520955.1 Erythroxylum bequaertii
GATCCGAAAATTTTTTCCGAAAAATTTCAGAAAATTTCCTAAAATTTTCAAAAAATGTAAAACACACAAAAATCACTCCAATTAATTTTTTAAGCACAAATATTACATTTTTTCACAACAAAATCATATTTAGGCACATATACCGGGAAATATCATGAATGCATGTACAATCATTTTCATGTGCAAAATTTACTATTCACATGTAAGGGTATACATAAATATTTCAAAACCATTCCTAGGCATTCTCTAAATCGGAGTCTTCTCGAAGAGATAAGGATGCCCAAATAAGTGATAGAAGGCTCTTGATTACCCATTCCAGTGATAAAAGATATAACATTAGGTCTCACACATTTTCTTAGTAGAGTCTCCTAGATTTAGGTAACACTCTTTTTGAATATGCATGAGTTTTTTTTCTAGCATTTATAATTATAAGATGAGGGTTGCATAACCTTTTTTGTTCATCTTTTTAAGATTCTTTTTCACCATTTAAACCTTCCTTATATAGATAAATGATATTTAACCATGAAAATCTAAAAAATACCTCTAATTACTACTTCTTGGAATCCTTCAACTTTTGTTAGATATTCAATCAAGTGAAAGGGAGCTTTCCTATACTAACTTGTGGTTAAGTTCTGAATGATAATTAGAGAATGATCTAAGAAGAGAGGGCTACTAAGGATTGTTTTGCTTTGTAGAAATTCATACAACCAGTCATTAGTGGTCAAAACCCATCTATATTTTTTCTTATGTGCCAATTTCTAAGTTTTTTAATTTCTCAAAGTGAAGAAATTTTATTTATACTTTAGATCAGTAGCTTCTATGTGATTAGCACAAATCCTAAAATCTTCATTAAATTATTTAAAAATATATTCCCTTTAGTTTTAGAGTATAGGGGAGCACTATATTAAAGTCACTTAGAATAATTTATAGAGAGTCAATTCAATAATGGATATCTATGATTTTTTACTATAAGGAATTTCTTTGGAATGCATAATTGGACTTATAAAAGAAGTAAAAAAAAAACTTAGTCCTCTCTTGAAGCAAGTTTATTGAGAGATGAATAATTTTGTTCATAGACAAAATATTTGAGACCTTAATTCTATTTAAATTA
Organism: Erythroxylum bequaertii; assembly: GCA_024520955.1. NCBI lineage: Eukaryota > Viridiplantae > Streptophyta > Magnoliopsida > Malpighiales > Erythroxylaceae > Erythroxylum > Erythroxylum bequaertii. The sequence continues at coordinate 60,361,132 of JANIJF010000005.1, forward strand.
TAGGCAATGACTATACATCCATTATAATGAAAATAGTATATGGTAATGATCTAATAATGCTTCTTTATATAATAAGAAGATGTTTTTATTTCTATTGTACAATTAAATGAAACTTTTGACTAAATGATTACCATATGGTTTGTATATATACACAAGGTTCTAAGAGTAACTCTAAAAAAGATTATTTCTCTATATGATCACATTTCATTTCCTTCTTACTTGATGTTTTCTTTTTATTCCCTAATAATGTTTCTTCCCTTAATAAAACCCTCAATTGAAATAAAGGACCACATGTTAGACTTATGCACCAATAATGTTGGAAATTAATCAATAAGTCACCTTTAAAATGTTAAACATTTTGTTTCTTTAAAATGAATATTTTTTTCTTATTTTTAGTAATTAAGCTAGAGTTACAAGTGTCATATATTAACTTTTTCTTTAATAGAACATCCACTTTACATTTAAAGAAAAAAGGATGTAAAAGGGCAAGGAATTTTATCTATTACAAAGCATTAAATTAAGATTTAGTGGGACCAACTACTTTTTTATTGTGCTCTGATTGGTAGGAAAGATGAATTTTCTACTTTAGCAAGTACATCCTCCATTACCTTAGTGATTTACTTTATAAACCAATACACAAGTTAGAGTGACACTATAATAGGCTTCAATTCACCTATTCTAAGCTACTTAAAAAGAGATAAAGTCATTAGATTAACACTAGAAATCATAAACAATTAACAACATTAGAAGCACTAAAATGGCACGAAATCATAAAACCCTAAGATCCTTTACCTTTACAGGTAATTGGTTATGTAAGTTACATTACACTCCTTGGTTTAAAGAACCATATTATAATCCTCAAGTTTATTTTTTTAGAGATAATCTTCTTCAAAAACTTGGTATATGAAGGGTATATTAATATGCAACTTCTTAAAAATATTTCGAACTTGAAGTTTTATATTATTTTCTTTGGCATATGAGATTACAGATGGGTAGCTTCTAGGGTTTGACAGTGGTTCAAGGTGTATGCTCCTGATCATTTTTGGTTGAAGATGAAACTAACACCAGTTTGCTTCTGCTCATATCATTCATACTATATTCCTCAGACTTCTCTAACCTTTTCACTTTCTTCTTGTTACTAATATCATAATCAAATGTTTTACCACTCTTAAGTCTAATGGCTAATATTTGATTCTAGGACTTACCTTAGTTTCAAGAGATGATGCGTGAACTAGGCAAGCTAACCCCTTCAACAAAGATTGGAGCACAGATCGAGCGACGGTGAAGATGTATTAACCAGGCAAGATAAACCCTTCAACAAAGGAAGAAGCGCGGATCGAGCAACGTTGAAGATGCGTGAACTAAGCAAGAATCCTCTTATATGAAGACTAGAGTGTTGATCAGCTGACGATGAAGATGAGTTAAAGAGGGAAGACAATGGGAATTTAGGATTTTCTCTAACTTTTACTTTTAGAAAATTTAGGGTTTCTCATTTTTTTACTTTACAGAATTTACAAAAGTTAGGGTTAAAACCAAGTAAGCTTTTACTCTTTTAAACATGGCATTAAAAAAAATAGTAACGCTGCCAAGTTGTACATTATAACGGCATGAATACACCCTAATTTTAGTCCAAAAAAGTCTTAAATTGAGCAGACTCGTGAAATTTTAGGCCTTCTTTAAGCAAGTTACAAGTTTAAGCCCTGAATTAATCAAACTCAAAAAGGCAAGTCCCAATTTAGGCTTTTATCCTTTTTTAGAGTGTTAGAGCATGTCTTTTTTGTCTTCTTCTTCTTAGGACATTTCTTTTTCTTAATAAGAAATCTTGTAACTTAATCTCTGAATAAACAAACTTCGTTAATCAATTTTATGTTCCTCTTTTATACTATTTGATGAAGCTTTAGTTGATTTATGGCATGCAAAATAGTTGCAATAGCATCCTTAAAAATGTGAAATAAGTCTAAAAACTCATTGCATCTTTTTTTTTTCTTAAATTTGTGAGTCATTTTATGAACCTATAGTGATGAAAGTATATATGAAAAAAAATTTATAGTATGATATATCAATGAGAAAGATATATTTTATCTTAAATAGATTTTTTCATCATTCATTTATAGCATTAACTTCACTAGTCAAGGAGATGTAACTAATTCATGTTTCTTTAGTAAGTTCTTAGAATTCTTCAATATGGCCTTTAATACATTGTACTTGTTCTTTAATTAAATATCAATATAGTACTTTTTGAATTTTTTTAAAAAATTGCCTTAATATTCTTCTAATATTTGGAAAAGGTAGTGGTTATTTGATTTTCCTAGTTTACTTCTTCAAACATTAATGGGATTAAATACATAGTTATAGTATCATTTCATACCTTATCATTTTCATTTATTTTTACAAAATTATTGGAATTGTTCATATTGTTCAAAATTTCTACCACTGAAAGTAATCACATATAAATAACATAAAAAAAGTGAGATATTATATATGGAAAGATAACATTATATGCTTCATTATCTTTGTTTTATAATGATGGTTGCATGTAAGCTTGCTATAATCTTATAAACATAATGTAAGAGTAAAGGAAAGCTTGCAAGAACATATGATTAGTAACTATATGTTCAAACTCAGAACTTGTTCAAGAAATTTCATTATAAGGTTTATTGTCTTTATTTCAAAATGGTGGTTGCATTCGATAATTCTTTTAGTAAAAAGTAGGAATACTTATATACTACATAAAAGAATATGGTCTCTTTACCCAAAAAAAAACCACAATGGAGAATAAGATAAGGTGGCCACCTTCAAAGAAGGATTCCCTCTCATCCTACCTAAAGCCTCATAGTCTAAAAGAATACAAAAAATATACATTAAGTAAAGGATATTTGATCAAATCATATCCATGATTATATAACTATTAGGAGGAACATTTCTAGGACAATAATACATAATCCTAAGTGATAATTCCATTTTCACCAAAATAAATATAGTAATCACTATTTAATGCTTGTCTTTGAATATCATAAAATTTCTCTTAATCCATATATGGGTTTCAGTAGCAACAATTACAACCAATATTATATGTTACCTAACTCCTTGCTTTTTGAAAGCATAAGCAAGCCAATGTGTCCACAACTAAAATCTATAGGAAAAATAAGTTGTATCAATCTAATCACATACTAGTTCTAACATATTATGAGACCAAGAACACTAAAAAAACAATTGACTAATGCTTTCAGCTTTAGCATCATATAATACACACAATTGATTAGGAACATTAATATTCAAACGTAGAAGTCTATCTTTTGTTAACAGCTTTCTAAAGAAAGCAAGCCATAAAATCAATGAATATTTAGGTGAATTAATTCTTCTCCAGATGTATCTTGCTTTCATGAAGTCAAGTTATTCATCCTTCAGCCATTTATAACTTGTTTTTTCTATATGAATGCCATCAAATGCTCCTATCCATTTCCATTTATAGAACCAAGTGCGAGCTTCATCTTTACTAAGTGAAATTTCTTTCAGTGCTAACTTACATTCGATCTAAGAGTCTAGGACTAAAATTCAACCCCTTTAAAATAAACTACTTAACTCATAAGCTATCTACTTTTGAAGCTCAAACCTACAATCTTTTAAACCTAATCCTCTTTTATTCTTTGTTAAATATACTTGTTCCCATTTAACTATATCTATTACCATTTTCTTTTTTATGCCATAGGATCTCTCTACATAATTTCTCCACCTGTTTGATAATTTGTTGAGGAAGCATGAAAATAGAGGGCTAATAAACATGTAGAGAGAAAATAACTGGATTGATGAGATGTGCTCAGTTTGAATAAATATGAGAGACTTTTATTAGTTTAGGAATTTAACTATTCTTTAATGTTTTCTATTAAGCTCTAACAATCACTACTATTTTATTTAGTTGGTGATGATGACACTCCTAAATATTTTTATCATAAAAGAATTAATACAAAATCTAGTTAATTACAATTTCTTTTTTGTTTCACTTAATCATTCACACCACTAGATATACATAAGATTTAGCAAGATTAACTTATAGGCTAGTTGTTGATGAAAACTTGTTAAAACCTCGCACTAGAATCCATACAAAAACTTATCAAACTTGTAGCCAATCATTAAGTCATATGTGAAGTAAACGTTAGTGAGCTGAGATTCTTTTTCAATAGGGATGAAATTTAAAACCCTGACTCTGAGTGATAAGTCTTAATTCTTTAGTGAGATACTATATTACCACAGTAAATGCTAAAAGGGACAATGAATCACCTTGTCTCAACCCCCTTCCACCTAAAAAGTAACCATGAATCTCTCTATTAATAGACAAATAGTAGGAATTAATAGTGATGCAAATTATGAGCTGCTCTATAAATATTACATGAAACTTGAATTCATTTAACATCTGTTTAATAAATTCCAATTCAACAATATCATACTTCTTTTTTCATATCAATTTTTAAGAGGCATAGGGGAGAAATTTTTTTCTTATATACAATTTTATGAGCTCCTGAGTTATCATTACATTATGAAGGATGAATCTCCCTTCTACAAAGGCATTTTGATTTTTTGATACTAGGTAAGGTAAAACAAGTTTTACTCTTTTACAAAGGAGTTTAGAAATACCTTTATATAAAGTAAATCAACAAGCAATAAGTTTATAGTATGTTGCATATATAGAACCTTCTATCTTAAGAACAAAAATGAGAAAAGGGGCTTTATTTATTTATTTAATAGTTTACCCATTTTGGAAAATTTTAGGATGGCTTCAATAACTTCACTTCCCATAAATGACCAGGCAGCTTTGAAGAATGTGCCTTTATAACCCTCTAGGTTGGGGGATTTTTAGGTTTTGAATTTTTAAGGAATGACTTGCTTGATTTTATGAGTTATAAAAGGGACTAATAATTGCATTTGATGCTTAGTTGATAAGGTATTACTCGCTTGAAACAGATATTCATCAGCTTGTGTCTTATTCTTAAATTTTTACTCCATATCTCCTTGTAATAGTCCACCAAATGTTGTATAACCAATTGATGGTAAGTAACTAATATGCCGTTAGAGTTAACTATAGGGGATAACATATTTTGTAAACCCATTGCTTAATCATTTGGTGAAAGTATGCAGTGTTCTAATCACTAAGTTGTATTCAAGGTGCTTAGCCTTTTACGCTAAGAAAATCTTAGCTTTTTTGTTGAAATTTCATAATATTTATGCAACTTGTTATTCCTTCTCTTTAAGTCTTCCTTTCAATTAATCTTGCTACAACTCTTCTTGAGCCAAATATAAACTTTATCTAACCTACTAGGCTTAGTTCACAATATTAAGGAATTTTTCTCTATTTAAAGACTTACACCCTTTTTTTAGCATCTTCAATTTATGGACTACCTAGTACATATGACATCATGAAGTGTTCTAGTTTCAAACTCTTTATATAATATCTTAAAAATTTGGAGACTTAACCCATAAATTAAAGTACTTGAATGGCCTTTTGTTATCTATCCTAAAGATTCTTGTTCATAATAAGGAAGATATTTGAGATGCCCTTGCGTAAAATTATTGCTTCAACATCACATCACTCATCAATCCTCTAGGTGTTTACTAAAGATTTTTCAATTTTTGAAAAAATGTGATTCTCCTTACTTTATTTGTTAATCTAACTAAACTTGCAGCCCTTCCACACCAAGTTCTCTAGTCAAGTTATACATTTTTTAAAGTCTACAATTTTCATTTTTGTCATAGGATTATCCCCTATTTTTTCATTAACATATAGCATATAATTAAATTCACCTAGTTTCAACCATGTTTTATTTTGAAAAGTTATAACGTCAACAAGCTACTGCCATAGAGAGAGCATACTAGGAGCATCATCAAAAGCATACACCATAGATACTACAAACTGTCAGTCATTGGTTAAAGAGATAATATTATAGTGCATAAGATGAGATGAATAGTGGGTTGTACTAACTTGAAACATATACTTCCTACAAATTAATCAAATCCTCCCTTTTTAATTTGCATATAAGTTGATGTGGGTACCTCAACAAGGGAACATCTACTTATAGTAATTTACATATTGGTATAGTTTCAACAATACCCCAAAAAATAATTTTATAATTTTTACAGAGGAGCATCACCCTTTTTGCTTATTAAGGGTTATTTAGCCCTCTTATGCTCAATATCTTTAGTTATTATGTTACTAAAGATGTTCGTCTAGAGGGACACATATTGGTTGGTTATTAAGAGACACTATTTCTTTCCCTTTTGAACTACTCCAACTACTTTCAATTTTAACAACTTGATCAAAAGTGGACTTCTTGTCCTTTTCGTTAATTTAACTTGCTGCCATTGAGTTTTATATGTATCTTTCTAGGGTTTAGTTACCACAATTTTCTATTTTGAAACTTTAATACTTTCTTAGGCATTTGTTGTAGTAGTGTTAAGTAGCTAGATTTTTCCCTCTTTTTTTGACATTGATTGGTCTCATAAGAATTCTTACATATATTGCAATATAGAGGTTTCTACTTATACTGAATTTCTTGTTCCAGAACCACCCCACTCTCATTCTCAAAGTAGACTTTGTTTGGTATGTGTTTAATGTTAATTTGTACAAGAATCTAGCAAGATTCACCATATCTTTTTGTAAGGTCAACATGTCTACTATTATAAGGATGTTGACTAGACTGGCAATTTTACTCAAAAAGATAAACTCCAATACTTCAAATCTGGGTATTGTAAGTTTAATCATATGGAAAATTGATCAATTTGCTCTTTTTCTAGCTCCATATTTTGAGTCTAAGGTGAGATGATTACAAGTTTTTTTTTAAAGTAAAAAATGCCACCTGTAAGACCTCGTGCTACACAGTTTCACTAGTAAATCTCACTAAAACCATACCATTTTTTAGAAGTAGGACTTTCTTAACCCTATAGCTACTCTAAATTCACTTGAAAAAATCATTCAATATTTAAAATGGTGGATTAGTACCTAAGATATAGCAAACAACAATATTATTCTAATATTTTATCTTTGGGTCTACATCCTTAGTATCTATTTTCTCATAGTAGTATCAACTTTAACCCTTAGAGGACATAATTTAATTTGAAACTAGGATTATGCATTTCGTTAATATCAAATTTGTCCTAAGTCATACCTAATTTGCTAGTTGTTGATAAATTTTTCTGACTTCCATTCACTGAGATTTCATCACTTTGTGATGAGGTGGCACTTGATCAAAACTTCTATACCTAGTTAATAATTTTATCCTTTACAATTAATCCTTATAGAATATCTTCGATTTGGCAGTCAAGCTTGGCAACCTTTGGTAGAAGTTCATGTAACAAAGGAACTCCCCTTCTCCATTAGGTCATGCGCATTCTTACCTCTCTTCCCCGTAGTATATTTCTTCTTGGCCATTGTTGCAATGCATAATTGCTCATCAATGTTACCATGTGCCTAGAGAATTAAAGGGTGGCTAGGGGAAGATTTAATACCAACTAACTAGTTTTTATTTCTATAGCAATTATGGTGGGTTTATCCTTATCATTATTTAGTAACTGGACTTTATACTACTTGTTTCCTAGCTTTAAAGTCATAATATCAAACACAATCTCCTCAAATAATTGAATGCTGGAGATGTTTCATAAGCAATTAGAAGAATATCATTAAAGTCTCTCAAAGAAGCTTATAAGATAATGTAATGTTGTAACACAAAATCTCTGCAAGCTTGAAAGATGAAGTGACATTTAATAGTGGAAATTGAAGTCTAAATTAATGAATACAATGGGACAATCAAAAATGCCGAAAAGATCAATTAGAAACCTTATAATAGTGAAAGAGATGCAATCACAACTAAGATTGATAGAGGCAAAAAAAGAGAAAAAACCTAAAGCACTTCACACGAGAGTTGAACATGGATTAAGTAAAACAAAATAAAAGACAAAGAAATAGTACCCAAATATTGAAGTTATGTATCTTGTCTGCCATGAAAGAACCACATCAAAGAACTAGTAGTTTGATGTTTCTTTCATTTGAGTATAGTTTATGCACAGCAATATTCAGCTGTAATTTTTTGTTTTATTAAATGTTCACTATAAAATATACTAACCAGAGAAATACTAGTGACAATGTAACCTCCTAATCATGCTTCAAGCTACAAATACATCTCTTGGTTAGAAACAAAAAAAGTAAATATATGTAGTAACAGGAAAAGAGAGACGGGTGACTTAGTTCATAAAGAGATGAAGAGATAAAGAAGGATACAAGCCATTGAAAATGTAGGAGAAATGAAGTGAAGAGCAAATAAGCGTAAAACACCAGAAGAAAAACAAAGAAATAAAATGTTGCTTTGGTTTTTTAAATCAATTGTCACAATACAAAAAAACACACGATGTATGTTTTTTATAAACCTACTGTTGTTTTAATTTTCAAAAAAAGAAACCATAATGGAATAAAATGAATACTTTTGGTAATATTTTTATTTTTAGACTCAAAATAAGAAACGTAAAAAATTTTGTCAAAAAAAAAAAGAAACGTAAAAAATAAAAAATATTTTTGTCTAATTTTGGAGTTCTCAGGAGTTGTTCAGTTACATCTGTCATCTCATTTCCACATTCGGTAAAAGGCATACACTTAGCGATTCTCACTTCTAGGCCTGGTCAACGGCCCATTGGTTCTATATGATTAAGTCAGTCCTGCATTTCTACCGTTTTTCTGTCCTTTCTCCAGCTAACTGTTACCGACTACATCAGGCCAAGCTTTCCTATTTTTAAATGCTTGCTGCAAAATGAAACATGATCTTTTGATGAATTAATGTGGTTGAGCTATCTGTTCCATAGCCACATGAACCAACAGGCCGTCGTCAAGGTCTAATCAATCCCCATATACCATTTAAGTCGCATTGAATTGGCATCTTGGAAATCTTGGAGAATGAATCTGATTAATTTACCGATTAAACTCTACTTGCAGCTAAAGGTCGATAGCTAGGAGCTATCAAGAATTAACAATAATTATTGCAATCATTATTTAAATAAAAATATTAGCTATCAAGAATTAACAATAATTATTGCAATCATTATTTAAATACAAATATGTTTAAAGTTTACACACGCCGCTCTCTCTCTCTCTCTCTCTCTCTCTCACACACACACACACACACACACATATATAACATATTAAAATTTATAAAATGGAAAAGTAAATAATTAAGAAGAATTACTACAACCGAAACTCTTAATATGAATTACAATCATTTTATTAATGGTTCTACTTCTATTAAAACAGTCTCTAAACAAACATTAATTTAATTTAATAAATACTAGCTACTTTTACTAAATAGATTATCAAATAAAAACTACCATTAACAAGTGACAGCACTTTTCTAGTGATAGAATAAATCTATAATAAATTGAAACCATATACTATTTGTTTCAATTTACAAAATATTTTACGTTCTCAAATATTTTTATCCATTGTGATTTGGAATTGTACTACATTATCAAATATACGAGGATGTTGTATGAGATACAATATTATATACAAATAGCTTTTTTATTAAAATAAGAGTGTGTGTGTGTGTGTGTCTATATATATATATATATATATATATATATTATGAAATCATGTTATTAATTTTCTATTTAAATAAATGTTGACCCCCTTCAATCACATGCAACACAATTAAAAATTTTAAATCATAGACTATGGATTCATCTACATTATGCTAAAATCAATTAGCTTGATTCTGATAAGGCCAGCAACCCGAACTTTTTGTATTAATAACATACATTTCAATATCAACAAATACAAATCCTGAGTTCTAATCCTTACCACTCCACCCCCACACCAATTAAGAACCAAAAATGATCGCACGTCTACTGTATATCTTGGGCCACCAAACTTTCAATTGATGCTCTGTTAAAAGAAAAGGCTAGTGTTAATGCTTCTAATTTAAGAGCAATTCATCCTCTGTAATTGTCTAAATGATTAAATAACTGCACGTGGAGCCAAATTCATCCATGTATACACAGAAACAAGCACAAAAATAATGACTTCCGTCAATTCTAATAATCTTCACACGACCTAGTAATTATTTTACTCTAAGCTTAGGTGCTCAGCAATGCAAATAAATCTCCTAACCCTATTCAAAATAACAGGAACACAATCGTCCTATATTTTTTAAAATGTACGAGTCAGTTTCATTTTCCTTTCTTATCGCATAAGTTCGTCAATCTCTTAGTACTAGAGATTGGGTGTTCAATTTTTTCTTTTCAAGCAGGAATCACTTACGCTACAAAGCCAAGCAGTACTAACATGCAGTAGAAGACTGCAAAGCCAGAGTAATAATCAATGAAACTTTTAACAAAAAATAATAATAATCAATGAAACTCTGGATATCTGAAAAAGATTATTCAAGAACCTGATTGCTCCCACAAATATTGCACCCAGGTCAATCTATCGGAAAAGCCTCGGCAATGATTTTTTTGGAACTTTGCCTTCAAGCTTCAGCCTTCTATATGCTTCTCTAATGTGACAAGGCCTGATTGGACCAGATTCCTTCCTTTCAGTCATCACTATTCTAGCTGCAAACCAGACCAAGCAGATAATTATGCACAGAAAACTGACATCGCTATACCTCTATGCAAGGTTTTGTGGATTGCAAGTCATACTGCGATCGCGAGCAATTGCAACAATTGCAAACAATATGGGCGTAATTGTGGGAAATGCAGTTGAAATTGCAGCAAATTGCAGTAACCGTCCAGATCACAACCGCAATATTGCAGATGCAATTGCAGTCTCAGACTGTAATTAAAACTCATGCTTCTATGTATAAAGTTTCATCATCAGATAGGGTGTTACTATGGTAGTTGTGTCTGCACTCAATACTTTAATGCATAGGTGAAGAGTATATGACCATATTTCATGTACAGATCAAACATGCTGCTACCACTTTTTAAAAGTTAAACTACATTTGAAAGGCATCAGTACCCATTGCAAGTCGCTTGTTTTGCTATGGAAATAAAAGCAACAGGTCTATACCTATCTCAGTACAAGTGACAAGCATTTCTATTATATGCATCAAAAATGAGAAGCATGTAATTACCTGTTTCCACAAGTTCACCAACAAACATTTTTGCTATACCACATACTACAATCGTCATTGGCAAAGAAATTTTCTGGGTTCCGGTGATGCTTACTAATAGCTGCATTAGAAACATCAGAAACAAAATTGCAAATTGTTTAAGCTAACTTTAACACAGAAAATGACCTACATTTACAACTTGTACATATCTCAAAGAGGCCAAAAGGGATTCACGAAAGCACTTCAACCTACTTATTCTACGTAGGCTGAGGGAAAGAACAATCATACCCTTCTCATGTTAGCCTTCTGAAGAGCAGACCTGCGGAAGGATTCATACCTACTCATCTGTTGCTCAGTAAACTGCGATAAGATAGCCCTGAAAAACAGAAAACACAGACTCGAAGTTCAGAGGATGTCTCCTAACTCCACTGAATACCAACTTCTTCAGAATTTCAGGGTACATAAAATTCCACTCTCAGTCGCAATTAAACAGTGTGATGACGTTTTATCATCAAACCTTAACACATGACATCCTCAAATATATAAGTTCTTGTTTCTATAAACCCTAAAAGAGTTATTTTAATCATGAAAAATAGGAACTTTACTAGGTTAATGCAATATAATGACTAAGAGTAATATCAAAAATAAATAATTCAATAAAAAAAATTGAGGAGGTAGAGAGCAAACTGACTGCATCTTCGCCATTTTGGTGGGATCCGCACTGGAAGGAAACTTCGAGAGCTCAACCTCCATGTTATCATCGTCTTCATCCTCCTCATCATCTTTATTCTTGCCCTTGCTTTTAGCTGATCCGGGAATTGAAGGTTTCAACTGGTGGCCGGAAGTGGAGGTGACGCCGGCGCCCACGTCATCATAGTCCTGAGATGCCGGAGGGAGGGGAGGAGGATCGAGTACCCCGACAAGATCATTAGTAATTTGGGGGTCGAAGTCGTCGGGGCGAAGGTTTGGGGAATCAGACGGCCCTTGCGGTGGTGGCTGCTGCTGCGGCGCCGTGCCTTCGTCCTCTTCTTCGTCGTAGTCCTCTTGCTCCTCGTCGTAAGCTGCTTCGAACGGGTCTTTGGATTGCTTCATTCGGAATTTGGTTTCTTTCTCCGAACAGCTGAAGTTATGAAATTGGAAATTCTCAATAAAATAATTAAAATGAAGTCGTTTTGGGGAAAAAAAAATTCTAACACATTGGCTCCTTCCTGCAAAATTCCTTAATTTCTAAAATATTAATTGCCTCAAAATTCTGCCAAACGTAATTTATTTGAAATTTTCCAAATCTTTGACAAATTAAATTATTTTATATTTAATATGTTATATTATTTTACTTTAATAATATTTAATTTATTAATAATCAATGATATCTTTATTAATTTTATATCACAATAATTCAATATTCATTAAGTTTATTATATGATAATTAATATTAATATACTTTAACAGAATAAATTATTTTGTTAAGTTATTGCTAGTTATATATGAGAAAATGCTATCTAAAAACTAGTAACACTACCATAAAGAAAATATTGGATGTGATTAAATTTTCAGAAAAATAGAGGATGCAAAGTTAGACACGATTAGATGCAAATAATACAATAAATACAGTTTTATTCGCTATTGTTTTATACACGAACTTGAATTAAAGCAAAAAGATATTAAACATATGATAAACTTAGAATAAACAATTTAAGGATTTCATCATAGAAGAAAAAGGAGATTATATCATCCTATGAAAAGTATGTTAGTACGTAGAGGGGACCTTATTACGTATCTCAGGGTCTCGTGAAAGGATAAAAAACGAAGGTAATGCGAAATACCTGAATTCGGTTCTATCTCTGATTCCGATGCCGATGCCGAGCTCCAAACACCTTTGAATTTTCCGGGTCCTTTAGCGAAAAAATGCTCACCGATTCACGGGCAAGGTCTTTCTACAGTTTCTTCAAATCCCGAGCTTCCTTAACGGGTCAAGAACCTTATGCTCGAGAATCCTCTTCTTGAGTAACTGTAGGAGACCTTACCTTTATATAGCTTCCATATCGAGCTTCCCCATTACAAGGCCGATATGGACCCAGTCCACACTAATTGGGACTCATTTTCCTCCCGGATTTCGACCCATTGATTTAGATCATTTATTGGGCCACTTTAATATCTTTATCTGGATCAAATGGCATAACTTAACCGGTAATTTATCTAAAACCAAAATTGCAATTAATGTTAGTCCAACTTTATGAGACATTGACAAAATTGCCCCTAAGAACAAAAATGTCTAACACAAGCACCATCGAAAGTGATATGAGATCTTATTGGGTGAAGTAAAGGCCCTTGATTAGTTACATTCTGGACCGCTAAATGAGGCATCGATCTAGATCTTTTAGAAGAGGCATCTAGAGCTCTTTTAGACGTGAATGATCATAAAATAATTGTTAGTATTCTTCGTAGGAAATAGAAATTAAAGCTGATGTAATTTCTGTAGTGCAAGAATGTACCTACAACATGCATATGTCGCGAAGTTACTTGTAAGCTATGGAATAATCAGCGGGACTATATGTAAAGCGTTATCTTAAGAAATAAATTATAATATCATTTAAGATATGTCTTATATGTCTTAGGATAATGGTCCACTTTCTGTTCCTTGGTGTGTTAGTCTATGTTCACACACCTCGTAAGCTTTCCTCGTGTTGTTGGTCAATCGGTAAAATAAAGAGTTCACGTCAATATCTTTATTTTTTATAGATTTATTTTTCGAAAAATTATATTTCAAATTTACTTTACTTTTTCATCAACCAAATAGAGCCTTAGTGTTTTTCGTTATGTGATAGAGACATCCTTCTGTTACGTCTTTATAATTGAAAATTAAACGGATGATATTAGTGGCTCTGTTTTTCACTTGAATAGTCTATATTGGATAGATATACAAAGATTATTGAAAATTATGCGAATCACAAAAATGATATATATCCAACAAATTGATTTATTAGTTTATTATATACTAAAAAAGTATAATTACACTTAAATAAGACAATCAACCTTTTGTTACAATCCCCTTTTATATAAATAATTAATAATTTGATTAATTTATTTGTAATTTTAATAAACACAAAATTATTAAAATTTTGTTATTTTATTTATTTATCATATGTAATTTTAATTAATTTCATTATAATAAGTAAATTTAATTTATAATGTTATATTAATAACTAACAGTATTAATTAATTCAAAAAAATAAAAATAATTATATTAAAAAAATAAAAACAAAAAAACAAAATAAATTACTAGAATAGTTCATAAATTTTGTTTATTTCTAAAATTTTAATTATAATTAAAAGTAAAAATATATTGATAATAATAAAAAAAATTTATTAAAAACTAAAAGTTACAATAAAAGTAAAAATAAAACTAAGTAGCTGCAGATGAATATGTTTGTTTATTTAATAATAAAACATGTCTTGCTCATACTATTTTGACCAAGGCAGTTAAATACTTTCTTGAATGATTAGAGGTATAATGCATCAGTCAGTGTCATGTAACAGTATATCAGTATGTACATGCACAGTAGAATGAACAGTAAAAGAAGACCATCTCGGTCTACTCACAGTATGC
>JANIJF010000005.1:60456221-60468336 GCA_024520955.1 Erythroxylum bequaertii
GTCCTAGGATCAATTTGTTAAATCGAGATGTCATATACTCCTAACAGATATATGACAATGTACTCTCGTCGTATGCTAGTTACACCGGTTATTGAACAAGTATGAGCACTGCAGAGTTTTATTAAACCCATCATGTGTGAGTGGGAGATGATGACTTATATACACCCATGATGGATATAATTGTCATCATACTTAAATAACTGCTAAAGGTAGTTACATAAAAACATATATAAAGGAAACGTTTGGAAAAAATGGAGGTCTGCGTGTCTTTTAGGTTTTGCTGTTGTTTTGTTTCTATTTTCTCTGAAGTTACAGAAAACAAAATAGGGAGATCTGCGGTGAAAAACATAATAGAGAGTTCTTCAACCAATGGAATACAATGATCAACCAAGTACGTGTTTTTCGTTTTCTATGCATATAAAATCGATCCTGTGTTTAACATAATCTTTGTGGCTATGTTTTTAATCTGTTATTTTCTAACAATTAGTCTTTGAAAAATATGATAATTGTGACTAACTTAAAGGACTTTATGGTGACTCATTTATTTACGATTTATTTATTATTATTAAGGATGTTTATAAAGACAATAAGTTGATATCTTTAATAAGAAATAAATTTGAAATAAAATACAAAATGTAAAAAATATTTTTGTACAATCAATATTAAAGGTATTAATACCAATGTTTTGAAAACTGGACGAACCAGTTAAAGGAAAGGTTTAAGATTTAAAGATTTAACTGATATTAAACCACTATAAAAACCGGCATATAATAAAAAAATATAAGAGTAAGGAAAAATAAAATATTTTATTGAAATAAAAATACACCGATGTTTATTATTATATAATTAAATAATAATAAATAATTTTAAGTCTAATATAAAATTTAAAATAACAGTAAAAATCAAAATTATATTTCTAAAGGAGGTTGTATCTTATTATCGTCAAAAGTTTTAAATTCTCCAACACTATCTAAAGGCTCATAAACTACGCTTTTATTCAAAGTATTTGCGATAATTTCTTCTACTACATTCAAATAAATTATAAATTAGTAATGTATGAAATTATTTTCAATTGTGAATTTGTAATACATTATACTTTTAATCTAAATATGAGCAAAATAAGATATAAATTGACTATCAGTAGATGTTCTTAATTCATATTGTGACAAGTAGATATTCTTCATAAATCGTCTTTTCAAGTTCATTATAATCAAGATCAGGCAATGATTCTTCTTTTTCAATCCAAAAATTAGTATGTTCAATATAATTAATATCAATTGGATCATACATTCTCCTATTATTAAGCACTTTGAATACATAATCAAGAAATTATAAAATCAATAATAAAAATAAAATTAATGAAATAAAAAACAAAAATATAAAATGCATGTTCTTCATTCTCATATTATAAGTAATGTAAACAAGGTCGGTAAGTCTTTGATGTTCCAAACAATTTCATTTCTTTATATGAATACGCTAAAAAAAATGCTCCAATTACATTCACAACCTAATGTAGAAGTTGTTTGACTAAGTAATCTAATAATGAGTTTTCTCAATATTGGAGTACTTTCATCGAATAATTTCTACCATTCTTTTTTATTTTAAAGTAATAGTTATGAAAAACAAAATTATATATTATTAATAAGTAAAAATGATTATAAGTATAAAAACTTACTAGGTTGCATTTTTTTCATCATAAGTTCTATATTTGCTAATTATCTAGTAAAACTCTCTAAACCTTTACGATACAATTTAATTTCATTTATCACTTGTGATTGCTCTTCAATAAAGAAAATACCTTTGCATTCAATCACATCAAACATACCACCTATAATATTATTTGTACTGCATCTCCACTATATAAGCAATAAGGAATGAGAAAATAAACTACTAAGTGGATCCTTTGAGTAAGATACTTATCTCATCGTCGATCAATAAAATCTATATAAAGCTTATACAATTTCTCCTTCCCTTTTATATATATATATATATATACCCCAAAGATGTCTTCTCATATGAGTTAACAATCCTCAACAACATTATAAGCGGAGCCACAATCTTCACGATGATCAATCAAGTATCCCAAAATTTATTATCTAAAATAATAGGCCAAACTTCTTTTCCTTTTTCACTATTTGATAACTTATGACTTGAAAATGTGTTTACTTGTCATTAAATTTTGAAGTAGTTGCTTATGGTCATAAATACGTTTCACAGTAATAAATGTTGTTGCAAACCTAATAGCAGCGGGACGCACAATCTCAACCCAATTTTCTTGCTTTCTTAACCATGACAGAAATGTGATCTGATTATACACAAAATTGTGATCTTAGATGTGAATGAAGCAAGATTAGAAATATGGTTCATACCACCAATATCTTTTAAAATAAGATTTATACAATAAGCAGTGCATGGAGACCAACAAATGTGCCCATACTTTGATTGCAATAAGTACCCAACTGATACATAATTAGTTGCATTATCTGTAATAAAATGCACAACATTATTTAGTTCAACCCACTCAACAATTTCAAAAAACAATTCAAATAAAGCATTAGCACTTTTTACCATATCAAAAGCATCAACGAACTTGATAAAAGTTGTTCCAATATTACAATAAACCAAGAAATTGATTAAGGTTCTTTATCTTTGGTCCGTCTACTCATCTGCCATAATAATGCGTCTTGTTCATTCCCAACTAAATTTATATGTATCCATAATTAATTAACATTCCTTTTTTTTTAATCTTGAAGCAAAGGCACATGCATCTTATAATAAGAAGGTACCTTAAATCTTGGATCTATTGCTTATTGAAAATATGGTGAATTTAAAGGAATACATGAATGATAGAACCATCTTGCCCATGCTCTTTTACATCGCAAGACAACATCCTTATAAACCAAAACACTCTTTAAACTAGGTTAAGAACCAGGAGTAGTTCTTGGAGAAAAATAAGAATCTATGTCAATAGTAGCTTCTTTTTCCTTTATCTAATACTTGTGGTGCTTCATCATCCCCAAAAGATATATCATGGGCCTCTTAATTTTCCTTTTTCTTTCTTACTTGTTGCTGCAAATATTTTCCAATCATCTCACGTACATCAAATGATACTTTTTTGCAATAAGCAATATTACTTTTAACACCAACAAGATGTTCTTTCATTCTATAAATTCCTCCCCTTTTAAATATTCTACCGTACAATATACAATTATATTGGATATTACCACCAAATGCTTTAGAAGAAGAAAAATAATTCAACGTTGGAAAGAACTTACCATGAGTAGAGGACGTTATATTTATCAAATCTTTTTATGATGATTCTGCATTCTCCAGTATAATTTTAGCCTAAAAATATGAGAGAAATAATTTGCTAGTTTTGTACAAAAATAAGTCATAATAATAATTAAAATAAAAATAAGTCACAAAATAACCAAAGAAGAAGGATGAAACGAAAAGATAACAGATAAGAGTCTAAAAATGAAAATCCCCCCTTAACTTTAACTTCTTGATTCTTGTGTCTTTTATATAATTTGACTTTAATCACCACAACCATAATAAAATAACAATAAAAAGGATAATTAAATTTTGATCTCGACACAAGGAATCGAAGTATATATAGAAGAAACAGAAAAGAGGTTGAAAAAGAACTGAAAACATTAAAGAAAATCAATTCAAATAGGAAATAGAAATTAAAATCTTTTTGAAGATTAAATCTAAAAAGTCACTCAAAAAGTTGAAGTATGTTTAAATTCCAATGTTCTTCTTTGAACATACTTCTTTAAAACTCAATTTATCTATAATAAATTACAGAGTAATAAATTTTTTAGTGTCCTTCTTTAGATATACTTCTTTAAAGTTTAAATATCACTCTTTAACATATTCTTAAATTATCCTAAACAAAATTACTTATCTATATTAAATTATTAATTAATAAAATTTTTAATGTTCTTATTTAAATATAATTCTTTAAAGTTTAAATATCACTCTTTAACACATTCTTAAATTATACTAAACAAAATTACTTATCTATACTTAATTACTAATTAATAACTATTTTAGCGTCCTTTAAATATACTTCTTTAAATTTTAAATATTACTCTTTAACACATTCTTAAATTATCCTATACAAAATTACTTATCGATACTAAATTACTAATCAATAACCTTTTTTAGTGTCCTTCTTTAAATATACTTCTTTAAATTTTAAATATCACTTCTTAACACTTTCTTAAATTATCGTAAACAAAATTACTTATCTGTACTATATTATTAATTATATTTTAGTGTCCTTATTTAAATTTAAAATATCATTCCTTAACACATTCTTAAATTATCCTAAATAATAAGCTTGAACTTGTGATGTAATTTTATGATCTTTAAGAGAATAACATATTCCTATTATTTCGTAAAAATATTAAGTTAATCAACAATTCTATATATATTAAACATCTTTAATGAGTCGTGATGTTTTTCTTTTGAAAGTTGATAATTAGATTGCCTCTATAACGTAATTACATTAAAAGTGGATAAAAAATTAAGTGGCTAAATGATATATTAGTTATTATGTTTTTTTTAAGCATTTTTGGGTAAACTCAATTCATGAAATAGTTTTAAAAGGTAGAATAACTATTTGCAATTTACATAAAAATCTCTAAGGCAGATGAATAACAAATTCTTACAACCAATTAATTAAAGGTAATGCTCTGAAGTCGGAAGCGGAACACGTGCATGATCAAAAGGGAAAGTTGATATATTCTAGAGTTCTCTACTTTTCTTCGTGACTGCTTCCTCCCAAACTCATCTCATCTTCTTTCATGCCTTTCTGCCAAGAGCTTCCCAGAATCGCTTTGAGAGTCATGATGTTATGTATTCATCTCATCTCTTCTTCTTTTAGATTTCTCTTTTCCCCTTTGGTATTTCGTTTGTTCACACCTCTTTCTCCTTATCTGTCGAGTACTTAACCTCTCTTAGAGCGCTTCCTCAATCGTGCAGCAAAGATGGCCACAGTTATGTCTATTATTGCATATATTCGTACTTAAAACAGTAATTAGTGGCCAAATTTATGTTGTCGTGCTGTGTGTTGTTGGCTAGTTCCTAGGGATTCATGATTAGTTACATATGTTGCTTCTGCTAAGTGATGGTAGTAAATTTTCTTTGTGGGTTATGGAGGGATTAGCGATTTCCAAAAAAGGAAACGATGGGAATTGAGAAGAGAAGACGGTAAAGAGTAAAAGCGAAGATGGTTGAAGTACCAAACGACTTCGACCAGTTCACTGATAAATCGACTGATTTTTATATAAACATATTATTAAATTAAACCTAACCAAATAACCACCCAATTCATACTATGTTCGGTCGAACGGGCTAGTCTAATTCAATTTTTAAAACATTGATAAAAAAAACTACCACCCTTAATAGACAAGTCATATGTTCACTTTAATATGAGAATACCATTACTGACTAAAAAGAATACCATAACTCAATACAAACTATACCAGGACTTTATACATCTAATACTACACTTATGTGCAAAAAGTATAACCACCTATAATAGATAAGTAACACGTTTACTTTAATACGAGAATATCATCAGTGCGTATAATGAATACTATGCCTAAATGAAAACTATAATAGAACTCCATATATCCAATACCACGCCTATGCATAAGGAATGTCGCTACTCGTAAAAGATAAGTCACACCTTCAGTTTAATATGAGAATATCATGCCTTAATTAAAACTGTAGTAGAGTGCTGTACATCCGATACAATTGTATATACAAAAAATACCACCATTTATATCATATAAGTCACACCTTCACTTTAATATAAGAATACCATCGTTGAGTATAAATAATACCGTATACAACCTTCATACATTCAATACCACTCTTATGTATAAAAAAAATATCATCACTCATTACAAAAATTACAATGCCTTAATACATGTGCAATACTCATTAAAGAAATTACAATGCCTCAATATCAACACTCATTATAGAATATCATATACAACTTTCATACATTCTATACCATTCCTGTGTATTAAAAACAACATCACTCATCATAATGCCTCAATAGAAATTATCTTATAAGTTAGTACAACCAATACCACTCCTATGTACCAAAATTACTATGCTTGTATTTAAAAATAGCAACATCTTTAGTGAAAATAGGAATTCCATCTCCAAGTACAAGTTATACCCTTTATTTATAAATTTTCATGTATATAAACTAAAAAGATCATCATTCGATATATATAAGTAAGTCATACACATTTTAAAAGGAATATAATGAGTGAGTGGAAGGGACATCATACCTTGATATCAAAGGCCAAAAGTGTATTTTAAATCCTAACGTTTACACCATAATATAAGTTGAACCCTAACATTTTGAAGCATTCAATTTGAACCTAATGTTTACAAAATGTTCAAAATAGACCCTATGAGGACAAAAAATTTAATGGAAATTACCCTTTGTCAGTTAAATGTCATTTCATATAGGACGTGGATTTTTAAAAAAAAATTTACACATTAGTAGGACCCAATACTTGCTAACCGTTTTTTTATAGATGAAATTGGGTCCCATAACTTCAAAACTAACCGTTTAACCTTCAATAAATCCTTCAATACTCATCATTTCACTTCATACACCAATTCTATTCAATCACAAATAATTTTATCCCTAAATTACAAAATCCCTAAATCCTTGGTTCTTCAATCGACCTAATCATAGCAATACATTCAATTGTACACACCTCTATAAGATTTCTGGGAAAAAGATAGGGAAAATACATCATGGTTGGTCCCTTATTTTTTTGGCTTTTAATTTATGTTTATTAAATGTTGCAGGCTCATATTCCTTATTGATTTAATGATTCTTTCATCTGGTTGTTTGTTTATGTTTATTGTATGTTGTGGTTTCATATTTGTGATCTAAGCTTGAAATGCTTGTTGAGTTGTTCCATGTATGTTATGGTCGCCTCTTATTTGATTTAGTTGCTAAGATTTCTTGTTGGCAATGAATATATCAGTAAAGATAAAAGTAACAAAGTTATAAGAAATTAAATTTCCTTTGATCATCAAATTATGACAAACTAACTAATTATTAAACATTAATTTGCAAAGTTAATTATAACTATAAAAGTTATAAGTTAGAGGAGATAAAATCTATAAAAAAGAACAATACATGGAGCTTATTAATGTACCTAGAGGAGAAACGTCATTGGAGTGGAAGGAGTTTATAAAACCAAAGTAGATAAATACAAAACTCGACTTATTATTAAGAGTTACAAGTAGAAATATAAGTAAATTATACTGAATTATTTGCATTGGTGGCTGGGCTTAATATAACGAGAATCAATGAATGGTGGTGGCTTTAACAACCCAAAATACATGGCTTATGCATAAGCTAGATGTAAAATCAACTTCCATCTTGGTTAGCTACAAAAACATATATTTATTAAGCAACCTTCTTAGATTTATTAAGTCAGATCATAAACACAATTTCTTTATACTAAAGAAAATATTGTATGGACTAAAACAAACTCTTAGATACAGTAGCAAATTGATGATGAAATTTTTGTGTGTAAAAGAAGTATGTACTTGAGATTCTTAATGTGTTCAAAGTGGGAAATTGCAATTCAGTAGCTACACCAGTAGAGATTCTTAATTGTGAACAGGTGTCTGATGACCTAATTTAGTACTATAAGGTTGTTTTATGGTAGAAAGTTTGTAGTAGAACTGGAGTTGAAATAAGTTGACGAGCAAGCAAGTGTTTTTGATATAGTAGACCTTAATTATGTTAGCTACAGGCAAATATGTGAGATGGAAAAGACGTTAGGATACTTTTAAGCGCATAAGGCCTATGACAATGTACTCGATTTTCTATTTAGTGAGCTATTGAGATTAACTGAATCAAATCAAAGTCGTATAAGGGTCATTAACCTTAAGAAAATCCACTAAATGATTGATGTTTATATAACTCATTTATTAGACACCCTAATTCTTGCACTTGAGATATTGTCTATAACTGAAAGAGAAGATGGAGATAGCGAGGTGAAGAGGGAAGTTGTGGAGTTGGTGTAGGAGTTATTGAAGGAGTTGATGAAAAAGTTGGTGTAGGAGTTAGTGAAGGAGATTATGAAAAAGTTAACGAAGGAGCTGGTGTAGGAGTTAGTGAAGAAGTTGGTGAAAAAGTTAACGAAGGATTTGGTAAAGAAGTTAATGAAGGAGTTGATGTAGGATTTGATGAAAAGCTGCATGATCATGATAGAGACGATAATGAAAGTTTTATATAGGTTGACACTCATGATGAAAACCAAACAGTTGAAATTGACTCAACTGATTATGGTAGTTTTATTAATAGTGATGAATATCCAAGCAGAGAAGAGCCTCGTGAACCATTGCAAAGACCTAGTACTAGTATTAAGCATAATCTATCTGATTTGGCAACATAGTGGAGATTGGGGATGGAGTTTGGATTAGCTAAAGAATTTAGAGATTCTGTTATAGATTACACAATACGAACATGATACAATGTTAAGTTTAAAAAAGTGAAAGTTTTATATATTGGTTATGACAAGAATGAGCGGTGCTTTAAAGTGAAGACATATAATTTGACCATAATTGTTTTACTACCAACAAACCTAAATTTTAGGGAAAGAATACTTGAGAAGCCTATTATCTCGACAACGAAGATGGTTGAAGAATGTAGAGAAAAATTGAATATATTTGTTAACTCAAGGATGTGTAGAGCAACAAAGAAGAGATTAAGAAAAGAATGAGTAACTAATTATGTGAATAAATACGTCAAACTAGAAGGATACGTATATAATTTGAGGATTAGTGATCTAGGATCAATAGTAGAGTTACACCTGGTAAGGAATGAAGAAACATGTTTCTTACAGGTATGAAAAACTAAATTTATACGTATCATTGACAACTATATTTATGGTATTTATTCATTTATTCATACTTCTTTATCTGTTTTGTGTAGTTTAAAAGACTGTACATTTTCTTTGATGCTTTAAAAAGAGAACGAAGGCATTTGAGACCAACTTTTGGTATTAATGGTTGCTTTCTAAAGACAAAATTCCAAGGCCAACTAATGAGTGCAGTTCGAAGGGATGGTGATGAAGGGAGTATCCATTGGTTTGGGCTATTATGGAGGTATAGAATCCTGATTCTTAGACTTGGTTTATGAATTTGTTGGCTTCTGACTTAGAATTAGGTAGCAGTGAAGGACTTATAATTATATAAAATGTGCAAAATGCATTTTATTCTTCATTTATCTATAGTTTATTGTTATACAAATTTTATATTAACTTAATCTTTTCTATTGTTATAGGGATTGATTAGGGTTGTGGAAGATACATTATCATATACCACTCATTGAATGTGTGCTAGACACATATACCATAATTGGCATATGAATTGAAAAGGAAAGGATTTGCTGAAGTAGTTTTGGAATTGTGCATGGTCAACTTACATTGAAGATTTCAATAAGCAACTTAAAAAACTAAATAAAATAAAACCTGGATGTCCATCATCATTACTTGAATATCATAAGGAAAGGTGGGCAAGATGTTACCAATCTTTTGAATCGAAATGCCTGATTTTCAATAACAATAAGAGTTAAATTTTTAATGAATGGATCTTGCCAGCAAGAGAGAGGCTAGTTATTAGCATGCTTGAAACCATTAAAATAATGGTGATGAAGAGGCATGCAGGTAGGAGAGAATATTTGCTTAATTTGAAGTTAGATGTTGCACCAAGGATTATGAAGAAGTTGGAGAAGAATAAAAAAGATGCAATGCAGTGGAGAATAGTTTTGAATGGTGATGAAGCATATGAAGTATCAAAGGGTGATGACAAACATATGATATGGATTAGTAGACATCAATCATATAGTTGTCAAGGACTGGGAAAAGGGTCCTTTTTCACCCAAGAAGGTCCGTTAAACGGACATGGGTGACCCAAAACTCCTTCTAAAGCCTCTACAATGCTTCCAACTTCCATCCTAACACCATATACACTCATAATACCCCAAATTCAACCTTTCAAGTGTAATAACACTCCTCAAACATCCAATTACCAATCTAAATGCATCAAACTCCCAAATCACAACTCAAAAACTCATAGAACACATAGACTCTCATCATGCACCATAGCTGTCATATTCACACATCCCACACAACATCATCAATTGTAAAGCTCATAATTCTCAACTCTGATACCCAAATTTCATAAGCTATCGAGCAAAGACCAAATCGTTGAATCTTTTGTATTATAATCCATTTCTTTTTTTGGAATGGACAAATTTAAACGTGCTTCAATTCCTTTTACACTCAATTGCACTCACACATTGATTCAGAATTTGAATTTCAAACCTTTGGAATTTTGGAGCATCACTTCTGAATTTTGTCTCATCAAGCAACTATAATATAACAAAAATAACCTTATAAATAAAATAAAGTGATGATTAATTTCAAACAAGTAACAAAAGTGAAGAAATATATACAGATTAAGTTTGACTCTTCGATAAATTACAATGAACATCTTAAAATCACCACATATATCTTTGTAGGGCTTCATTTGTGAATGAAGGAGATCTTTTATCATCTTATAGAAAACAATAATTGTGATAATTAATAGCATTTTCTCATTAACTTCAGTTTTCTTTGTAAAACCTTATCTAAAATAGACATTAAGAATAAAAAATGTCCTAATAGCAAACAACAGAAAATAAAGTTGTCTTTCTTATTTTTCAGCGATAACTACAAGATAAGGTGCATATAAGAAAAGATTTTTTTTGTTATGTTGACCTTGATTGCTTCTTTCACCCTTTCTATAGAATCATAAAAATAACTCACTATTGTCTTCTTATTACTATTAGCCATACGAAGAACTCTCCTAAAAAACTTACAAATTTATATGACAAATTAACATTGAGTCCAAAATTCAGGATATTTAAGTATAATTTTGAAAACTTCCATTCCAAGATTAGACCTAACTTACTCATATACAATTCATTTATTACTTGTAAACAATTGTCTTAACTTACTCTTCATTAGAACAAAACACTAAAGTGATAAGAAATTCATCGTAAATCTTTTAGTGGCAAGACAACATAAATTTCAATTGTTGATGAAACTCTTTCTCATTAAATTTAGAGCTTATGCACGATTATAAATGAACTTGGTTATTTTTCTTGCTTTCTAGATAATTTCATTAATGATATAAAGTATATAGCATCTCCTATATTTTCTAACAATAGTTAAATGCAATATACAATGCAGGAAGTCCAATAAAAATAATTCGACCTGCTTTGTAACCTTTTTCTCGCTATTTTATAAGTAGAATCATTATCAATAATAAATTGTACAATATTTTTAGGCCTAACTTTATTCACAACTTCAAGTATCTTAAAGAGAATATCAACATTTCTTATAAGATCAAATGCATCAATGAACTTCAAAAACATCGTCCCTTTAGCAAAATAAACCAAAAAATTAATAAGAGACTCATGTCTTTTATTTGTCCAACCATCATACATAATCGAATACTTATAAGTTGCCTAAGTCATTGTTCTTTCATCTAAATAACTCCTTATTTCTCAAACAAAGCTACTTATAAGATTACTTTTGTAGTCTTCAATTAAAGGCACTTTATATCTTAGATCGTAAGAGGTAATAACATTTAACATAGGATGACAATAATAAGACTAAGGAACATTAACTGATACACCTGTATCATACTAACATCTAGCTATTATCATATCCATATTATGAGATGTTTCTTTAGATTTTTAGGTACTATGAACACGAGGTTGAATTCTAAGAGTTATTTTGTGAAGCAAAAAATTAGGCATCGCAAAAAGAAAGTCCAGTAGCAAATTTGTAATTCAATCTTTGCCTTTTATTTTTCTCACTCTGATACTCTTTAAGTAAAGTTTTCATTTGTCATTTCATGTTATGAGCAACTTTTTTACAAGATTCCACATCACTTTTAATCCTAGTTAAATGTTTCTTTAATATGGTAATTCCCCGGTTTTGTTTAAGATTTGATTATGATGCTTTGTTTGATGTTTGAGTGTTGGAATGAGGTTAGAAATAAC
>JANIJF010000005.1:60539614-60549973 GCA_024520955.1 Erythroxylum bequaertii
TTTTATGCTTATCTTTTCAATTTCCCTCCTATCTTTCCTTGATTCTCTTCAGATAATGTATCCCCCAATTTCAGGTGATCAATCCCCTTGAAAGATGGCAATATAATCTTTAAAGATTATTAGAATCTCGAGTTTGACTTTTGAAAATTGATATGCAGATTTATTCCATCCTTAGGTGTACCCACGCTTAGTCACTAAATTGCTATCAAATTTGGAATTTCAGATTTTTTTCATTCTTTTGCATTTTTTTTATTCAATTTCCTCTCTAAGCTGTTGAAAATCATCTGTAAACAATTATAAGATAATTCCATTAATTAGGATAATAATTTCAACACATTAAAGATAGTTAAGTATAAAATAAGTGCAAATTGATGACTTAACACTCTTAAATCATAGATTAAATTACTTTTGGTTTTCAGTTCTCCATGGTATCCTTTTTTGTAAACCTGTTATAATTTGCCTTTGTGACAATCATCTTTAGCCTTTAGTGCATACGATATACCAAGGAGAATTATTATAGTTTTATTTCAAAGCAACGTGACACCAATCAGATATGAAGTAACAATATTTTTCATATTTCATGAGTCTTTATAAAATCTTTAATCAATTTCACAAAATATAAATAAATGTCATGAATGAGAGTACTCATTATTTTAGGATTGGGATTAAGTATCTTATCCATCAATCTTTTTGCCCTATGGGAAAACCAATGTGGACAAGTATACTATGCATCATTCATTTAGAAGTTAACCAACAAGAAGAACATTACGTAGTCTAAAACATACTAGTGAGATTATAAATTCCTACAACATCAAAATTTAACCCAATAAGAAAAGTCCCTTATGAGATTGACAAAGGAAAGAGTAAGGTCTTTATGACCCCTCTTCCATCATCAAATATTATAGGAGCATTGACATGTTTTAAACTGAAATCTTCAAAAACTCTATGTATATTTTACATGAGGAAAGTGCATCATTACCTAGAAAATTCAAATTGAGAGATAAGAGATATATGTGCCTTGCCTAAATACTCATAATAAAGGGGATACATAATGGGAAAAATTAACTACTTAAGATAATATACAGAAGTTATCTATAAAGGCTAAACGTCATAGTATAAGAATGAGGAAGTACATTAGTGCTCACAATATTGCAAGTTCATAAAGTAAAATCGTAGGAAAGAGAATATCAATCTTAAAAAAAAATATTGGTCCAGATATAAGCACAAAATAAGCACCAAGAAGCTAAAGTAGAACAAATACATTCCAAAAAATAAAGGCAATCAATATGAAAGAAACAATACCAATCCTCACATCCTCACAGTAAGTAGCATATCTAAAACAATTAACTAAAACTTCAAGCTTTAATTTTGAACTTTGTGAAACTTTAATGTCTAACTTCTAATAAAAAACGAACTTTAGAGTTATTTTTTCCCTTTTGGTCAAAAATTTAAGATAGTTCATACCATTATTTTTAGTAGTAGTTTTACCTTTAATCTTTATTAAATGACACAACAAGAATCATCAAATCTAATTAAGTTTTCATTATTTTGTCATGACATTAGAAACTTGTGATACAATTTTAGCTGTGTGGAAGTTTATTCTAAATTTTATTACTTTATTATTTAAAATTTTAAACATAAAACATGTTACTATTTTTATAAATTAAAGAATTTTTTAGTTTATTATTTAAATTTTCAATCATAAACCATGTTATTATTTTCATAAATTAAACAATTTTTTTACAAACCCTAAATCAATATTTGCTTAGGTTGCCCCTAACCCAAATCCCATTTGCTTCATCCAACTCTAAATTCTTTAAGCTTTAAATCCCCTTTCTGGTCCAAACAAGAATTGACTTCAAGATAGTTCATCTCTATTTAGCTTATATGGAGCCATTAACGACCATATTATGAGCTTTTTATATACATTGTATAGGCAAAAAAAAAATGATGCTTAAAGCAACCAAAACACTTTCTGTCATCAATGGCAGAACATGAGAGCCCAATTGGGATTCCAAAGCTCATAGCTTTAAAAGAGTGGATAAGTCTAATGATATCAACCGTCGATTTAACCTAAAAAATCTATCTTTCATGGACTCAACGACCACCATATTGATTTAGAGTTACTGAGAGAATTTTCAAGTATGCAAATTGCATTCCATCTTATTTTTGTTAGTTTATGTCTTACAGTCAATTGATTAGTTGTAGTCTAGTGACAAAATAATTTAAAGACATTCTTTATCTTGTACGTATTTAGATGTATTTGATAAAGTCCATCTGAAATATGAGATTTAAAATTATTGGCACTCAAATTCACCCACTTTTTAAGAATCATTAAAGACCAATATAAAAAAGTAAAGAAATATAAGATTTCACATCCTATTTATATGAGATTTTGGGTATATATAGATTACTGGATTTGGCAAGTAAATGATCCTCTACGAACTAGATACTCATTAAAACTGAGATAGCAATGGTAAATTTTTTCTTGGTTTGCTTCTTCTATAAATGCAATTATATATGAACTAAGTAAAATTTATGTGTCAATTTTTTATAATTTATTTCTATTATTTTATCTAATTTATTTAATTTTCTAAACTATTTAGTTATTTTCAAGTATTGTACATTAATAAACCCCATTATTCCTTACAGTAAGAAATTTTAAGAATTAGTTTTTTAAAATTTTGAACTAGATTGTGAGCAATACAAAAGCTACTTGTTTATTTCCCTGTCTACTACTTTTCTTACAAATTAGCTCTCTTCCGTCATTGGTTTGAGAGAAAAGGAGATCCATTTACTTACTTAGGCATTCCTATTTCATACAAGAGACCATCCATTGCAGTTTCTTCCTTTAATTACCAAGGTGAAGTGAAGAACAGATAATTACTGCAACAAGGCATTATCATTTACTGGAAGAGTCCAATTATTTAATGTTGTTTTAAACTCTTTACACACTCATTAGGCAGCCCACATTGCTCTTCCATCTTCTATAATCAAGATTATAAAAAGGATTCTTATAAATTTCTTATGGGTAAGCAATTATAACTCTCCCTACACAATTAATGTTGCTTGGAAAACGATTTTCCAACCAAGGAAAGGAGCGATGAGAGTAATCCCTCTAAAAACTAAGAAATATAGTGCTTCTAATCAAAAGTGTTTGGAGATTGTTAAGTGACAATGAATAATTGTGAGTTAAATGGATGCATTCTTACCAAAAACAACAAGATTTATGGACTTGCAAGCCAAAATAAGATGCTTCATAGACAATGATTCATTTATGAGATTAAGAGCACATGTGAGAGATTGGTTTAAAATCTAATTGGATAATAGATCCAAAAATAAATTTTAGACTAATATATTGAGTGATTTAGGACTATTAATGAAGCATGATAGGTTCCTTCATCTAAGGATACATATTCCATTGCATGCTATAATGAAACAAGTGATGTTGGACAATGATTTCAGCCTTGATCAACTAACCAAAGAGGTATTGACAATGTTTTTATAAGGAAATATAAGCCTTTTCTATAGGTGATCATACTCTATGGGCTAAGAACTCTACTCGAATATACACTAATATATCATACAAAGATTCCTCAAAGGAAAGGAACCTGACTGTACTATGGCTCAAGCCAGTATGGCTCCCTTAAGCAATTCCAAAGACAAGTTTCATTATATGGTTTGGCAATTCATAGGAGGCTATTTACTAAAGCTAGAATAATCCACAAAATGTATGCTTTGTAACTCTTTAACGGAGACACAAAATCATCTTTTCTTTAATTATGAGTCCGTAGGATGGGTATGAAGGAGACTACTTAACCTATTCTCCTTAATCTTGTCACCCTTAATTTGAATGGAGATAATACACCAATTATTACAAAAAAAGCAGAGTGACCTTAAAAAACAATCTTATTCAAGATTTGTTCACCAGGCTAGTTTATGAAGTTTAGAAGGAGAGAACTAGAGACTACTCCAGCCTCACACCAGATAATAAGAAATTCTTTACTAAGAGCTCCTATACTAGAAAAGAATGCATATCACCCTAGTTAATCAACAATGGTTAAAGAATTAACAAGTCCTTTTATAATTTCTCTAGAAGAATTATGGCTATTAGAATGTTGAACAATTTAGGTGTAAATAAGCAAAAGGAATA
This sequence comes from Erythroxylum bequaertii, assembly GCA_024520955.1. Taxonomy (NCBI): domain Eukaryota; kingdom Viridiplantae; phylum Streptophyta; class Magnoliopsida; order Malpighiales; family Erythroxylaceae; genus Erythroxylum; species Erythroxylum bequaertii. The sequence goes on from JANIJF010000005.1 coordinate 60,543,768, forward strand.
TAAAACATGTTATTGGGAGACAAAGAACAACTCAAGATTCTTTTGAGGATACTAATGGATTGCTATAAGGGATTAAATACCACTAGAATGATATTTAGAATACATGAACTCTATAATTAAGGCATTAAATTTACTCTATTAAGATGGTCTCTTTAATAACTACCTCAAGAAATCATGAACTAGCTTTCCATATTCACAACCCATCTAGATATTGATCGATAAATAGCATCAGTTACAACTAAAAATATAGAACCAAACTATGGTCCAATTCATATTTTAACCACTTATATTTATAGATGCTAATCGACTAAGTAAGGAAATCCCATCTCTTACGGAAGGCGAGTTGGTGCTAAAATAGGTAACCCTAGATTGAACTTTGAAATCTCTGACCAAAAGTAAAGCATGCAAAGCCTCTAAAGTTGATCAACAGTTGCACTTACAAGGAGCTTCCCCAGTAACTAGAGGACAAAATCTAAAGGAGAAATAAGTGTGAGAGGCAGATGTCCAAAACCTTTTGCCTTTGTCCTTCCATTCCTAATATCAAGTACCACTTCGAAGACATGATAATAAGTTAGTTTAGATCCGCCAAAAAAAACAAACAAAGAGGAAATCAAGAAGAACAAAATGTGATGGTAACGCAATAGTGTGTCTCTCCCCGTCCTGTTGACATGCAAGGTGAAACGGGTGGAAAGATTAGCTAGGAGTTGGCTGTGGAGTAAAGCTTCCTCTTACTTTAAGGACTAATAGATAATAACTTGCATGTAACTATTACATATTATAGTGTGTGGGGATACAATTGTTAGCTTATTTTTAATCAACTACCATATGTCCTCATCTTGTAACGTTTAGAAGTCCTTGGTTTTCGTAGCAATGACACTGAGATTATCTATAGGGCTTGATCCCTTGAATTTTATCAATTTATTCATTTATATTTTCAAAAAATAGTATTACAAATTTGAACATATGATAAGTTAACTAATTTTTTATAATCTATATAATTAAAACTATTAAAATAGTTGACTAAAAATTACTGGGTGTTGATTTTAGCTCATAATGTAATCTTCTATTCCATCTTCATATGTATGACTATGATGTTCTAAACTACACACGTGAATATGTAGTTATTTATGTGAAAGTTGGGAGTTAATAATTTGAAATTAGATAAATAACAAACTTATTACTTGAAGGCTTATTGTTGACTTGTTTCTTATTTTGAATGAAACTTCAAATGTCTTAATATTAGTTTGTCAATATGTGAGTTAAATTGATGGTTTGTTTTCTTGTATAAATTGATGGTTTGTTTTCTTGTAAACAAAAACTTGAATGAAAGTTTCCCAATAAATTGATTGATTTTAGAAAATTTTTTATGATCTTTATGTCGAGAGAAGTTCGTTAAAATCACCAAAAAATTTTGAAATATTTTATTTTCGTAAAAAAATATTAACCTCTCCTTATTACAGATGTTTAATATAATATTCTATAATAATTTAGTATGCAATTAACTTGTTTTACTTTTACATAAAACATAAAATAAATTTGAGAAGAAAATTAAAAATAAAAGTACAACTAAAGTTACCTTTAATTTCAAACACACTAATGAAGCATTTTCGATAAATAGCTCCATGACTTGTTGCAATCACGTGGAACAAATTTGATGGTGAACTCGAAATCACTACGTGTTAGATTTCTTAGTTGGGTAAACATATGGAAATATGATACAACAGATTTATGTTAGAAATCTCCAAACTTTATTCACGTGCCTAATTCGACGTCTGTAGGAAGTGAGAATTTGAAGGAAAGAACAAACGACAAGAAAGTCAACGTGTTGTTTATTTTTCTTTTGTTATATGAAGTAATAAGGCAACATTAGTATGAGATTATTATCTAATTGATTAATCAGTATCATTACCTTGTAGATTAGGTGGAATGCAATTTCTTATAAATGATTATTCTTATTTGGGTGTTGGTAACCATCAGTACATAGTAAAAGATAACATCAGAGACCAAATATAGATCATTACCTTGGATATGGAAAGATAACAACAGAGACCAAATATAGATCATTATATGGATATGAATATGGCTTCACTCAATCCTGGGGATGATATTATATTTAATAAAATGGCCAGGGTTTTGGATTTACGAAATGGTACATGATTTTCTTTTTTCCTTTTTTTTGTAAAGAAGTGTTGGGTCATACTTTATCACGACACTAAGGTACGAGTCAACTCTGAGTGTTGATTGGGATTTCTTGATATTTCAGGATTTGCCAATCCTGTCAAATCCTGCTAACTAAACTGAGGTGACGAAGATTCATGACGCTGAGATGGATTCTATTGAAAGAAAAGTGAAGTGGCTGTAGGGACATATCAGTAACTTTGGCCTAAAAAAAGTTGAGGGAATATTCAAATAGTGGCTGATGAAACGGTGTGTTCGCTACTTGCTCCTCATCTTTATGCAAAGCAATTTGCTTTTGCTTTTCTTTCTTTTCTTTTCTTTTCTTTTTTCAAAAGCAAAAGATGGCTTGGCACCAAAATGTACAGAGGTAAAGAGAAAGACAAGGACCACTTTGGATGCTTATTGTGCTACAACATTGCCTTTAGGATTCATTAAACCCTTCTCTCCCTCTCCCTCTGTCTCCGTCTATGTTTGTAAAACTCAACTCAGCTTTGTTGAAATGGTCACTGGTTTTATCCAATCTAATCTGATAAATAGGTGAGGCCTCTCGAGATCCCATTTACTCTTACATCAACCATGGCTGTTTTTTATGTCAGGTTTGCCTTCTTACCCATTCTGCTTATGGTCTGCTTCAGTACAACTCAGTCACTTTCTTCACATAAACTCAATCTAAGAAGGCAAGCTTCGATTCTAGTAACTGTAAAACAATCTTTTGAGTCGTTTGATCCTTCTCTGGATAGCTGGAATATTTCCAACTCCCTGCTTCTCTGCTCATGGACTGGGGTACAATGCGATCACATGAATGTATCAGTAGTCTCAGTTGACATATCCAACTCAAACATTTCTGGCTCTCTCTCACCGGTGATCACTGAACTTCGGAGCCTTGTCAATCTTTCACTTGCTGGAAACAGCTTTTCGGGCGATTTCCCTCGTGAAGTTCACAAGCTTGCAAGGCTTAGGTTCCTCAACATTTCTGACAATCAATTCAGTGGAGAGCTGGACTTAGATTTCTCCCAAATGAAAGAGCTTGAAGTATTTGATGCTTACGACAACAGTTTTAAAGGTTCGCTTCCTTTAGGTGTAACTCAACTTGCAAAATTGAGGCATTTGGATTTTGGCGGGAACTACTTTTCAGGTACCATTCCTTCGAGCTATGGAAGTTTGGAGCAGCTCAACTATCTGTCTCTGAAAGGAAATAGTTTGCATGGTAGGATTCCCAGTGAGCTCGGTAATCTTACTAACCTTCTGCAGCTTTACTTGGGTTATTACAATGAATTCGAAGGTGGAATCCCACCTGAGTTGGGCAAGATGATCAATCTTGTCCATCTAGACCTGGCAAATTGTAGTTTGGAGGGTCTAATACCTCCAGAGTTGGGCAACCTCAACAAGTTGGACACCCTTTTCTTGCAAACTAATGAGCTAAGTGGTTCAATCCCTCCACAGTTGGGGAATTTAAGCAGCATCAAGTATCTCGATCTGTCAAATAATGGTCTAACAGGAGGCATACCATTGGAGTTATCAAGGCTTGGTCAGCTCACCTTATTGAACTTGTTTCTCAATAAGTTGCATGGTGACATACCTCATTTCGTTGCAGAGTTACCAGAGTTGGAAGTCTTAAAACTCTGGCATAACAATCTGACCGGGGCAATTCCAGCAAAGCTTGGAGAAAATGGGAAACTAAGTGAACTTGATCTCTCAAGCAACAAGCTGACAGGATTAGTCCCCAAATCACTCTGCTCAGGCAGGATGTTGAGGATTTTAATTTTGCGTATCAACTTTCTATTTGGCTCTTTACCTGATGATCTTGGCAATTGTGACACATTGTGGAGAGTCAGAATGGGGCAGAACTATCTTACAGGATCCATTCCTAGTGGGTTTCTTTATTTGCCTGAGTTGTCTCTAATGGAGCTGCAAAATAACTACTTGAGTGGACTAATTCCTGAGCAGAGAAGTGGCTTGCCGTCGAAACTTGAGCAACTAAATCTATCAGAAAATCGCTTGACTGGGTCACTTCCTGCCTCTACTGGAAATTTCTCCAGCTTGCAGATTCTTCTTCTAAGTCGAAATCAGTTAACTGGTAAAATTCCACCCGAAATAGGTCAACTGAAAAATGTCCTTACATTGGATATTAGTAGAAACAACTTGTCTGGCACCATCCCATCTGAGATCGGCAATTGTCATATGTTGACTTATTTAGATTTCAGCAAAAACCAACTCTCAGGTCCAATCCCAGTTCAGATTAGTCAAATTCACATATTGAATTATCTTAACGTATCATGGAACAACTTGACCCAGAGCCTGCCCAAGGAAATTGGGTCCATGAGAAGTCTAACCTCGGCAGACTTCTCTCACAATAACTTCTCTGGTTCCATACCCGAATTTGGACAATATACATTCTTCAATGCCTCATCTTTTATTGGCAATCCTCAACTTTGTGGCTCTTTCCTCAACTTATGCAACTTTTCATCTTCGCCTCTGCAATTACATAACCAAAATGGCTCCAAATCTCAGGTTCCTGGGAAATTCAAGCTTCTTTTTGCTTTGGGACTACTAGTTTGCTCGTTAGTATTTGCTGCATTGGCGATCATCAAGACTCAAAAGATAAGAAGCAATTCGAATCGCTGGAAATTGACGGCATTCCAGAATTTGGATTTTGGAATTGAAGACGTTTTAGAGTGTGTGAAGGAAACCAACATTATAGGAAGAGGTGGAGCGGGAACTGTGTACAGAGTGTTAATGCCTAATGGGGAGCAAGTAGCTGTTAAAAAATTGTTGGGAATAAGCAAAGGATCTTCACATGACAATGGTCTTTCTGCAGAAATACAAACACTAGGTCGAATTCGACACAGGAACATCGTGAGATTATTGGCATTTGTTTCCAACAAAGAGACCAATTTGCTTGTTTATGAGTACATGCCACATGGTAGCTTAGGTGAAGTATTACATGGAAAGAGAGGTGGTTTTCTTAAGTGGGAAACGAGGCTGAAAATCGCCATTGAAGCTGCGAGGGGCTTATGCTACCTGCACCATGACTGTTCTCCTCTAATTATACACAGGGATGTTAAGTCCAATAACATCTTGCTCAACTCTGACTTCGAGGCTCATGTGGCAGATTTTGGTCTGGCCAAATTCTTGCAGGACACTGGAACATCACAATGTATGTCTGCAATTGCCGGTTCTTATGGCTATATTGCTCCAGGTATGTTATTTTCTACATTAATTTAATATGTGTTTACATTCCAAGAGGAAACCAAAATTCATGATCTGACTTCACCGCTTCCAATTCAATTCAAGTAAACCTCAACCTCAGACCAACTTTTGACTCCGTATACTTGATTGGTGGCAGAGACGTGTGTTTTCCCTTTGACCTGGAGTAATGATTTAGTCTCCTGAGAAACACATTTAATCATTGATTCCAAACGGTTTGTCTTTAACGTTTTTAGGGTCCAAGCGTATAATTTTGTAGACATAGGTAACATCTATTATTAAATGTACTAATGGTCTCAAGTCTAACCAAAAATTGAAAAAGAAAAAGAAATGGAAACCTGAGACATGGGGGGAGTTCGGGAAAGAGAAAAAGGCTCCACTAACGCATAGGAAATGCTTCTTTTTGCTTTATCGAACCGTGCAGGGGTTTTTGAGCTTTTTATGCATGTCTTGAAACTAAAACCCATATCCATACACACCAGTCAGAACCAACCCTTTCTGACCCAAACCCAAATTATAGGGCAATAACAAAATCCACATAAATCCAAACACATGCATACCAGCTTTAATCGTCTGATTGAGATCTAATGTTTACTTTACCTAAACCCTAGAAACGGAAATACTTTTGTGTGTTGTTTTTAGACTCGGGAGTCTGTCACTTGGGAAATGAGTCGAACTAACTTTATTCTGTCCATATGAATAGTACAGTAAGTCAGTCATCAGCGGAACTAAGGTTGCTTCTTTTTTCTGTCCATGTGAATAGTACAGTAAGTCAGTCATCAGCGGAACCAAGGTTGCTTCTTTTTTCTGTCCATATGAAT
>JANIJF010000005.1:60550073-60565623 GCA_024520955.1 Erythroxylum bequaertii
TGGATCCTAAACTGTTGTCAACTATAAGGTATAAAGAATTGTGTACATTAAGCATGCGATTGGTGACAAGAGCAGCAGACAGGAGAGATACCTATAAAATTGTGAAAGATCATCTTTTGAACATATTGAACATGGTTGATGAGAAATTGGAAGGTGAAGAAATAGTTGACGAAGAGAACCAAATAGCACAAGATCAAGAGTTCAGCCAACGCTCAAATACTGAAATGAATGTGTTGAATGAAGCTGACATTAATTTTGCTGAAATGAATCACATAAGAGGTGTGAAAATGAAGACAAAGCCTACATCACGTAAGAGATTATGGGGTGGACTAGAGAAAAGTTCAAAAAAGAGGAAGAATGCGAAGAAATGCAGGACTTCAATAAATGTGGCAGATTCGACAGTAATCCCCCTTTCCAATACTCAGGTTAAACTTTTGGTTATATTGGTTTGCAATGATGTATATACTTTTTATACTAATAATTTTAAGTAAATTTGGCCTAAACGACTTTATTTAGGAATCTGAACATAATTCCCAACAAACTCAGATTATCTCCAGCAGCCAAGCTCCCATATTACATTAGCATCAGGTTGGCATTAGGTAATTAATAATGTCTGCATGTGTTGTGCTATTTCTTTTCAACAAAATTTGCTTTTATTGCTTATGAGAAATACCAATTGCGGATAGATTCTATTTGTAAGGATTTGACAAGTATGGTTTCCAATCATGAAGATCGCATAGAACAATCTCATGTATGATTTCTAATATTGTCTTATGGGTATAATAATTTGAATCAATTTAATATTTTATTTATCAACCAATTGGTTATGATAAGTCCTTTGGTATTCCTTGTTAAACTATTTGTTTCTATTGTTTGAAATATTTTATATCTGTAATGTGTTATTAACCTTTGAATCATTTATCATGTTAGGTCAATGATGTTGGAACAAGTCAGCAAAATATTAGTGTTGGTATCCCACCTTCAATGTGCATGACTGATTTACTTATGGTAAATTGAATAAAGTTTTTGTCTTAAGTTCAATTATTTTTAATAATTGCATTACATGTTTTGTTTTGTTTGAATTATTTAACATGCATATTGATTTACAGGCACAACAGACATTTGGTATTGCAAATATGGAAGAAGTAAATAATTTAAGAGTTGGTATGTCCATTGACAAATGCCATAGTTGCCTTCGTGCTAAAAAGTTCTGTATCTGTACAAGATGATTCTGATAATAATGTAAGTACGAACCACCTAACTCTTGTCTTCCTTAATTTGTCAATAAAATTAACTATCTTTCATTGGTCTTGACATTACCTTTTATAGAAAATTTTTAATTTAAAATTAAACATGTAATTAATTCGAAAATAAAATTATATTAGACAAAGTATAACTATGGGCAATTACAAAACAAAAATTATATTGGTCTTGTAAATGTACGCGTGTATTGCATAAATGTACACATTGTACATTTATTTATGAACACTTGTATATATGAACTATGTACAATGCGTATTCGTGATAACCCTGGGTATCTTTCCATCAATTTTATCACAAAAACATTCTCATATCTAAACTCATCTAAGTATAACTTATACTTAGGTTTATGCCTTACTAAAACCATTAAATTCATAATTCATTTCTCATTGAATCACTTTAGATTTTTCTAAGATACCCCTTTCGATTCTACTGTTCATGTACAATCAGAAGGTGAAAATGAGGTAATTTAGTCAAACTCTCTTCTAGAAAAGTGTTCCCCTATGTCTTATCTTTCCATTGACACCAAAATCACTCAATTTGGATCAGTAATTTGGAAGATATGCCTCAAACACTATCGAGTTATCCATATTAAAAAAACAGTGTACTATGTATAACTTCCATCTAGAAATTCAATATCTTTGAGAAAGAATCAAAATTCTACTCCTTAAGACAATTTGTAGGCCTATAGATATAGTTTAATCAAAATTAAAATTCATCTTATTTGGAATCCTACAGCTCAAGATATCATTAAAATACTGAAACATGTTCAGTAAAATATCCAGTTCATGCTCTTCCAACCGATATCTTTACTTTGATTCAATCAATCTTTTTCAAATTAATAGCAAAAGCTATAAATTTTTATATACAGATAGAGGAATGTGTTAGGAATCTAATGCTTTAAGAATCAAGTCATTTAGAGGTCGGACGAAAAAGTTATGGCCAAAATAGTAAAATATGTTTAGTCTGGGAGGAGGATCTGTGGGTTCGGCCGTCGGCGGACTCGCGATCGCGACTTTCGTCCTCTTCCTCCCTTTTCTCTTTTCAATATCTGTTTGGTAAAATAGACATAACTTTTGCTACAAATATCGGATTAAGGTGATTCAAAAGCTATTTTGAAGAAGAATTCTAGACCTACAATGTCTATGAAGACTTCAAAAACAATTTTTGCCTCTATAAGGGTCAACATTTCAAGTCAATGTAGCTGTCCCGAATGCCTATCCCATGTAATATCACAGACTTCTAAATATGATATCTCTTAACTCCAAAGCTCAAAATTTTCATACTTTATATCAATGGAAAGCTAAAAACAATATCTACAACTTTTATGAAGACAATTTTATCAAAATCTACTTAGATAAACACAGAAAAATTCATGAAAGTTTCAGCTTGAAAATTCAATACTGTTATTATTCATTCCCAGAAATTTCCAATCTTCATTCTCTAAAATCGAATACTTCAAATTTTTTATTTTCTTGCTTTTGTACTCTATTTCAATAAAATCATTCACCTTAAATTCACCATTACATTATTATTAAAAATTATTATGGTTCTTTAATTATTCTTATTAATTTAATTGTTTAAAATTTTGATAATTATCAATTTTCTACTTACTATTATTCTTATTATTATTACATTATTTAGTTATTGATCATATTAAATAATAGGATTAAATTCTTCATTATTATTAATTTTTTTCTTCATAATAATAAGAAAAAAAATTATATGCTTATTTTTGCTAATCTCTTATAATCAGTTTTAATTTATAAATTATTTTAAGAATTATTATTATTTTTATAAATTTATATTCGTTATTATTATTATAAATTATATTACAATAATTTATAATAACGTTATGTTTCTTTAATTATTCTTATTATTTTAATTGTTTTCAATTATGATAATTATAATTTCCTTATAATTTGTTATTTTAGAAATTATTTTAGGAATTATTATAAGGTCATCAGCGGAACTAAGGTTGCTTCCAAAAATCAGTCCAAGTTTTACCGTTAGTAACAATGGAAGAACAAAATTTAACCCTCCATATTAAAAAAAATAACAAAATTTATGCATCAAATAAGCAATTTTCTTACCCCTTTGCTACTTGTGGCGACAGAATATGCTTATACCTTAAAGGTGGACGAGAAGAGTGACGTTTACAGCTTTGGAGTTGTACTTTTAGAGTTAATAACGGGAAAAAAACCAGTTGGTGATTTTGGGGAAGAAGCTTTGGACATTGTGCAGTGGAGCAAGATACAGAGCAACTTAAGCAAAGAAGGGGTGGTAAAGATCTTAGATCCGAGATTGAACAATGTCCCGTTAGTTGAAGCAATGCAGGTCTTCTTTGTGGCCATGCTATGCGTGCAAGAGCACAGTGTGGAAAGACCAACAATGAGAGAAGTTCTTCAAATGCTTGCTCAAGCTAAACAACCCAATGCATTTGACATGCAGTAATCAAGACCAAGCATAATTGGTCCATTACGGTCTATATGTCATATTAATTTTGGCGTTTCTCACCTTATTTTCTATATTACTTTTTTTCCCCTATATATCATATTAATCATGTCAAGTTTGTACGACTTAATTGCTTCAAGAGCATGTTCAGTTTTTGTTATTGATGTAAGAGCTAAGAAGACATAGTTCAAATGAAACATTGGATATGCAGTTTTTAGACATGGAGAGCTGTTTTTTTCTTAATTCTGATTTGGCTACTTAATAGGATAAAGAGTGTACTGAATATGCTCTTATAACGGTAATGGGATTCAGGCTTCATCACTGTGTCATCATCTTTTCCTCTCAGATTGGTAAAAATGATTTGCTGCTGGACTCGAGTTATTGTATTATTGTAACTTTTCTACGTAATTCTTTCCCACGCATCAAATAGTTCCATAGTGGATACAGTTCATTGCAAGATTATTGCACTTTGATATATGTTTAAATATGAACTTGAGGCATGTTATCTGCTTTTACATTTCAAAATGCTATGAATCCATTTTAATTTTCTGTTAACTAGAGATAAACTATGTTACTTAGAGATAAACATGATATTCAATATGCTTTAATCTTTTCAATTTATTTATACCTTATCTCATATATCTCAAATTATGTATATTAAGGTTCTTAAACCTTCTATAAATATAGTGAAAAATACTATACATTTTTCTACATCTTCATAGTATCAAAGCCCACATCGAGCATATAACTTTTTTCCTTTTTACCATAAACAACACCAACATACACTATTCCCAAAAGGCAAACAACAACAATTCAATAGGTCATTCAAATTATTCATAGAAGGCACCCACAACAATGCAACAGTATCATAATGACAAGCATCAACATACTTACATTAAAGGTCAACCAAGTTACAAGCTTTCTCATAATACCACTAGATTCTACAACTATTTTGTTAGGAAAAATCAAATTCAAGCTATTTTAATTACCTCTGACCTCATTGATTATGTGGATATCACTATATCCCACTAGATGCAGCCTCAAGCTTGGAATTCTCATCTTCAGAATACCACAAATGGCAAAAATTCAATCGACTAGTCTAATGCTTTCTAGCTACATCTCCTTCACCTTTAATCGCGCGATTAACCCTTAGCTATCACACAGCCCGTGAACTCTGACTTGGACTTGTAGATCACTTCATGCAACAATCAACTTCACAATGCTCTATTCTCTGTCGCAAACTCCACAAACTGAAGAACAACTTAAGTGCCATCACTAATTTTCTTTCCCTTATCTCCACCACTGCAAATCAATTAGCATTTATTGGTGACAAATTCGCTGACAAAGATCTGGTTCTGTTCACCTTGGGTGGACTTCCAGCTAATTATGAGTCCTTCATCACCACTATTGAGCATCATGATATCCCACCGACATTTTCCAAGCTTCGAGCAAAGCTTTTAATTCATGAACAAAAATTGCTTTCATATTACTTACCTTTACTGCCATATGCAACTCTCTTTGTTTCTCATAATGGTGGTTGTCACTTAAAAGGCACGTGCGATAGAGAAGGTGATAGAACCCGCAGAGGGAGGCATGATAGCTCCTTCTCTACTTCGTGGGTCAACCCTAATTTTATTGAATCTTAACACTGGCAGACTGAATATTATTCTAGGCCTCCTCATTCCTTTAGGCCCATCTATCATGATAGTCCATTTAATCAGCCTCATGGACTCCCTAATCCTTAACAACTTCAGCTTTATTCTACACATCCAACCTAAGAATCAAATACTGTTTCATTTACCAAGTACAATAAACCACCCACACAGTATCAAATCTATTAAAAGTGGGGCCATATTATCACCCTCTGTCGTTTTCGATATTTTAAGTCTCGTAATTATCTTTATGGTTCTCAATATATTAATAACAATCTTTCTGCAACATTTATTATCATGAACATTTAACTTGAACTAGATACTTCACACTTCAACTCCAATACTGTTTCTGAATGGTTATCGGATATTGGCGCCACTACCCATATGACTCTTAGTTCTCACATTGTGGAATCTGTTTCACCTTATGACAGATCCAACCAAGCAGTCGTTGGCAATAGATAAACTCTTGTCATTTCCTCTAATGGTACATTAACTATATCTAATTCTCCTGACCCTCTTCATCTTCTATGACATTTTGATTGTTCCTAATGTTACCGCAAATTTGTCATCCGTTGCCAAATTTGTTTATGATAATTTGTATCTTATCGATTTTAATTTATTTAGTTACATTATGAAGGACCTTTAAACCATGATACTGCTCCTCACGGGTTCTATCCACAATAACCATTATCCCTTAAAGATTTCATCACATTGCAATTATGTTTCCCTTAGTGCTACCTCTACTTCCTTGGATCTGTGGCATCAACATCTTGGTCATACATGTCACTCTGCGTTATCTAGATTATCTTCTATTTTACTTGTTAAATCAAATGTCATTAATTCTTGTACTTCTTATCTTAAAGGAAAATTATTCATATTTCATTTCCATTATCATCTCGTATCTCTACAAAACATACAACTCATTCATTGGTATGTTTAGGGACCTTCTTTGTCTATTTCTTTATCTGGGTATCAATACTTTATTATCTTTGTTGATGATTTAAGTCGATTTACTTGGCTTTTACTTTAGTTCAAAAGTCTCATGCTCTAATCTATTTTCAAAACTTTAAAATAACAACTAAAAACCTTTTTTAGGCTATTGTCAAAACTTTTCAATGTGATTTAGCTCCTGAACTCATCAATGGCGTCTTCACTCAATATCTTACTACCCTTAGGATCACATCGTATCTCTTTACATTGCTTAACAAAATGGCCTTCTAGAACATAAAATTTATCATATCACTTAAGTAGGCCTTACCCTTCTTGTGTATGCCTCTCTTCCTAAATATTTTTGGTTCGAAGCCTTTTATCTCATCAATCTCTTACCTACATCGATTCTTAATCACCAGTCCCCTTATGAAACACTTTTCCACATTAAATCTACTCTTTCTCACCTTCAATTCTTTGTATGCATATGTTTTCCCTTTCTAGGCTCTACTTGTGCGGATAAACTTACACTTAAATCTACTTCCTGTGTTTTTCTAGGCTACTGCTCCAAGTACAAAGCTGACTGTTATTTTAATCCTCAAACCTTTAAACTTTATATCTCTCATCATGTGCATTTCCTTGAACATGAATTTTACTATTCCACCTCTCTCTTAATGCTTCCCTCTCGACTTTTACTTCTTCTCTTCTACCCTTACCTTCACCTTTTAACCATTCCCTTCCTTATATTGCTTCTCCACCTTCACGTACTCCTTCACCACTATCCTCTCATCCTATAGTCACCCACATATGTGATCACACCTACATCCTCTCTCTTTTCATGATTATATCACCTATTACATGCTTGTTACCACTTTTAACCCTACATCTTTCACTCAAGCCAACAAATTTTCACATTAGCATCAAGTCATGCTTAATAAGTTTACTATTTTTCATCGTAATCATATTTGGACTCTTATTCCTACATTGGTAAATGCAAACATTGTTGGCTGTAAATGGGTATTTTGTACCAAGGGAAATCTTAATGGCTTCATTCAGTGTCGTAAGGCTTAACTTGTGGCTAAAGGTTATCATCAAACTTCAAGAATCAATTACATCGATACCTTTAGTTATGTTGTCAAACCCACCACCATTCGCATTGTTCTCACTCTTGCCTTATATCATAACTAGGCTATTCACCAACTTGATGTTAACAATGCCTTCCTTCATAGTCAACTTCAAGAACAAGTCCTTATGTCTCAACCTCCTGGGTTCACAGATCTCCATTATCGTCATCCTATCTGTCATCTCCATAAAGCTCTATATGGCTTAAAACAAGGTCCTCGAGCTTGATTTTCTAGGTTATCTCATCCAAGTCTGAAACTTCTCTGTTTATTCATATCACATTTATTGCTTCCTCTACACCAATAATACCTACTTGTACCGCATTTCGAGTCATAGTATATGTTGTTAAAAATATAAGTTGAATTTATCTCGATTACAGATTCGAGCCATAGCATATGATTTCATAAAAGCGTATGATTTTTCCAATCTAAATAAAGCAGGTTTTACATCAAATCACACAACTTTTACCTTAGTTTATATGGAAGATATCATGGTTACAGGTTCTTCATCATCATTCATTACATCTCTTATTTATGACCTCATCACCACTTTTGCTATTGAAGACTTAGGTCCACTTTATAACTTCGTTAGTATTGAGTCCATTACTGTGCCTACTAGTCTTTTGCTCACTTAAACTAGATACATCAAAGATCTTCTCTTTTAACAGATCTTTATAATTCTAAATCTGCTAACTCACCCATTGCCCCTACCTTTCCTTTATCTAAAAATCATGGTCTTCCTCTTTTTGATGCTATTACATACCATAACATTATTGGTGCTTTACACTCTCCTCGCAATGGTCACTCATTTATGGTAAAATGGATTCTTTGATATCTTCACTCTACATCTTCTCAAATCATTCACTTTACTAAATCATCCCTCTCAATTTCCATGCTTATTGTGATGCTAATTGAGATGGCTATCTTGATGATCATCGCTCTACATCTAGCAGCAGCATCTTTCTTGGTTCCAATCTCATCTCTTGGAATGATAAGAAACAAACAACAATTGCTTTATCCAATATTGAGGTAGAATATAGAAGTGTTGCTATTATAGTATCATAACTTTATTGGATCACTTCACTTCTTGGTTAAAACTGTTTCTCTCATATCAAACCTACTCTTTGGTATGATAACCTTGGTGCTACTTTTCTTACTTCTGATCCAGTCTATCATGCTCACATGAAGCACAATAAGATCGACATTCGCTTCATTTAAGATCTGGTAGCAAACAAATCACTCTACATCTGACATATCTCCTTTACTGATCAAATTGTTGATGTTATGACACATTCCAACATCTTCGAGACAAAATCATAATTATATGTCACTGTGAGTTTGAGGGAGGCTGATAACATATAATTATCTCCCAATCATAACCATCTTTTTTTTCCTATTAACTAGAGATGAACTCTGTTACTTAGAGATAAACATTATAGTCAGTATGCTTTAATCTTTTTAGTTTATATTGTACCTTATCTTATGTATCTCAAATTATGTATATTAAGTTTCTCAAACCTTTTGTAAACATAGTGAAAAATACAATACAATTCTTCACATCTTCAAAATATATGTTTATAGTTTGCATTTGAGTTTGAGGTTTGCAAGAAAAACACAATAATTTTTTTGCAAGAAACAACATAATGATTTTTCTTTCTTTTATACTTTTTCTAAGTCATTGACGAAAGGTATATTAATACATTAAAAATTTTATGTCAAAAAAACTTAGCATATAAAAATATTTGAGAGTAATAACTAATGACAAATATTACAACAACAACAACAATACCCAGTAAAAATTTCATTGACACATAAAGTCTATGGAGGTCTAGTAGTACTCAGTCTTACCCCTAAATAGTCGAGAGGCTATTTCAAAATGACAACTCATGATAAATATTATGACTAAGAAAGATGTGAGCGTCCCTCATTAAAAAAAATATAAGAAATTTGCAACTAACAATAACAATTTAGTTGAATATTATAAAAATCATCATAAAAGATTTCAAGTTGATATTATAACAAAGTTCATTTAGTAATATCAAGGAATTGGTCAAAAATTTTAGAAGAATAATTATTCTAGTTATTTTGAAAGGCTTGGCAGAAAAGTTATATTAAAGGACGATAATTAATTGGATGATTTGAACTTAACAAAAGATACTGGTTTTCCTGTGTGACTTTGAGTTTTTGACATTTTTATAGGCTTTATTAAGTTCTAGTGCAGTGTTAGTCTAATTAAATCATTTTCAATATTTTTTCTCTTGACTTTTGTTCTAAAACAAGAAATAATTATAGGGAAAACTCATGTATATTTTTATAATTATATCAGCCATAAAACAAATTGTACATAAACTTTCAACTTTTTTTTGAACAAAAAATAAAGGAATCGTGTTATTCTGTAATAGTCCTAGCTTGAAGATGATAATGAGATATGAGAACAGAAAATATTATGAGAAAGAAGATTGGAAACATCAGGAATGTTGTTGTATGATCCAAACTACAAGATATTCTTACTTACATAAGTTTTGGAATTCAAAATAAAGGAATTAATGTAAATGTCATGTTAAAATAAACAAATTGTAAACACAAGATAAAGTTTGAGAAATTTTAGAGAACACATTAAATATATGTAAATCCATATTCATCTTCAATATTTTTTAGTTAAAATAATCTTATTCAATATTTTTTTGTTGAAATTGTCTTATGCAATATTTTTGTTTATGATGAAATAGTTAATGTTTCTTATAGTAACTTTAATTTTAGTAGTTAAAGAGATTAATAACATTTATTTATTCCAAAATTTTTCTACTATAATTATAGAATAATCGAGATTATGTTTGTTTCAAGTATATAAATAAGTAATCTAATTTGTTATAAGTGTATTCTAATATTGCTCTAGTTTTTTATAAATGAAAAATTGTTTGTTTTTATTAAATTTTTTAACGCCGTTTTGTATTTCTTTTCTTCTCCACTTTTGTTACATTCTTTGTTTCTTATTAATCACTATCAAAGATGTCATAGCTATAACTATAAATAGGTCATCCTAGATTTCAATTCCTATCTTGAATGGAAAATACTATAATCAGTGGATTGTTCAAATAAGGGTGCTTTTCAACCACGAGTGGTTAGGTATTGTGGAGAATGGTGTTATTGATTTTTCCAAGAATGATAGTGTAAGTAATGCATCAAAGGGTATCTATTGTGAGAATAAGAAAAGGGAAAAGAAGGCCATATGTTTCATTCATCAAAGAGTGAATGAAATCAATGAGAAGATTATAGATCCAATCACGTCAACTTAGGATACTTGATGATGACAAACAAATGTACAAATAGAGTTAAGAAGGTGAGACTTTAAACCCTAAAATGCCAATATTAGATTTTACAAATGGAATCCTCTGAGGTAGTGGTTGATTATATAAGTTGTCTTCTTGTTTTGATAAATCATTTGAAAATAGATAGAGAAAATTACAAAGAATAACTATATTAGAGGGTATCCTACAATTATTAACTTTCAAATTTGAACATATTATAGTGAAAATTGGAGAAACCTATGATTTATCCTTAATGAATGATGATTATGCATTTGGCATCTTACAAGCCTATAAGCAACACATATAATGAGAAAAAGGCTAAAAAGCCAATAGAGCAAGCTTTATAACTCCAAGTCTCTGTAAAAAGGTGATCAAAATGAAGGGATAAGCAAAACAAACATGGTAACTCCCATAGCAGAGGATAAAGAGGAGGCAATTTCTTGAATAATAAAATTCATGCAATTACATTAAGAATTATAAGATTGAAGGTAATCGAGATAATGATCAAGAAAATGCATAATCTAACCACCATAACTACCCAAGAGGTCGTGAGTGTATAATAAATCTAATGATGAATATTATATTTGTCATAAATGTCATCATTATTCAAACGAACATGTAAATAAAGGAAATGTTTATTTGGCTTATTAGGTACAAGATAATGATGATGAGGACAATGGCGGTCATACTTTGTTAATGGTCATTATAGCTAGTGGAGCAATAAATTATCACACACAGTTCCTCAATACTAGATGTACTAACCATATATGTAGTAAAAAGGAGATGTTTGCAGATCGTGATGAATTCTTCGAAACCAAAATTAAATTTGTAAATGACAACAACATTTTAGTAATAGAAAAAGGACAAATCCTTATAAAATTAAAGAATGGAGGCTACAACTACATTTCATAGGTTTTTATAAGCAATTATTGGACACAAATTTGTTGAGTGTGGATTAATTGCTAAAAAAGTGGTATATGATGATTCCTTATGATTGTAAACTATTCATTTTTTATTAACAAGGTAACCTTTTCTTAAGGCTTCTTTGACAAAAAATTGTATACTTCAAGTTAATATCTCTGATGGTGTTTATAAATTTCTCAATGAAATTATAAAAGATAGCATTTATAGCTTGGACATTTAAACTTTCATAGTTTAAAAATTCTTGCTTAAGAAAATATGGTAAAAAGACTTCCAAATATACATCATCTTGAACAATCATGTGAAGCATGCACTATTAGGAAACATCATTGAATGCCTGCAAAATATTGGGGATCCTTCTCTCTCCAATCCCTTCTCTCTCCAATCCCTTCTCTTCATCGGTCTTTTGTAACCGAATAATGTCAACAAGTATCTCAATTACTTGAGCTTGTTCACTCTAATGTATGTGGCCCAATGAGTATTGTATCAAATAGTACTAATTGGTACTTCTTGACTTTTATTGAGGACTTTATTTGTAAAATATGATTCTATTTTTTGCAAAGAAAGTATAAATTTTTTAATTACTTTAAGAAGTTCAAGATACATACTGAAAAATAAAGTAATTAACTTATAAGGAATTGCACACTAATGGTAAAGGTGAATATACCTCTAATCAGGGGCGGATCCAGAAATTTTCTTGAATGGGGGCAAAATTTTAATAGGGATAAAATTTTATTTTTAATGGGGGAAAAATTTTAATAGGAGTAAAATTTTAATTTTTTATGGGGGCAAAACTTAAAATAATAACTTTTTTATAAGGAATTTGTTGGAGGCAGTGGAGGCAAGTGCCCCCACTTGCCCCCATTGTAGATTCGCCACTGCCTCTAATGACTTGAAAAAGTTTCGAGAAGGACAGTGGATACATCATATAGTCACTTGTCTTACACTTCGCAACACAGTAAAATTGCCAAATAAAGGAACATAACAATTATGGATATGGCAAGAAACATGTTAAAGGCCAAACAAATGTAAATTTTTTTAGGGAAAAGTTGTCTTATGTTTTGTTTATATTTTGAATAGATATTAATAAAAAGAGTCTCAAATCTTACCCCTTTAGAAGCTCAGAGAGTGTCATGTTGCGTGTGAAGCATTTAAAGGTGTTTGGTGTTATTGCCTATGTTTATATTTTACAAGAGATAAAGGAAAAGTTATATGATCAAGTAGAGAAAACTATCTTTATTGGCTATACATATGGAGGGTATACATTATTTAATCTTATCATAATGAAAGTAATTATTAGATGAGATGTAGTTTTTAATGAAGAAGAAGGTTGGGAATAAAATAAGGATACAAATCCTAAAAACATGTCATTTCTCTTCATAAAAAAAAGCAACAGTGCCTAATGCAAATGGATAAACCTTATAAAAATCTTCTCAATACTCATTTTTGCTATATTTTCTAACAAAATCTGGAAGGCCTTAATGACATTATCAATAACTGCTACGCTTATAAGATTATGAGGTAAATCCTGATGATGAAATTAATGATGACAAAGAATTAGTATACCTTACTTTCTTTACATATTTTGAACCCATGGCATTGGAAGAAGCATTCAAAAATCTTAAATAGGTAGTAGATATGTACGAAGAGATTAAAGTGATTGAAAGAAACAATACATAGTTTCTTGTTGATCCCCCACAAGGACATGATGGTATCAATATGAAGTGAGTTCTTAAAACAAAAGTGAAACTAAATGGATAGGTAAATAGATTTAAGATGAGATTAATAACAAAGAGATTTAAGCAAGGACTAGGGTATGTGACAACGCATTGTAACGCTAGTCAAAATAAACTAGACTACTATTAGAGTAATGGTGAGTCTAGGTTAATCCCACAAAGAGTGTGTGTAAAGTTATTAAAATGAAATTGATAGGTATTTAGGTTAAGGGGGTTTTGGTTTTATCAAACAAGAAAATAAAATAAAACTATCCTAATGAAAATAAATTAAAGAAACATTAAAAATGATGAAAGTGATGAATTCGTCTGGGACCCAATTCTTTAATTCAATCTTAGCCTACAATCAGTTAAACATATTTCATTGAATTGTTGTCTTCACATCTCTCTTTGAACTTGGTCGTAGATTAATAATAAACTCTGTTAATCCTGATTTTTCCTTAGGTTATAGTTAATTAAAAAGAGTTCGTTAATTAACCCTAGCTATCAGATAATCTAGGAGATGATCTCTTGATTTAATCGGACAGTCACCTTGCGAATGAGAAAATAGATCAATCTAAGCAATAATCACACAAGTTTGAATTATTTAACCTAGGTTATGTTATCCCTAATAATTATGAACCATTAGTCGCTACAAATGAATTGAAAACATAACGATTACGTATTGCATTCGATCCTAGCAATGGGTTCATATCACTCGATCTTAGCAATGGGTCATACATAAAAATAATCAAATAGAGTATTCAATCATTCTTACACAAGACCCAAACAATAGACATAGGATAACACAATCAATTTATAAAGAGAGAAATAAAACAACAAATATAAGGAGAAATACACTTAACCAGGTCATCGGTGTCGATTGCACCTCCGAACCGATGTCGAGAAAGCTACCCCTTTATGGGTTTCTCATGGTGGAGAGCTTGTTTGCCTCCCCCTTTATGCTCTCCCGAAGTTCCTAAACTCCTTCAGTTCAACCCAAAAATCCAGGAAAGGAGGCCCCCTTCAGGTTTTCCTTCTTTTCTTTTTTATATTTCATTCCAATTATGGTAAAAACTAGGTTTTACCCTACCCAAAATGTCCAAAATAACCCTCGATACGTTTAGTTCAAAAGCAATCCCCAAGCTGTCATCACGTTGGCCACGATCGTGGCATCTTTTGTCACAATCGTGTCAAAGGTTCTTCCTCTAATCTTCTCCAAGTCTTCTCTTCTTTGCTCTAATTCTTCCTCATTCTTGTTCCATAAAGACAAGTCAGAAAATAGCCCAAATGTAGTACTTTCGACTCACTTTAACTTCTTTGATTATGAATCGTACCTAAAATCATGTATGAGTCAAAGTTAGTATCTTAAGCAATTTCATGTCATTAATCGCTAATGTTATGGAATAATTATATAATTAATTAAGCACATGTCAGTACCACTATCAATAGTTATTTGCTTTAGTTACTCGAATAGATATTATCAAATTTGTAATTGCTTTAACTACCAAAATTATTACAAAAATATATCAAATGGATGTGAAGTTAGCATGCCTAAATAGCCCACTTGAAGAAGAGGTGGTCATTAAATAACCTCTTGGTTTCATAAAACAACGCAATAAGGATAAAGTGTACAAATTGAAGAAGGGTTTGTATAGCCTAAAACAAGCTTTAAAAGTGTGGAATAGGCACATTGATTCTTTCTTTCTCGAGATCAGCTTCAACAAATATCCCTTAGAGTATACATTATATATGAAGATAAATAATTTCACTAATATGTTAATGGTGTGTGTATATGATGATGATTTAATATTTGCAAACAATAATACTAGTATGATTGAAGCTTTCAGGAAGTTTATAATGTAGGAATTTGAAATAACTTATATTAACCTAATTTCATATTTTATTGGTATTGAAGTGGTTCAAAAGGATGATGTAATTTTTATCTCTAAAAAGAGTTGTATTGCTAAACTTTTAAAGAAATATCAAATACTAAATTGCAATCTTATAAGAACTCTTGTACTTGCGAGACTTAAAAGGTACTTATGATCTTGGCTTATTATATTTCTCTATAGACAATTGTGTTCTTGTTTAATATTTAGACAATGATAAGTGACTGCGCGTCGTAACGCTAATCAAAATTAAAATAACTAGACTACTACTGTAGCAGTGGTGAGTCTAGGTCGATCCCACAG
>JANIJF010000005.1:60791327-60805885 GCA_024520955.1 Erythroxylum bequaertii
AAATTACCCCCAAAATTTTCAGAAAAATTTCCTAAATTTCTCCAAAATGGCTAAAACAACAATTTCACTCTCCAAAATAATTTTCAATACCAATAACCCACAATTCTCAAAACAATCACATATATGGTCAATTATACCCGGAATGTCAATGAATGTATGTACAATTATTTTCTTGTGCAAAAATGTCACTATTCACATGTATGAGGATGACACATTATGCATGAGCATGCAATAGCATTTCTAAACTCTCACTAATCAGTCCTATTTACTATTCTACCATTCCCGCTGAGAACGGGATGTTACAAAGATGACCTATCTATATGTGTTATAATGCAGTACTATCTTCCTTTGCCTCTATTACAACAATTTCTTCACTCACAATTAAGCTCTTTATCAATCTATAGATTTTTTAAAATAATTTTATCCTTTTTATCACAATCGTCATACCTTTTATCACTTTAATATTGCTTTCTTTAATTTTATATCCAAGACTATTCACACGTAAGGTTCTTAATTAAAGAGATCAGGTTCTTTATGAGATCTAGTGTATCAAACACCCCTCAACATCTTAACAATGCTACCAAATATTTTTTTCCTAACTTATCTTGTTTCAATGATTTTGTAAGTTCTATTATCTTTAACTAAATAATGCTAAAGTTGTATGGCGTATATGACACAAAATCCTCATTTAATGTCATGTGATATAAGCAACATATATCTAGAATTTATAAGTCCTGAATTTAGCTGGTTGAAATGTGAAGCATGTCTCCATCACTACAATTTGAACCTTTACTCTATACTATATTAGCTGACCTTACATGAATCATCAATTTAATTTTATCCCTCAGCCCCTTCTTGTTTAGGCAGTCCCTCTTGATTCGTCTAGTTTGCTTGCATTTGTAGGCATGATTGTTTACAAATTAGGGAGAGAACGCCTTATATTTTATGTAAGTAAAAATTCCATATAAAATGTCAAACATCGCTTTCTACATTTCTATAAATTTTCACTAGGAAAGGATACCTAAATTATACCAATTAGATGTCCAAGTTCAACTAGCTTAAACCAAAAAGGGAGAGAGAGGGGGGTGGGGGAGAATGAAAATTTTTAATTTTTTTAATTTTTTTAACCCACTTCTCATGTAGGATATACATTGACAATGGATTCAAAAAAAAGTCAGGTACATATTTTAATAATAGAGAAGTTATAGAAAAATTAAGTTAGGATTCAAATTAAATATTTGTGAAATGTTGGGGTTTTTTTTGGATATGTCAAGTCATTTGAATTTAAACTTAATTGTAGTGACAACATTAAGGTGCAATTTAACTCTTTTGTCAAAAGTAATAATAAACACGCACTAAATCCATCACTTAAATATTACTTACTAAACTATCCTTTAATCCAATTCAAACAATTTAGAAGGATTATTGCGTAGGTTAAGATTGTTTAGGTTCAAGAAAATATTTTAAAACTTTGACTATTGAATATTTTGACTCCGATCCATTTGTAATCTAGAGGAGAAGTTAAACAATTAAAAAAAATCTGATTATATTTTTTCTCTATATTTATCCAAACTTAAAAAAGTTTATTGGAATTGACGGAATAGTGAGATACGATTGGTAGGGCGATGTCGTGGATACTTTGTTGGACACCTAAAGTTGTCCATACATTATAGTATGACAAGGCAAGACAGCCAATTGTATGGATAGGCATTAATTAACATATATTTTGGAGTTAGAAACTTGCGGGGTTGGATAAGATTAAGAAGAAATAGATTCTTTTAATAAAAATGGTATCAAAGAAAAATGACTAAAGAAAGTCCAAATCATAATGATTCATTTTCAGTCTTAAGCTATGCAAGCGGTCCATATCAGAAGAGTTGTGCACTCAAACTCTAGGGTTGCGTCATTTGTATATATTCCGATTTTCGTGTCTTATGATTATATACACAATAACAGATATGAGGTCTGTCGATAATTGAGTAGCAGTAGTAACTATAGGCCCCATGTCAAATAAGACATGAGAATCATCCATCCCCACTTCATCAATATGGTCTGCAAATTCAATTCACAATGGAAAGGAGATATCTAGTATAGCCGAATAAACCATGAACACCTTACATCAGTTCATTTGAGAAGACTGAATAAATCAATGCCTATTTGAGCAAGCAATTCATTGAGATAACTAATTTTACTTTAAATAAGGCTCCAAATATTTACTTTTTAGAATTAAACATGTTAAAATTTAACACTTTCCAAATAAAAATTAGAAGTTTTATTTTTAATTTCTAAATTATGAAATTATATATTTTGATTTTCACTGAAATACATATAGCCTATAATATGTGATTTATTTATGCAGATTTGGTGACGACAGTTTATGTTTGGATCAAAAAGTTTAAACTATAGTGTATGCTTGGATGCCAATAATTGCAACATTATAAATAAATGCTGAGTATAGAGTTGTTGGACTTGGCCACGAGGAACTCATCTTTATCTGTTTTTTTCCTTTGTGAAGGTCTTGAGCAATAAATGAAGCCACTGTTCTATATAACTAATCCTGTCAACCTGTTCTTCCAAATTATATTGGATGCCTTACGCATCCTTGTCTCCACCGCCTCTGGTAGGGTTTGTGGTCATTGATTTTACTAAGAACCCTGCCGTTGAGAACGGAGATTTGTTTCTCATCCACCTACTACCTCGAGTCAAAAAGAGTAGAGTAGAGTTTGAAAAGAGAGATTACCCATATTATGTAGTTTACAAGTTTTATTTTGACCGATTGGACTTTTGATGTGAAAACACATCCCCAAACTTTTATCTAGACTCTAGATGGATGGATCTTGTGCATATTCTGCAAAATAAGAATTTAAATTTGTTTATGTTTAGTATAATTAAAACGGCTTCTAATTTACATAAACCTGTTAATAGAAATTTACTTAATATAGACATCTATATTACAGACCAAAAAGTTATTTTTGGGTAATTTCAATAATTAATATTAAATTTATTAAATATATGGTCTTAATAAATTATTTAAAGAAATAATAATTAAAAGTCAAACTGTACTGCCAATTTAATATTATTAGTATGAAGTCCTTAGAAAATGGAAATAGTTAAGCCCAAAACCTCTAATCTATACTATAGGAAGTTAAAATCCCTAAAAAGAATTGTCAGGGCTATTCCAAATTAAGGATGGCCTTGAAACCCAAATCAAGATTTGTCATAATAAAAATCGCATATACTCAAATCCTTGTATTGGATTTTTTCTATAAAAAAAAGAAATCTCAAAGAGGATTAGTGAAAGGTTGGGGGAGTAGAGCAGTCAATGACGGCTTGATTGTTACCAACAGCGAAGCCATGTGAGGAGTTTGGAGAATAACATTACACAAATTATCAATCACCAGCAATAGGCCAAAGCCATCCAATTCCATATTTCCAATATAATACACATCATCCATGTATTAGGATTTAGGTGGGCACTCACTCGTATGATTTTTGCCAGCTGTCACTGCATTCCTATTCTCCATTTCGCCCCTATCACATCTCATTTATTTGCTTTTTTTTCTGCTAAATGTTTCAAGAGGACCTCAATTATAAAAGGTACTTTTAAATTATATACATGTTAAATTTGTATATATTATATACACAAGTTTTAAACGTCTGTCTATTTACAATATTAGCCCTTTTTCTCTGTACTACTTTTCCAATGGTCTCGGATTTTTCAGTTTATAATCATTATTCATATTGGAGAAATTAGTTGTTTGAAATAAGCATCAAACACATATCTAAATATTTATCCTATAATCATCTTAACGTTGGTCGTGTATGTGAAATCAAAAGAGCAATTAGTTGTAAACGGATGAATGAGAAATATTTAGGGGGTATTCTGGTAAATTATCTGGAAAACAATTGTCTTATGACGTGGAGGTACGTCATGATGCCACTGCCTAAGCTATAATTGGAGGGACAGTTGGTTGGAGTAGTCACATTGAGTTGGACAAAAGACAATAAGTCCACACCCACACCCTCTTAAGCCCCAGCATACACGTTCATCGACAGAGACAATATCAGAATCAGAAACACCTCGACAATACTATTGTTCGTTTCTCGGAAGATTTTCTTTTTCTTTTACTTTCATCAATTCAGCTCCTCCCCCTTGCTTCATTTCCTATCCATATTTAAATCTTTCCTTTGTGGGTATGTCAAACTTCTTATATGTTTCAAGCTAGCTACAGAAAGTTGTGCTTCTCAGTTCCTTCTTGCTTTGTTGTGTTCGTTACTGACAGACTTTGGTATTTTTATTTTTAAAAAAAATATTCAAATTTATTATAGCTTTTTCAGAAATTAAGAAGATCATGGGTTACTGGAAATCTAAGGTTCTGCCTAAGATCAAGAAGGTTTTCGAGAAGGACAGCGCCAAGAAGGCTGCTGCTGCTGAAGCTTGCAAGTCCTTTGATAGTTCCAAGGTCTCTTTCAACTTACCATAATCTTCTGTTTCCCTTTCCCACCAAACCCACATATGTTTGATCTTATGGCAATATTTTTTTCACGTTTATTCTGTAATTTATGTTCTTCAGGAAGAAATCACTAAGGAGTTTGAAGACAAGAAGACGGAGCTCCAACCTAAGGTCGTAGAAATCTATGAAGCTTTATCCACCGAAGTCAAGGTGTGTTTCAACTCCTGAACGATAACAAAAGTTAATGAAACAGGATTGGGAAAAAGAGACAAGAACGTGCGCTGTTATTATTGCTAACACTATTATTTTCTGATTTTGATTTGGAACTATAGAGCTTAGTGAAGGAACCCAAGGAAGCAGGATTAAAGAAGCAATCCGTGCCCGTTCAGAAGTTCCTTGAAGACCTCGTTAAAATCGGTATGATCTAATCCTCAAAATCTTCTTTTCTCTCACATTTTCTTTTGGAGTTCTGAAAAGCAATGGTATGAACTGTTTATATGGTTATGCATGGAAGCAGAGTTTCCAGGATCGAAAACAGTGTCAGAAGCGTGTTCCAAGTCGGGGGTAGCCTATGTTTCAGGTCCGGTATTCTTCATATTCGAAAAGGTCTCAACCTTCATCGTCGTGAAGGAGAAGGCAGTAGAAGCAGAAGCAACTCCAGCGACGGTGGAGGAAGCAAGTGGTGTGAAAGAGAAGGAAATCGCTATGGAGGGAGAGAAGAAAGAAGAGGCGGTAGTGGCAGTGGAGGCTGAAAAGGCCGAAGCAACAGAGGCTCAAAAGGTGGAGAAGACGGAAGCTGAGCCTGCGAAGGCAGAGGAATAGAAAACTTGTGAAAGGCAGAGAAAAGGCACAGCCACGTGAAAATTGATTTTATTTATGTAAAGAAATATTGTTGTCCGTGTGGGATTTTGTTTCATTTACGTGTGTTGGTATGTGTTAATTTGTAATACATTTAATAGAGAAAACTGAAAAGTGATTATAAAATTGATGACGTTCATGACAATTGATTCTTATAAAACCAAATAAAAACCAAGCCCGTCATTGAGTTGGACTTAGCAAGACAAATCAATTAGGCGCATGTGATGGGCCGATGTTCAGAGTCATCTGCTATAAAAGTAGACCATTGCGTCTGTGAAAAATTTTATTAGGGGGACGAATCCAATCCTGATCAAGTTTGGAATTTGCAGTCTGAATATGAGCTTAATTTTAAATAGCTCGAAATTTGATTGAATTCAAATAATTCAATTTATTTTTATTTATGATTCTCATAAAACTCATTCATCAAACAAAAAATCAAGAAGCAGAAAAAGAAGCTATTCCTAGCAAATAAAAGAAAATACAACCCGTTTTTTTAGAAAACAAAAGAAAGTAAAAAAATCATAAGAAAGAAAATCTTACTCTCTCATTTAATCAAAATAGAAGCACATCTAAATAAGAAAAAAAAAAAACAAGAAGAGATTTAGACATAAAAAGAGAGAGAAAACACTCTTAAGGGTAAATTATAAAAAAAAATTCAAACTTCATTTAACTTTACAATACTTTAAAAAAAGATAAAATGTTGAAACTTGTATTTTCTTAATAAAAATAACATGTTGTGCATAAAGTTAACAATATTAATATGATACACCATATCACCAAACTCATTAGACACATAAATAATACATGACTTATTAGTGCCACAAAAAATTAAATATTTAAAATTTTCAGAAAATAAAAATATGAAAGTAATGCAACCTCGTACTAGTAACCACATAAAACCACCAGAATCATAAGGAATTAGAACACTAGGATATCTTCAAATCAAGTAAGAAAACTTGACTTTAACCAAAGCCACCTATTAGAAAAGCTATAAGGATTTTGATTGCCATAAGTTACCTTGATAAGATCAGATTAAGTTCTTGTTAAAGAACGATGAGGAAATTCTCACAAAGTATAAAAAAGATCAATTTTGATTTCTATATTAATAATCCACAATTACATTAATAAAATACCTTTTATAGCTATAAGCTCTTAAGAACTAGAATCTTAAAAGGAAAATAAAACTAAAATCTTAAAAGAACATTCTTTACCAATGTACAAAGGATTAAAATACTAACTATTAATGCTACTTTAACTAGGGCTCTAAGAATCCTATTTTAATTTATAATTATAATGTCATAAGGAATCCTAATCAAATTAGAAATAATCCTATAACAAGTCTTGATCCAAATAGGAAATTACAAAATAATAACAAAACAATTTTAACACACTTTTAGCTTTATGTTTAAGTAACATATAGCCCAATTACAATAAAATATGTTGACTTTTAGAAGAAAAAAAAACACAAAAGTATTTAAATAATTTTGATTATGTGAATTAGGCTCCATTTAACTTTTTTTAAAAAAGGTAGATTAGGTTGTTCGACATTCCTTAAGCCTTATTCTTCATATATTAAGCATACTTCATCTTTAATAACGTGTAAAAAAGTGATTAATCTTGAATATGCATTTCATTTATCTTGAACAACCTCTTTTTCTTGCATCTCTATGATTAATCCTTGCAAAGTTATCTTCTTGAGTTTGTTCCTTGTCCTAGTCATTGAACCTTCACTTCATTCTAAAGGATCATAACAATAGTTGGAAATAAGAGTTGATGCAAGCTGATCTCCATCATTCTTTCCCTCCTTGAAAGGATTCGTCCTCAAATCAACTACATCATACATAGATAAATTAGAAATATTAAAAGTAACACTCATATTACAATAGTTGCTTGGCAAATCTAGTTTCTAGGCATTGCCATTAATCTTCTCCAATACTTAACAAGGTCTATCTCCTTTAGGCTATAACATAGACTTTCTTTGAGCAAGAAACCTCTCCTTACTCATATGAACCAAAACCCACTCTAAGTATTCAAAAATAACATTTATACGCCCCTTATTGGCTATATATTGCATATTGTCTATTCTCTCTCTTTATGTTAGCAAGATCCTTGACACGCAAATTCCTAATAAATTCTACCTTATAGTTACCATTAAAATTAAAATATTTAGTAGACAAAGGTAAGGTATCCAAATGACTTAAAGAATTAAAATCATAAATAATTTCGAAAGGACAATAAGAAGTAGTAGAATGAACTGACCTATTATGTACAAACTCAACTTGCAATAAACAATATCCCATAGTTTTAAGTTTTTCTTAATGATTACATATAATGAAGTAATAAGTGTTATAGTAAATACTTCATTTTATTCATCCATTTAAGGATATGCAATAGTAGAAATTAAGAGTTTAGCTCCTAACTTATTTTAGAAAATACATTAAAAATGACTTTAAAAATTAATTTATCGATCACTTACTATTATTTACACAATCCATGCAAATATACTATTTCCTCAAAGAACTAATAAGCAATACGTATTGAATCATTGGTTTTACAAAATGCAATAAAATGTGTCATTTTATTAGACCTATCAACAACAATAAATATACTATCATTACCACTTTGAGTCCTAGGCAAACCTAATACAAAATCTATAAATGTGTCAATCTAAGATTGATTAGGTGTAGGTCAAAATGTATATCAACCATGCAACATTACTTTATATTTTGCTTGCTTACAAGTTATACACTTATCACAAACATATTGCAAATCATGTTAGGTCAAAAATGTTCATGCAATATCCTTAAAGTCCTTCGCACACCAAAATTACCCATTAAAATGCCACCACAAGTATCTTTGTCTGGTAGTTCACTCAAAGAACATATAGGTGTACGTAATTTATCTTTCTTAAACAAAAACCCATTATGTCTATAATACTCACCATATGCACACTTAGAACATGCATTCCACTCTTGGTCAAAATTAACATGATTAACAGAAATATTCTTAATAAACGCAAAGCCAAGTAGTTTAGTTTGCAATGTAGTAAGTAATGCATACCTTCTAGATAATGCATTAGCTACAACAATTTTCTTTTTAATCATGTACTTAATCATATAAGGGAACACCTTCACATATCTCTTGTTAA
Organism: Erythroxylum bequaertii; assembly: GCA_024520955.1. Taxonomy (NCBI): domain Eukaryota; kingdom Viridiplantae; phylum Streptophyta; class Magnoliopsida; order Malpighiales; family Erythroxylaceae; genus Erythroxylum; species Erythroxylum bequaertii. Next base: position 60,799,788 of record JANIJF010000005.1, read on the forward strand.
GCTTACCTTGGGATGTCAAAATTTTAAGCTCTCATAATCAAAATAGAATATGAATTCCTTCAAACATAAATAATATTGCCCTGTTTGTAGAATTCTTACTAATGATTACAACTCTTTATCGTAAGTAGGATAGTTTAATGCTGCCCCTTCTTTTCAATAAAGTAAGCAATCAATTCAATTCTTGTATCAAAATAAACACTGTACCAATTCCAGTGCATCACATTCAATCTCAAAAGCTTTGTTAAAATTAGGCGAACATAATTTAGATACATTGGTGAACTTATCTTTTAAAGTATTAAAAGCTTTTTTATGCATATCATCCCATTTAAATGCAACATTGTTTTTAACAAGTTTATTTGAAGGTACTATAATATAACTAAATTCTTTTACAAACCTAAAGTCCTTAATTACCTTAATCTTATCTTCATTTACCCTTATTCCATTAGAACTCATAACAAAACTAAGAAAAAGAACAAGTTCTATATAAAATGCCCACTTCTTAAGATTAAAATATAGTTGATGTTCTCTTAAAACAGGAAATACATTATGTAAATGTTTAATATGATCATCCAAATTCTTGCTAAATTTTATATATTATCAAAGTTGACTATAATAAATTTCCCAATCTTAAAAAGCAAAACATTATTCATTGACCTCATAAAGGTGCCTTATTAAATCAAATAGCATCACTAACTATGCATATAAATTATATTTTATCTTAAAGGAAAAAGTTTCATTCATCACCCTCTTTATACAAATTTGATAATAATCATTCTTTAAATCAAATTTAGAAAACATACAAAAACCATGTAATTTATCAATCATATAATCTAAATTAAGGATAAATTGTTTATATTTTATAGTAATTTATTGACGGCTCAATAATCAACATGCATATGCCACGTTTCATATGTCTTTGGCACCAAAATCACAAAAACTGAACATAGACTAACTTTCCTTTATAGATCCATTTTGCACTAACTTATCCACTTGCTTTTGAATCTCTCCTTATGATAAGTTCGATATGCTAGTCTCTTAGGAATTGTTGATCCAAAAATAAAATCTATTTGGTGTTCTATACCTTTTAAAGGAGGTAGACTATGTAGAAAATAGATTTGTGAATTCTTGCAACAAAGAAGTGATCACACTAAGCAAAGACGTGTTAAGATCGCTAGTTAAAAAACAAATATCTTTGTATAAAAGTACAAGTAATTGTTGCCTTACTAATATAACACTTTTAATCTCACTGCAACTAGAAAAAGCACTAACTCTCTTACTTTTTTTCTTTATTTTGCAATCCAAACCTTGAAAGTTTATTTTTTCAATAAAATATCACTTTTTTTTATCACTCTTTTGTTTTTCTTGAGCACTAACTTGTTTTTCTCTCATTTTACTTTTTAACTATCTTAATATAATTCTCATATGCTTCCTATGGTTTGAGAGGTGTTAACACAATATTACAGTTATGCCTTGCAAAGGAATATCTATTCTTTGTACCCATTATGAGTAACCTCCCTGTCACTGCCACAGATGTCCCAAGAGTATAAGACCAGCATTTATCAGTGCCAATTCATAAAGAACCTCTTCTTTATAGTTGCTAATAGTGAATGCCACTAACACCTTAGTTTCTCCATATTAATTTAATCATTTTAACTTATATGGTTTAGGATGCTTTAATGTAGCCAAATTTAAGCTTTATACTACTAAAGTGCTAGCAACATTAGTATAACTACCACAATTAATAATCATGTTATATACCTTGTTATCCATATGACACTTAGTATGAAATATGTGCTCACTTTGGACCTTGTTACCATCTTCCTTAGGCTCCATATTAAGAACATGCCTATTAATCATCATATCTTCATGAACGAGTCCCTTAATTGTGACAAAACTATAATTCTCCAATAGTCGTATCTTATCATCACTTTAGTTAACACTCTCTATGTCACCATTGCCTATAATCTTTTATTTGGATATTGAGAAGCAATATTCTTGAATCCTAGGCACCTGAAACACTTAACATTACATGACTTAGAAAATGATTAAGTTTCATTTTTTTACCCTTAGAGATAACAACTAAATCCTTTAACTTTACATCTTCTCTAGGTTTTAAGGCAGTTATGTTTTACTACCCATTTGACTTTCATAAAGAGCTAGAAGTAAAACCATGTTTGGAAGCATTCTTAGACTTCAGTTGCCTTTCCACATTGATAAATTTATAAAATAAATCCTCCATTTCCACATAATGTTGCAATTCTAACACATTATCTATTTCTTAATTCAAACCACTAATGAATCTAGCTATAGTTGTCTTATGGTCCTCCTCTACATTAGACCTAATCATGACTATCTCCATCTCTTTGTAGTAATTTCCTACACTTATGGAACCTCGAGTCAACCTTTATATTTTCTTTTTACATAAGCCCCTATAATATTGGCTAGGTGTGAACCTTTAGTGCATCATTGTCTTCTTCTCTCCTATAACTGAATAGGTCTCTCACCATTTGTACACCTATTAATCACAAATTGATCCTACTAATTATGACAATCAAACATATTTTCTACCTTTAACTCCCACTCTAAGTATAGTTCAAGATCATTCTTCCCTTAAAATGGGATTTTCATCTTAATACCATATAAGTTCTTATTTCCGAAAACTAGTCTCATTCTCCTCTTTAAACATGTGTTTCCTAGAGAATTTAGATCCAGATGGAGACTCTAAAATATCTAACCTCATATTTGTTACCTTGAATTGGTCTTAGATAGCCTTCATGAATAACTTGAGATCAAGTTCTACATTATCTCCACCACTACACATGTTTAAATATATAAAGAAGATGTTAGTAACAAAGATTGGTTTTCCTCATAACTCTTTTACATGTTTAAAGTAAAGATTAGGTCACTCAATTACTTGTGTTTCAATCAATTTTGGATTTTCTCGATGCTATTCTCACCACTATTGCCTTTTACTACTCAATTTCTCCTTACAAGCCCTTTAAGAAGAACTCTATCAGTAGTCTTGCCAAAACAATAAGCAACAATGGAGTTAATAACTTTGGTTGATGAAAATTATGATTAACAAGAAAGAACAAAGAAAGTGAAATCAATAAGAAAGTAATAAGGATGAACTGACAGTAAGAATAGATTTGCAAAATAAAAAAGGAAATAAGGATGAAATGAAACCAAAAATAGGCTAATAAAATCAATGAGAAGGAAAAATAGAAGCGAAATCAAGAAGAAAGAACAAAGGAAACAAATTAATAAGAAGGTAACAATAATGAAAGAAAAATAAGAATCTTTTTTTAACTAGAAAAGGATTAAAATACTTTATAACATACTAGAACACTTTATAATTAGGTTGCATATAATAAGATATTTAGGCTTTGATGAATGCTTTTGATTTTAATTTTTCTTTTCTTTTTAATTTTTCTATTTTTCTGTTCTTTTGATTTTATGTATATATGATATGAACTAACTCATAAGCACAAAATATAGTATAGAACAACTTTGATTGAATAAAAATGCACAAAGTGGATGATGGATTAAAAGGAAATTATGGATAGAAAGAATCAGATACAATGGATGATGAACGATATAATCACAAATAAGAACAAAGGAAATATACACTTAAAGGACATATAACACTTGATTTCAAGAGTCAAAGCTCTAATATCAAATAATGTGAACTTTAGGTTGGAAATAACTTGAAACCCAAATCACAAGGAATTAAAATCTTATGATCATTTTCAAATTAAGCAAAGAAACTTGATCGTAACCAAACCTACTGATTAGAACCAAAGATATAAGGATTTTGATCATTACAAGTTGCCTTAATAAGATCATATTAAGTTCTTGTTAAAGAACAAAAAGGAACTTCTCACAAAGTGAAGAACATTCTTGATTTGATTTCTATATTGATAATCCACAAATTACATCAACAAGACAACTTTTTATAGCTATAAACCCCTTAGAATCCTAAAAGAAAAGGAAAACTAGAGTCCTAAAATAACATTCCTTATCAAATGTAATAAGGATTAAAATACTAACTAATAATACTACTTTAACTAAGACTCTAAGAATCCTATTTCAATTATTAACCTTAGTCATAAGAAATCTTAATCATATTAGAAATTAACCCCATAATAAGTCTTATCTCAAATAGGAAACTAGAAAACAACTACAAAACAATATTAGCACACTTTAGGCTTTATAATTAAGTAAGGTATAGCGCAACTACAATAAAATAAGGTGACTAATAAAACAAAACAAATTAAACCATTAAATACATCTTAATTATGTGAATTGAGCTCCATTTAACTCAACATAAGAGAACCATGTTGTTAGATATTCTCCAAGCATGTTCTTTATATATTAAGCATATTTCACCTTCAACAACATATAGAAAATTGATTAATCTTGATGATGCATCTAATTTATCTTGAATAGCCTCTTCTTCCTTTTTTATAATCATTGTGCTTAATCTTTGCAAAGCTATCTTCATGTATTTAGTCTTTTCCTAGTTATTGGACCTTTGAAAAGATCATAAGAATGGTTGAAAAATAAGTGTTGGTATAAGCAGATCATTACTAGAAACCCTAAAATCTATCCTTAATATTGTCTTCCTTTTCCTTTCTTAATTTCTTAAATTATATAAAAATGCTAGCTTTTTCTATTCTCGGGTCTTCTTTTCTATAGATTCTAGTTGCAAAGAAATGAGAAGTCACAGTGAAGTAATATCTAAAAGAAGAAATCATTGTTTATCATTATGAAAACCATCTCTTGATTTCTATATAAAGGAGCAAGTGGACCTGCATCATTATTGTTATCTAGTATAGCTTCACCTCTGGAATCTACATCAGAAGGCCTTTCCCAAGATATGGGTAAACAACCATTTCAGTCTTTCGCTTATAATCAAATGTATATATTATCGTCCTCACACTCAATTTAAAGTTTCGCAATAAAACAGGGTTTAAAGAGATCTGATTTATATATACATAATCTAATTTATGTATTTTTATAGTTCATATACCCTTGTAAATACTTTTATTACGTCATAAACCAAGTTTATTTATAGATGTATAAAATCATTCCTTTGTACTGATTTGTGAACTCAACCTTTCTTAACAACCTTATTTTGTTCTTCATTATCAATGAATTTTGATTTCTAACACCACAGAGATATAACCTGATTAGAAGAACTAAGATGCCAACACTTCTCAAAGAAATTTCAAGATTTGGAGATATTTTTAACATAACCCATTTCCTTATTAGAGTCAATCACAAACTTTAAAACGAATAAATTGTAGCCAACTTTAACCATGAACTATATTTCTTGAGAATACTCAGTAACAAATAAAAAGCCCCTTACCAAAGGATTACACAGTAAAAGCGTTATAGGGATTAAGGTTGTCTTTTTAAGTTAGAAACAACAACAATCTATGATTGCAAAACTAAAGGATATATTTTAGGTTTCTGTTATAAAAACCGAAACTAAAACTTAAGAATATTTGGGAGAGGAGACTTTTTCTTATATAAAATGGTATAACTTACATCAAGTTAACTCTTTTATTTATAGTAACATGATAATAGAAGTGGTATCCTAACTATTAAGTGGTGCATTTGGTGCACTAACAATTAAGTGGTGCATTTGGTGCACTAACAATTAAGTGATGCATTAACAATTAGTGGCACACCATATTATTTTTATCTTTTATATCACTCCCCCTTGGTGTGCCATATAATTATTTCTTATTTGGCCTTTATACGCATTTGGTGTTGCCTCGTTAAAAACCTTATCAGGAAAAACCTAGTAGGATAAAAACCATGATAAGGAAAAAAGAGTGCAACTGCGTAAGCTCCCCCTCATTTAACATAATGAGCTCTTCCTCATAAATTTCTTAGATGTCGCATTCCAATCTCGTGGACATGCTTCCTGAAAGGTGTAGTAGGAAGTGCCTTCGTGAAAAGATCCGCAGAATTTTCGCTTGATTGAATATACTGGATGTTGATTTCTTTGCTCTTTTCGAGATCTTGGGTGAATTGAAAAAATTTCGGAGGGATATGTTTGGTTCTATCACTTTTGATATAACCCTCCT
>JANIJF010000005.1:60974242-60987324 GCA_024520955.1 Erythroxylum bequaertii
GCATTAAAATAACGCAGGAGTGTGTGAATGAATAGTGGTGTGCGTTAAAGGGAGTTGTGTGCATGACCTGCTTCTAGACTCCATATGTGCACAACATTGTGATTGTCTTGGCTAGGTGACCTCGGACGTGCGTGACTTGGTCCTTCCCTAGTTATATGTGTGGATTACGTTGGTATGGATTATAGTACATTGAAAGGAAGCTATTGATTGGGCATGGGTAACTTCTGACATGTATAACTTCTGTGGTGCATCGTTTTTGATTGGAAGAATAATCTTTGTGATTATTGCTGCTATGTTGGATGTGGTCTCTGCTGGATTGTGCGGTTGTTATGCTTCACTGCTATGCGTGTTTTGGTTGTCCTTTTGTCTATGGTGATGGATTATTATTCTTACATTTGCGGTGACAACATTCAGACTTGTTTCGGTGAAACCGAATCTTTAGGGAAGTTATTATTCTCTTTTTATCTCAAGTGTATTATTTTATTTCTTAGTTGATTGATTACTTGAATTATTTATTTCTTATCTTTATTATTAAATACTGTTGAGAAAATTCTCTGTTGAGGTTAGTACGAGGCGGTCGTACTATTAGGTGTAAATTCTTTCACGAGAAGTGAGGTTGAGAGATAGTGCTAAGGATTGAGTAGTATCGGCTTAGTAAAGCCTTGGGTAAATCTATTGTATTTTCGTGAAAGTGATTAAGCTGGGTGAGGGCCCCGCAGACGTAAGCAAGGTGTACCGAACTGCGTCACCAAATTTCTGATATTTTTATTATTTCAATTTTACTTATTTTTATATTTTATTGGTGTCAAGAAAATTTACGGAAAGTTTGCGAAATAATTAACCCCTTCAATTTTTCAGGTATGATTGTGATGAGATCAATGTTGTTCTCTTTAGCGAATTTCCAAGCCGCTTGTTCTGCCAGAGTCTTGGAGACGAAGTGCATCTGGTTTTTGAAGGAAAATCCTGTGCTAGTTATCGCTATACTTGTTTATAAATTCTGAAACCAGGATTTGGGAAATAGAATGTTGATAGTGATGCCAACCCATCCATTCATTCTTATGGACTCAAATCAATCACTCCAACAGTTCTCATCGTAAACTTTAATCAAAACAACCTGCTTCATGATTATGTCCGAGCCGTCATCTAGGGAGAGTCGGACCAGATACTCTTATCTATTTTTTTTGGGCTAACTCTGTGTCATTGCATCTGATATAATGGCACATAGTTAGTCCACAAAAAGTAGACTACAAAATCTGACGCTGGGAGAGTCAGCCTTCCATTTGACCCTTTGTCAAATAAGACAAACATGTGACAGAGAGTTTAAAGGAAATTAATAAACAATACCAATTGTATCAATATTAGAATTTTTATAAGTATATTAAAATATCTCAATTTAAAATGAACTTTAGTGAAATTGACCGTTTTGGGCTAATACGGTGCTACTTTCTCGTTCGCTTCTTGTCAGCAACACACTGAGCGATTTGTATATAATCTAAATAGCTATAACCTAACCTTACATCTGTGACGTATCAAAATCATGGCGTTTTGATACTGTTTGTCCCCAAGGTTTGATTTCTTACTTGCCTTTAAAATCATGGAATCCGAATTGTCTACTGCTTATCTCTGATTTATCATATCTCTGTCTTAAACCCCAATTCCGATCCGTTTTCGCCGACATAATCTTCCCAATATTCTGATTGCTGCGAGAGTATTTTGATGGATGCCCTCTATTTCTGATTGAATTATTTGTTCACTCATCCAGTGGGTTCCATCAAAGGTTGATGAAGCGACAAAACACTTCTGATTACCGTAAGCGGAAATATTTCCTGAATATTTTTCCTTGAGATTAGACTTACATGACTGGATTACATGCTTTCTACATGGAATTAAGATTGCCGTATACATGCTATTTTCATCTTCAATGATGCGTTTTTAGTTACACTCATTGGATGGAATCAGGTCGTGATTCTTATTCGATTTCTCACCGCCGTGATGTCTTTGAAAGGAGGTCTCCTCTTCGTGTTCGCAGGAGGAGTTTGAGCCCTCGTCCCAGGATGGACATCTCTAGGAGGGTAGAGCTTACAGAGGGTAGGCTTAGTTCTAAAGGAAGAGACTGTAGTTGGTATTTAGGTGCGGGCAAGAATGAAAAGGTCCAGTCAGGCTCGCCCCTATATCATGTAGAGAGCAAAAGATCGCACTTTGATGAAAAGTTTGGACACAGGGAGCATGATTATGTTGAGGATATTGATTATGATGATGGTAAAAGGAATAGGTTGAAGCAAGTTTATGCTTATGAGCATCACAGTGCATATCCTAGGATCAGTAAAGAGAGGGATCGTAACGGAAAAAGGGTTTCGAGTATTTATGGTCATGAAATGATGGGTTATAAATCGGCGCCTGTTGAAGTTGGTATGGCCAGAGAGTCATATCAGATATCTCCAGATTTGGTCCCAACTTCAGATTATGAACAAATTGGTGGGCATTTACGGTTACCATCATGGAACACACAGATTAACTCAATTGAGAATGAGAAACTCCAGTATCGGGATCCTATACCCTCAGATAAGACACCAATGAGGGAAACATATGAAATTTGGGAAAAGCCTGAGTTTCACATGAAGGACCTTTCATATGGCAAGGTTCCAGCTTCTCACACCAAGGATTTTGAGAGCGCTGCGCAATATTTCTCCAGCACAAATTCGGGAGTTTCAAGAAGTGAGTTTCCAATTTCTTGCAAGGAAAGTTTGCCTTTACCTACTTCTGATGATGTTCCAAGGAGCAGCGTGAAATTCATGGAGCCAATGCCATATACAACTTATGGCCAAATCTCAGCCATAGATATGAGGAGGCTTGAAGGTGGAAAGAGTATTGAAACTGGTTTCACTTTGGGCATGTATAGTCCAGAGAATGATGCTTACCATTACCCCAAAGTACAAGGAACAATCAATGACAATGTATATCTGTCTGATGATTTGCATAGAGCGAAAAAATTTTCACCTCATTCTTGGGTGGACTATGAGCATTCTGAAATGGATAATGAGAGGAGGGAATTGTCAAGAACAAATGTTATGCACCCTCTTTTGGATAAAGCAGATCAGAATGAGAATTCTTTAGGAAACATGAGAAAGAACTCTGTATGGTACCGTCCTATCAAACAGAAACAAGTGGATACGAAGGGCTTTGATGCAAGTAGAACATTATACACATCAAAGCACCATGGGGACTATTTGAGCTCTGGCTATACTCAAATTGAATTTACAAGGAGAGAATCCCAAGAGAATGAAGCAACTCATTCAGGCTTCAAACCAGATTACCAAGCATCACATTTGAGACCTAATTATGCCTTTGTAAGAGAACCTAATCCACAGCTTCAAAGGGAAAGATTGCAGGATCCTCCTTGCATGTATGACTTTGAAATGCAGGGACTTGCTCGCAGAAGGCTGAGAATGAAGGAAGAGATGACAACATATGAACCACCTGATGAAGTTTTTAAAAGAAATTACCTCATGGATGAAGACACAGGTAAACAAGACGTTAGAGCGGTTACATCAAGAAAGTGGAAACTATCTGAAGAGTTAGGAGGATTTTGTGACCATGAGGAGTGGAACAATAATGACTCAAGCATTTTACGTGCTTCTAGGACTCAAAGGTTTGACCATAGAGCCTATGGAAAGCGGAAGGCTAATGATGATGATGAAGATCCTGCATTTCAGAACTTGTCTTCTCAAGATTATTTGAGACCTGCTCCAAGGAATTCAGTGAAACATTATAAACCAACTATGAAATATATCAAGGGTCATTCAAAACCAAGTTCTTTGAGATGGCATAAATCGCAGAAAATCGAGAGAAGTAGCATTCACAAACGACAAAAAAGTGGGAAAAGAATTGATGATTATTTTGAGGATGCACATGAAAATGATGATGCCATGCCTGAAGATTTGATGAATAGTATAGATCCTGATCTGGTTGAGGACTCAGAAGAATTTAAACAAAAGGTTGATGAAGCATGCTTAATGTACTCTAAGAAGTTAAATTGGAGCTCGTCTGTCAAAAGAAGATATAGATCGCAAGGAAAAGCAGGTGGCCTGTTCTGCATTGTGTGCGGAAGGTCTGTTTTCTTTCTTATGGTATACAGTTCACAAATGCAGAACATATTTGTTGTTTAGCTTCAAAAGTTTTCTTGTAGTGGGAATTAGGCAGCATGTGCCAAGTTAACACTTGCTGTTAGGATTCAATGCTGGAATTTTTACATTTAGCTTCAGTGACGTGAATAATTTATACCTATTAGTATTTAGTTGGTTACTGATTTTTGGAGATCTATTTTGTGGTGTGAAGTCCATTTATTGGGGCACGAGCTTTTAGTCAACTCCCATTCATCAGTTGATTGAGAGCTTTTCAAAATGTATTGTCTGAGGACAATTACATTAAAGGAATTATATGAGGTCATAGTTTTGTAACTCCAAGAAATAGAAGTTAAATGCTAAGGTGTAGTCGTTTAGGCATCTACATCGATGTGTTTATTCTAGGTCGACCATACTAGTTATAAGCACTTATAAGATTCTGTTGTGATACGAATTATTGCTACCAATATGAAATGCTAATATGCAGTTCATACTTTAGTCTTGTATATGTAGGGAACAAATATGTGTCTTCTTTGCTGTTGCTGTTGTTAGATATGGATGACGGGGGCTTATTCTAGGGATTGAATTCTGCAACTTCTGCATCTGGGTGATATTACTGTTTTCTACCCTTAGAATGATGCCTGGACAGAATTATGACACAAGTAACTTTAATATATTTTAGCAAGCCACTGAACCTTGGTCAAGAAAATTTTCTTGGGAAACAAACTCAAGCAGCATTTGTATTTCCTACTCAAGAAATGGGAAGGAAGATGATATTTGGTTTTGTTGTTGGGAGAAGCAAATGAAGAAATATGTATTTACAGCTTGTCTAGATGGGAACTTCAGTTGTGGACAGTTCAATTAGTATGGCTAGAAGTTCCAATTAGCCAAATTAAGATATTCTATTCTTTGTATTGAGGATATTTTGTTATATATGAGTTTAGGACAAGGTTTCACAATGAACATGTTAATAGTTCTTGATTCTGCAACTTTCAAATTGTTTCAGTGGTCAAGGCAAAGTTTAGGCCTTTTCTTATAAATTCATTTTTATGAATCATATAATCGGATTGTGTGTCTGCTGCCATCAATCTCCTAAACTTATGGACTTAATTTTGGCCATCAAAGCATCCGCTGGAGCGGGCATGACTTTTGGATAGAATGTGGAGGTTTCTTGTTATGTTCTTTTGTCTATGAAGATGTTTGGCAACTCTCTAACTTGTACTTTTATTATTCTTTTTTCATGTTGACGAAGCTTTTTACTGATTTCTGCCCCTTATGTCTCATTTTTAACCTAAAGGATAGATATTGACCATGAAAGTGAGAGATTATCTATATGGTATTTGTCATGATTCTACTTTGTTTTTGGAGATTGTGCTTAGGATTCATGTTCTGAACAGTGGTATTCTTAAGAGACCAATCTGGACAATGTTTTTAAGGAGGATTATCTCATTGGAGTGTTTTAGTGATTAATGTATATCCCAGCTTCACAAAGTTATTTTAATGCCTGTTGCTCTTTTTGACATATCACGCTCTTTTTCTGACAGCTCATCAAAGGAGTTCATGGGCACTCGACGCTTGGTTACACATGCCTTTATGTCTCCCAAGGCTGGCTTGCGGGTGCAGCACTTGGGCCTTCACAAAGCAATATGTATTCTGATGGGGTGGAATAGTTATGTTCCTCTTAACACTATAACATGGGCTCCTGATGTTTTAAGTCGTGCAGAAGCTTTGGTTCAGAAGGAGAATTTGATTCTCTGGCCTCCAGTGTTCATCATTCACAACATTTCTATGTCAAACAATATTCCAGAACTACAGAAGGTTGTGCCCATTGAAGAGGTTGAGTCTTTTATTAGAGGTAAGGTGCTAAGTGCAAGCTCAATTTCTTACTTGGACTGGTGATAAAAGTGAATTCTATCAGGAAATGCGTGGAATATACTTCTCGCTTTAAGGACCAATTAGAAATTTACCATTGAATAAAATAGTTATCAATGTGAACCAAATGTTTTGAAGGATAATTGAATGTTTTGGAATCTCTACGAGGTGAGACTGAAAATTTTGTTTAATTATGAATCTTATTCTTTGTTTTCCCGTGACAAATAGGTAAAGTTGTTATTGGGGTAAAAATCAAGGTTTGTCTAGGGAAACCTGCTGACCAAAGTGTTGTGCTGGTAAAGTTTTTGGGAACTTTCACTGGGCTTGAAAATGCAGAGAGGCTTCACAGGTATTTTGCTGACCATAAACAGGGGAGAGAGGACTTTGAGCAAGAAGCCTCCAGTGGTGGTCGAAGCAGCAAGAGTTTGGAAGTAGGACTGCAGCAAGACAAGTTGGTAGAGGGCCTTCTATATGGCTACATGGGCATTGCTGAGGACTTGGACTGGCTTGACTTCAACTCCAAGAAGAGGATTCTGATAAAGGGCAAGAAGGAAATTACGGAGTTGGCAAACGCTCCAGTGAAAAATGGTGATAAGTAGGAGTTGGCTACTGCGAACTCAAAAGGTGATGAGGTAGTCCTTTTATCTATTTGTTCTGGAACTCTGTTGAAAACTTTTCCAGGCAGTATTTTGTTAATATCGTCTACTTCAAGCTTTGCAAAAAATTTCTCGTGGAATGTCTTCGGCAGGGAACTCTTTTATTTGTATCGTATTAAAGATCTTGTTCAACTATCGACTTAAAATTTCTTCAATATCTGACATTCTATTTAGCGAGTTCTGGAAGTAAGTTGCCCTCATGGAAAGTTGATTTATCTTGGCCTACGAATATCTCCTCTCACTTGTCTTGAACTTCTCGTTCGAGTGAAAAAGATTAGATCAAGATGAGTTACGATCTCTCATTTTAAATTTAAGCTTTAAAAAGCTTTACCATTCAACACCAATTTTCATAGATGACGCTCGCAGCCTTCGCTCAAGATCATATACGTTATCGGTCACGGGTTACTTACCCCAAGGCTCAGTGGAAGGAACTATAAGAACCAATTTCGAGTACAAACACCTCTTGCTCCTACATGTTTATGAAATGCGATTGAACACAAATTGCCTGTATTTTTCGATTTCTTACCATGGGAATGAAGAAACAAAAGATTTAAGAAAAAGAAAGGGAGAAAAGGGCGGTTATAATAATAATACATTAACATACATACAATCGGTGGAATCTGTACAAAAATACAATTAACTGATGGCCAAAAACAGCTCCAACTTTGTGACTGCAGGATGACATCTCAGCTGGCGTTAGAAAGAACAGAAACCATCAATCAAAGAAGTCAACGGCTTCTAAAGAATTCACAACAGAAGCAGCTTCAGCAATTCTAAGTGCCATTACAGCCTTGTATGTAGCCAAATCAGCATTCTGCATCAGTAACTGAGCCTCTCTTCGTTTGTCAGTGGCCAACTCCAAAGATCTTTTTGCTGCAAGCTCGGCTTCTTCAACTTTGATTATACCACTTTGCTCATCATGTTCAGTTATCACTGTAGTAAAACATGAGATGATATATTAAATTTTTTCTACTTTTATTCCAGAAAATAATCTCAAGATCAGCCGAAATGGACTTGATCTAGGAAGCAAACATATCATATCCCCAAAAAATGGGGAGGAATTTACCTTGCAACACTGGTTGCTTGCTTCTTCCATGTTGGCTGGATTGGCGTTTGAATGACCTCCTTTTACGCAGAACAGGCTTTGGAATTAGGGGAGCTTTTTTTGCATGTTGTCCCTGTTATGAAAAGTATTGCACACACAAGTGTATAAACTAATTGCTTGAATGTCAAGAGCAGCCATATGAAATACACCCAAATTAGGAAATAAATCCTGTGTAATATACACGAGCGCGCGCGCGCACATATATAAAATGATAATTTAATTAGAATTGAAGTGAGGATCATTCGTTCTCTGTTGGCTAGGTAAGATAACTTCACAAATCATCACGAAACTAGGTCCAAAGAGTACCTTCCATGAAGAATACAAATAAGATGTCCATAGTTATGTTGTAAAATGAAAGAAGACAGATAAGACAGAGGTCTAAGCCTCATGATTTACTTGTAATCTCTATGACTGGAACTTTTTTGTCACTTTTCTTTCTTAACAAACTGTTTTTGTTACGGTGCAAAAACAAAGGAGAGACAAATAATAAATTACAGGAGAATGAAACTAAATCGTTAATACAGATGAATCAATTATCTAGTGTAAAATTTATCCTAATTGTATTCTCGACTAGAAACAAGACATCAGCACAATAACCAACTCTCTCAACACTAACGCAAAAAAAAAAAAAACACACTACATCAAAAAGATTCTTTCATTATCATATATCTATAACATGGCAAACCTTTTACCTGGAAAACCCTAAGAAGTGCTGTCCGTTTCTGTTTCCGTTTTCTTGTCCAATAACCATATACAGCTAGAACAACCTCCCTTTTACCCAGCTCCATACAACGTTTTAAAGCTGCTCCATCATCAGCTAAATCATCTGGACAGCAATACAAAGTCCTCTCAAAAGCATCAACCATCAACTCAAAACCATTTTCTGAAAGTCTCTCATGGCAATCAGTTTCAGCCAAAAATTCACTATTGAACTTCTTCAGCCATTCCTCATCTTCTGAGTCCATGTCATAATTTGCAGTCGTCTTTGACATAGCTCTGGCCACCTCATCTACATTCAAGGAAATATACACGTCGGGTCTGGTGAAGGGAACATCGCTAATTTCCTGGTAATCCAACACCTCATGCACTCCTGGCACAGGGATGGCTTTAGAACTGGAAGCTAGTGTATTGCGATCAGAACACTCCTTATATAGATCCTTGAAAATGAACCAGTCCTTCCGGTTAGGAAACTCTAGCTTCCAATTTTCATCCCCTGTCCATATTACATCATGAGTTATCCGGTTGGCAGAAGAAGGCCTCATAATCCTTTGTGCCGAATGAGTGTATCTAGTAGATCCATTTTTCTTAACCACTAGAATCCACTCTCCTGAATCAGAGAGTTCTAACATCACAGTGGCTGCTTGTATCCTAAAACATCTATCACATTCAACAACCAAGACGTTTGCAGAGCAGCTAGATATGTCCATCTTATCCTTCATTCCAACCGTAGTTGAAGTCACCTCGTTATGGTTTGAGGCAGAGCTGCAATGCACTGAATCCCTAAACTTATTCCTAGATACTACGGAAGAGAAGGGGATGCCATGTTTACGACTGCTAATGAGATCAGAAACTAAAGTGCCCTTAGCCTTGTGAACACCAGCAATGCAAGGATTCCTAGTTCTCCTCCTCCTGAGCGAGCTCCTCCTTTTTTGAATACCACGAGAATTTAAGCCATTTCTGTATTGATTGTTTCGCCCAGCTAATTTGGATGATCTAATATCAGGGTGCAATAGTGCCTTGTTAACTAAATTGTCAACTTCGTTAACCAGACCTTTGGCCTCAAAGATCTCTGTCATCATGGGAATGCATGATTGGTCTACTTCACTTTCCTTTATAAATTCGTCAGAAGTGTCGGTGTCCAGTGAGTTATTTACAGGTATGAGTGAGAGAACCCTAAAGCTATAAAAAAAACTAAGGTGCATGTAGATGAAATACGAAGGAATTGCTGGGAAGTCCACAGAAAACAATGGGGCGAGATACCAGGCGCCATAAAACTTGCAAGTTCCTCTTGTGTGCACAGAACGACCCTGGAAGAAAATTGAAAGAAAAAGAACATAAAGTTAATTTAATGAATATCTAATTAGAATTTAGACAGTCTTTCCCTTTTTCTAAGAATGAATGTAGTTCTAAAAATAATTACAAATAGAAGAACTAAGCTTAATTTGTGAGAATTGAAAATTTTCTACAGTTGGTCGCTCGTTTATATTTGTTCAAAAAACTTACCAAAAGTTAACAATTGGAAAAAACGTGGAAGGGATTTGATTCAAAACCAAAATTCAAAATCAGAAACCTTGGGAAGCTTTCTACTTTCTATCGGGCGGAAGACGAAAGGTACTTGAGCATATCAATTGAAACTAGTTCTCCAACTCTCAGTCCGAATACCCACAATCAGATAAAAACAGGGCCCTCCTTGTAATCTAGATACCGGCTGAAACTAAAACTAGATGTCATATTAAAACAAGAATCGGTACCTGCAAGAAACGAATGCCAGCTGAAGCAAAAGCACCACAAACCGGCTCAGAGAATAAGAAACTCGCAAGTTCAGAGACCCTCAAGCTAGCTCTGCTCATGTACCTCAGAACTGAATGTAAAAAATAAGCTAATTTACTATCACAACCAACCTCACAGACAGCACCGAACACAGGAGAAGAGTGAAGGCCCACTAAACACCCCTCAGTGTCTTGTTTATTTATTCTCTGCCTACGTGAAAACCGAATTCCATACATTTTATCCCCCAAAGTTTCTTGCTTTACCAAGCCCAATCTCTTCCTTTTTCTACT
This sequence comes from Erythroxylum bequaertii, assembly GCA_024520955.1. Lineage (NCBI taxonomy): Eukaryota > Viridiplantae > Streptophyta > Magnoliopsida > Malpighiales > Erythroxylaceae > Erythroxylum > Erythroxylum bequaertii. The sequence goes on from JANIJF010000005.1 coordinate 60,984,777, forward strand.
GTAAACATTACCAAACTTCTTTGTAGCATCACATAAGTTTTTTCCAGAAGTCTCGATCTTTACTTTACTGGGCCTTTGAAGAACACTAGCATGAACAAGTTGGTGCTTCGTTCTAGTATCATGAACGCAACCATTTTCCTTGGACTTGAAAGCATTATTGTTATGGTGGTTCTTCTTGTTAATAGTGAAGTTGTTGTTGCTTTTCTTGCTTTCGTTGTGAAACCAGTCATCGCCATCACTAGCCCTCCGAAGCTTGCTGTCACCGGATTCCGGAAACAGTCGTCGGCCGGAACGCAACACCCGAGCTCCGTCAACACCCTTTACGACTCCAAACACCCTTGTCGTTCGGCGCATCCCCACAGTGGGCATTTTCTCCGTCCCGTCACTTTTAAACTTAACCCGCTTACCGATCTTCGTTATGCACGGCTCACTAAGTCTCTGAGTCACAACTCGATTCGACTCGCTGGATTCACGAGTTAAGCGTTTGAATTTCCAAGACCTCGATTCCTCTAACACACACTCTGCTCATAACAACTTAAACATCAACCCGCCATTCCTAGGAATGAATCGAAACGACAACAAGTGAGTGTGTTGTAGGAATGAACTCCGACCCACTTAAACCAGACCCAACTAAATAAACTGAAAACTATAATCCCAAAACAACATCGTCAAGAAACCACTGTCTACAATTGTCATGTACCAGGAAAACACACCCAAAAAGATTAGGATCTGGTTTTATGCATCTTCATGACGAGAGAGAAACAGAAGTTTTCATCTCTCTCGGAGATCACAGAATTAAGGTTTAGTCACGTAAATCTTGTTGCTGTATCGATGATATTAAGAGGGGATATAGAGCCAGAGAGAGCTACGTGTGTGTACCTATGGCATAAGATTGTACATCCGATCTGAGTATCGTGGGGGCTAGGGTTTATGATAAAAACCACCTAGAGATGGTAATCGGGTAACCACTACGCAGATTGATTACAGCCGTTGGATCTTGGGATGGAGGGTGAAGATTGACTCGGGAGACCCGATTGTGTGCCTCCGGAACAATGGGTCCGAAAGCATAAAGGACATCTAATTTAGAAGAGAGCAAGGATATAAGAGAAAAGTGGAGATTTTTAGGATTCGAGAACGTGAAAAGACTTGAATAGGGTTGAGAATTCTTGGAGGGGGTGTTGTTATGAATGGAGGGCATTTTGGGTTTTTACAGTCTGGGAGAAGGTGGGTAGAATGTGGAACGGTGGCTAAGGTATCTCCATTAATTTTGGAGGTGAAAAACTTGTTTGTTTGTTTTAAAAGTATGTAAAAAATTCTTGTTTGAATCTCTAGAAACAACCCTTTAAGGAATTAAGTCCGTATTTATTTTAGAGTTTCCAATTTACCGTTTTCAAAAAAAAATTCTTGTATTTTTAAATTCTGAATTTTTTTTTTAACTCTTCTATGTTGTTAAAAGCCATTATTAATAAAATGAATTAACATTCCTAAAGATTTGAGTATCGTAATTCTTTGAACTTTCATAATTATGAAGAACAATATACATAATTCTTTGAACTTTCAATATACATAATGAAGAACAATTAGTTTTTAAAGCATATTAGTTCTATAAATGCAATAGAAAATTGGTAAATATTTTCGTATTATTTTTATTCCAGTATTTGAAAAAAAAACCTTTTGGGTGACATGGAGGCATAAAACTAACTTGTAATGTTTGATTTCTCAATTTTATTGTAATAATACTACTTTAATATGATCATAAGTTAGTAGTAATGGCCTGAGATAAATGCTAATGTTGATCTAATTTAAACATTGTTCTTAACTTACCACACAACTTCTTACCAATTTCTATTGGACTCTCTCACTCAAGGGATTAATTACTACATAAAAACTTTCATTGTCAAAGTTTAACTAATTATTGGGCCTCGGTACCATGTATAAAGTGTTAAAGCAATTAAAAAAACCAAAAACACCTTTCATAATCTTTAATTAGAAGGAGAAAAAAAATTGGCTTTAAGATCTTCAGTTGATATTTGCTTAAGCAAAGAACTTGTAACATTTTTCTACAAGTAAGTAACGCATTTTTATGCGTAGGTCTCCAACCCTTAACATAACCAAACCAAAGGTAAAAATAAAAGATTAGTTAAACATTAATTAGTCTTTGTGAGAGTAATTATTGGGCAAATATACATTGTTTCTTTTATTGCCTAAGAATGCAAGTACTTGTTGACTTTTTCCATTCTAGTAGATAGTAGGGGTATTTATGGTAGGATAACCTGACCCATTCATAAATAACCCGAATCTGAACCTGAATGTCAGGTTCGGCAATTTAACGAACCTGAATGTCAGGTTCGGCAATTTAACGAACTTGAATTTAAAGAACCTATAGGATTGGTTAACCTATTTTCATGTTCGATTTTCAGGATAGTCAGAACCTATTTATATCAATATATATAATAAAAATTATAAAAAAATTGGTGAAAACAAATACAAATTATTCATAAAAGTATGCATATAAAATTCATCAAAGATTAATCCAATATGTTAAACC
>JANIJF010000005.1:61887113-61907439 GCA_024520955.1 Erythroxylum bequaertii
ATATGCATCTTGTTAAGTATGTTTGATTGAGTGAAATGCAAAATTGCTTATGTTTAAGTGGAATTGTGTTACTCTTGTAAAATGCAAATTGTGAAATAATTGTGATATGAATTGATGTGTTGCATGAATTGAGTGAACCATCGATGATGGTTACCTCATTGAGTTCGCAAAACTCACAAAAATTGTAATGTTGTCTTTTTAGGACCGAGAGACAACTCTAGCTACTGAGAGGCTCTACTGTCATGTAGATTTCGATTGGGCAAGAGAAGTTATGACTCAAAGGTTGGTCAGCTGGGATTATTGGATGGCTTAGATAGAATTGATATATTTTCCTCTTTCATGTAATACTTTTGTACTAGGTTTTGTCATTGTACAGGTAGTAAAGGTTGAAAGGCACATTGTAGGCCTTCGATTTTGTGAAATGAAATGAGAAAAGTTGGCTTTAAAATATTGTGACTTTTTCTGATGATGCATTATATAAGTGAATTATGATACCATGCCATATGAAGTGAATGTAGTGATCGAACGTAGCTTACCCTTATTGTAGGATATGTACCGAAATGATCTCTGGGCGTCCCGGTGTGTACCCTGCGGTAAGGGGGCGCAACATTTCCCTTACTATTTAATAAGTTGTTGCCAAGTTCTTATTCTTATTTTTAATTGTGTTTACTTGGTTCCATCAAATTCAATTTTCCACTTTGTTTTTTTAATTTCTTGGCCTTTAACAGTGTTTATGTTTTTTTTATCCAAATTTGTTTCTTTGGGATTATTTAACAAAAGAAGAAGATTTAAACTAGTTTTCTTGATTAAGATTGTGTAGTTCTTAAAGAACCTTTGGTCGATAGTTTAGGTTGTGAGTCTAGTAAAATTTTGAAAGAAACATATGAGAGTGTTTTTGCGACTAATTTTTTTACAGGTAGGATATGTCTTAAACCTGAAAAAAAAGTCCAAAGATAAAGAAGTAAATAAAGAGAAAAGAGTGGGGGAAATGGGGTACACTTGGCATTTTTAATCCAATACAAGGCTAATATGAGCAAATTCTTAGTCGGTTAGGTGAGTTGAAGGATAATTGGATAAACATAAATATGCCTTATATAGATTTCAATATAATATATCTGTATCTACTAGAGTGAATGAGTTTGAAGTTTATGATGAGGATAGTGATGGTGCCTTTGACGACTTGTGAAAGGACAATAATGTGATTGAGAGTGAAAAGGAAGTAGACAATGAGGTGTCCAAAAGTGAAAAGGAAATAGATGATGAGATGCCTAACATGGATGATAATAGTGACGATAAGTGCAATGAGGGGCTCAAATATGTTCCTACAAATGAAGAGGAGTCAGGTGATGATAAGCCTAACTTGAAATATGCTAGTGATGAGGAGTGCATTGAGAAAATTGAAGAGAGAAGGACGTTGGTCACTAAGAGGGTGTTGAGCATGCAAGTGGGAGAGGATGAAGCAAATAAGTTGGAGGAATAAAGGGGAAGGAAATGGGAACAAAAACGTGGGACTAATTCAAGTATTTTGGGAATGGTATATATGATAGATAAATACGAGGGGAAGGAGCGAGTTTGGTAGCAAGAGCGTGACATATGGGAGAAGCATTCCTGGGCAAGCGCTAAATACTTTTTAATGTTGTAGACAATGGTGTTAATTTAAGGACAAATCATTTTGAGGAGAGAAGAAATTATGAGACTTAAATTGTGACCTGAGATACACGAACTGCTACACGAGGAAGGCATGAAGAGGAGCTTGAAAAGCTCGTGAAAGACTAAAGTCAAGTGTAAAAAAAAAAACTAAAGATAATAACTACAAGGCATAACTAATGCCGAAATTAAAAGAAAGTCAATGATGGTCTCTAAGATGGGTGTAGATTGGAGAAGTAGAAGCAACCTGGTGCTATAGTTCAATTTAACTAATGTTAGACTTGTCTAGTGGATGTGCAATAAGAATTTTAGAGTAAAACTAGCACTGGTTATCACTATGGCAAGGGCTAGACATGTATTTTAAATAGTTAAGTTTTGTTATTTTAAAGATGTTACATTCTTTTAAGACTCAAATAATTAGGTATTTTAGTATGTTTGGAATTATATAATGTTAAGATATGTATTAATTATCTTTGAAAGTTATTTGTTTCTAATTAATTTATATCTAGATTGTCATTTCCTTTTAAAATTATAACTCTTAGAGTTTTGACGTTATTACGATTTTAAGTTTATATAAGGCTATATTATGGATGTAACAAGGAAGAGTTATTTTTGAATTAACTACGATCTTATCTTTTTTGCTAGTTGCAATTAAACTTAGAATCTTATCACTCCCAATCCTTTATTTTTTTTTCAGAGTGTGGTGATTCATATCTTTCTTTTATGCATTTTTATGTTTGATTTTGTTGATTAACCTATTTTTTGGTAGAATGGTCCTAAGTCTTGTACTATTGATATCAAATCTCATAAATTCTATTGGCGATTGTTGTATAAAAAAGCTTTAATCCAAGGATTGCTAGCCTTTATTCGACTCTATTCATAAGAGAATCAACAACTAGAATTTGCAACTCATCATTTAAGTCTTTAATAACATGCATATTTGTTGGAGCTTATACTTACTTCTTTCAAAGAATCGACTCAAGGTCATTAAGAAAATTATAAAGAACTTCTACGGACTAGAGATGCCAATAAGGCAACTGCAAACAAAATTAAGTAATCTAAATTATGTACTCTAAAGGAAGAAGAGGTCTTGTCACTACACCTATAAGAGAAATGAACAAGATGCTAATAGCCGAGGGTATATGGAAGTTATACGTCGACAAAAATTCACTTGTATCAAATGAATAAACTCCTATTTTTAAATGATACAAACTTTTAGAAGTTGAAAAATGGGAATAACAACTTTTGGACTCTAAAGGCAATGGTTAAGACTCGTAGTTCTAGTATGATAACTGAAATGATCTAGGTGCTTTGTACAACATTTTAGAACTGAATTCAATAAGACATATGTTGTTAGATCAAGCAAAGGTGAATGAAATAATCTAAGGTTATTGTTGAGACTTAATTCTAAGTGTTTCACTAATAAAACATACTATGGGGTCTTTAAATTGCAAAACTAAAGTATCAAGTAGAATATCAATCTTAATTTTTATCAAGTAGAATATCAATCTTAATTTTTCTAGGGCTTGCTTTATTCAATAGTTAGCAATTAGGTAAAGATTAAAGATCATGGATAATTTCAAGGGCTGCACAAACTTCTCTTGTAAACTTTGCGACCAAGATGCATTGTCCACGAATCATATTTTCTTTAAATGCCAAATTCACTTCTCTTTGGACTTATATCCAAACTCACACTCTCTCTCTCTTCATATATCTACACACACACACCACCACCACAACAACAACACTATAAATTTCGTTGATATACGAAGTTCGGAGAGATTTAGTAATACGTAACTTTACCCCTAATTAATAAAGAGACGGTTTAAAGTATTCATATGTGTTTTCTAAGCACTGCATCATTTCAGAAAATTTTTTTTGGTTGCTCTCTCATGGTCTACCTATAATCTTGTTCCTTTATAGGTGCATTGGCTGTGGAGATAGGCCATAACAAGCCTGCTTGTATCAACTTGACCAATGCTTTTAAGGACACAGGCTTAGAACTGAATAAGAGTAAGAGAGGATGTGATCCCCCTTCTAAGGCCTGTGCTTCCTTTTTTTTTTTTCTTTCCAATTTCCAAGAAAGAAAGGATGACTTCATATATAATACATGACAAAAATTAGTGTGTTCTGACTTCTGAAACTACAAATAAATATTGTTTTTCATAAAAAGCCTCAGAAGTGTTTGCAATAATTATCACCCAATTAACAATCTTATTTATAAAATCTTATAAATTGTGTGAAATAGACATGTTCCTTAATTATTTACTGACGACCTTGATTATATCATCATAGGCTGCGGCATTTTCATTACCTGGACCAGTTGCCAAAACAAATCCTATACTTTGCTGACAAGTAATTTTGGTCTGAATTAGGACCCTGACTCTGGGAGGAACATCGGCAGGTTTTGTCTTCATCTAGCTTGTCCTTTGATTGGTTTACAGAGTTGAGAGTCCTTATATCGTGTCTCCCAATATTCGTTTTCTAAATCTTGAGGATCAAATCAGTGCCGATACAAGATCCCATCTCTAAAGTCTTCATTGGGTGACTCCTACTCTTTGATCTACTGCTGTTTTCTTTGTTAGTTTATCTCAACCACAATTCAGGTCTTTGAAGTTTCTCAACTGATCTACCAAGACCCATCCCTGATTTTCTATTATTTTATTTCATCTGACCCTCTGCTTTTGGCTATCTGGGTTTTGGTCTGTATTTCCAGTTTAAACCTTTGTTGCTTTCGTAAGTTAAAAAAATTGGTTTATGATAATTGCTACTCTTTGTATTTGTTGGAGTTGGTATTAGTTCTGAAAGTTTCATTGTCAGCGTCATCTCCTTTATTTTATCTGTCCGGCCTAATTTTGGTGATTAATTTCCTCTTGGGTGTCTCGTTGATAGGCTATAGATACGGTTGTTGTTTACCGAACGTAATGCTGAAAAGGTCCAAAACTCTATCATTTGAAAAGGAAAGTAAAACATGAAAAAATTTTAAATTCATTCTGTCCTTACGTCTGGATGCGTTTTCTACTTGATAACCCTTCAAGCCTGTCGTGTGATCAAACACTAAAAATTTCTACCATTTATAAGTACAGGACAAGTAACCAAACAAGCCTGTGGCCTAAAACAGTCGTGGGGTTGTGTATGTGTAGGTTCAAGGGTAGTTGGTGAGATTTTGGATAATGGATGCTTTAAAAGCGGACCCAGTTCTTGGAATTGACGGTATCATACTAAAGGAGGAGCCTGAGGCAGACAAGTTGAGGGAGAGTCAAACCGAAAGAGAAATGGTTCCTCCAGCTGGTAATTCCATCCACCGGTCAGGTTCCAGGCCTCAGTTGGACCTAAGCAAAGCTGCAATACAGGGGAATTTTGAGGAGAGGGATCCCACAATCCTCTTGCCCAATCAATCTGATGATATATCTCATTTGGCTCTTGATATTGGAGGTATTAACTTGCAACCTACCTTCTGAACGACCTTTTCTAGTTGGCATTTCTGGTTTTGGTTTCTCTATATGGAAAGATTGTGCTATCTTTGAATTGCTGTTTGATTGTTTTATTTTAGTTCATTTAATTGTCAGGGATAGTGGAGATGGGCTAAAGGCTGGAGTTTGGTGTGCTATGCACATACATAAATGTATTCCATTTTTCTTAGTCATTCCCTTCTACTCTTCTGTTCTTGTTAATCCTGATTAAGATATTATTTATCAAACCTATTTTTGGAATAAGTCTCATTTCATCAACTTTTCTGAGAGTTTTTGCTCACAAATGGTTCAGTGATTTTGTGATGCTTTACACTTAAATGCATAAGTGAGAAGGGGATGTGATCATAGAATATTTGTTGACCTCAATCTGGAAGGTTTTGAAGTTATTAGTGGAATATTGATAAGATTATTTAATATGTGACCTGCAGGATCACTAATCAAATTGGTGTATTTTTCAAGACGTGAAGACCGGTCAATTGATGATAAGAGGAAGAAGACAATCAAGGAGAGGCTAGGAATTTCTAATGGAAATAGGAGGAGTTACCCCATTCTTGGTGGGAGGCTTCATTTTGTGAAGTTTGAGACGCACAAGATTAACGAGTGCTTAGAATTTATTTCTTCAAAGCAGCTTCATCGTGGTGGTATGCATACCTGTCACACTTGATCTATGTTGAGAAAATGAGTTTTATCTATGCTATCTTTTTCCCATTAATATCAATTCAATTTGCAAACTTTCATCCCCATTAGCAGTTGCATTGTATTTCCTCGTCCTTCCTTTTCATTCTTGACAAATCTGGTGAATTTCTTGTGGATAGGATTGGATTCACATGGCTGGCAATCTGAGAATCCAGCAAACAACAATGCTTTAATTAAGGTAAAGTTTGTGAATAGTATTACTCTTTAGGTGCTGGTCATTTTGCATTAATGGAATCATAGATATGCAAATTTTTGTACATAAACCTAGCAAGCAACAGGGAATGTGAAACCAGTAGAAACCTTGGCCTTGGTGGCTGGGATGCATTTTCTTCCTTTGAGAAAATTATCATTATACGGCAAATATTGGCTCTCTGCAAGATCGCCCTTTTTCCTTATTGGAATTGAAGCAAGGATAGAGTAGAAAAGAATATGTGTTGTTAGTTGGAACATTGCCTATGGATAGAGATTAGTGTTATGTGGGATGATTACCAATCTGATCAGAAATGCTGACACATCAGATCGGGAGAAATGACTCTTCCATTTGCTACAGCTATTGAATTGCTAATGGAGTGGGAATGCTAGCATCCTCCTTACCTGTTGATGGAGTTTGTATCCTAATGCTTAAGACTTTAGTTTTTTGACGGATGCTTTGCCCAAATTGGTTTATATTTTGTTCTTAGCATTTTGCTCATCCCTTAAGACAGTGAATTCTGTTGATGTTTGTCTACTTCTTTTTCTTAATTTAGTCACACAGATCATCTTCAATTTTGAAGGAAAGCAAACTGTTTCTGTGATGACTCAAATATTTTTCTTTTAGTTTGTGCAGTTCTGTTCATACAATTTTAGTGTATACTGTTACTAACAAGTTCTTCTGAAAAGGCCACAGGCGGTGGGGCATACAAGTTTGCAGACCTTTTCAAAGAAAGGCTTGGGGTCAGTCTTGACAAAGAAGATGAAATGGATTGTCTAGTGGCTGGAGCAAATTTTTTACTCAAGGTAATATCTTCAAACTGTTAATGTTAATTTCTGATGTATGGCCTCAAGTCATCCATTTTTTTGTGACTAGAATTACTGAATATTCATATTCTAAGTCAAACATTTTACTGATGGGCTCTTAGGTGTATACAATTTGCTTCCCCGGGGTGCTCTTGTATGTGCACATTCTTGATGGAAAAAGTTTATTTTTAATATAAAAATACGTAAACATGATGTATGAACTGTGACTATTGGCTTTTCCGTGTAAATTAGCGAAAGCTATGGCATACTATGATGTAGGACAAATTCTACGAACAAAATTTTAAGGTAAAGAAATAGGAAGAAAGATAGCTTTTAGAGTAGAGAGGAGGAAGAAAAGAATGGAAGAAAAAGGGAAAAGTTGAGAGGAAAATGCTTCAATATCTTTTATCCAATAGTAAAATATGATTTTATACTGACTTAACTCCTCTAGTTATATAATTAGAAACTAATTACTACATTGGCTAAGAAAATCTAACTAGCAAAGAAGATAAATGAGAAACCTAACTGAGAAGAAAATTAATGGTGAAGTTTAGTTACCTATTTACCTAAAATTTACTTTTTGAACTAAGAATACTAAGTCTAGAAATCAATCACTACTTAATTTTTAATTTGCACCTAAGTTTTAAGAAATCTTTGTTACTTGTTGGTCTCACATCATACTATCTGTTTGGACACCCTATTAATTGTAATTTGAACAGAATATTGTTGAAGAATTGTCAGTTTGGATTTATTGCTCGAAACTGATTGATAGTTATCTGCTTTCTGTAATTGAAAAAGTGACTATTTTTGCTTTCTGGAAAAGCAATTTTGTAGTGGATATATCTTGTTTTATTGCCAACTCCTAATTTTGAACTCGTAATTTTCTACGGGTTTGTTTCTATTGATTTGCGCATGCATAGAAATGCAATCATTCAATTCACCAATCCTACTACTTTCTGACCGTAACTGGGCAGGCTATTCGTCATGAAGCTTTCACACATATGGAAGGTCAGAAAGAGTTTGTTCAGATCGACCAAATTGATCTGTTCCCTTACCTTCTTGTGAATGTAGGATCTGGTGTTAGTATGATCAAGGTATATGGATTTCTTTTCCAGTTTGCTAGCTCTTGAAGCTCCTCAAATTGTCCAGTGAAACTTGTGCCATATTATTAATTTTATTTAGGTCGATGGAGATGGTAAGTTTCAGAGAGTTAGTGGGACAAATGTTGGCGGTGGTACCTACTGGGGGTTGGGAAGACTGTTAACAAAATGCAAGAGGTAATTGTAATATCCAATAATTTCTTTTGCTTTCAGCAAATTAGGAACTTTACCGAGGTCTTTCTTGATCTTTACTCTCAGTTTTGATGAGTTGCTAGAGCTGAGTCAAAGGGGAGATAATAGGACCATTGACATGCTTGTTGGTGATATTTACGGTGGTATGGATTATAATAAGGTATATTCTGATTTTCATTCATGTTACTTTCTTTTTTAACTGTTTTCAAATGCTTCCACTTTCGTAGATGCTGGTGCTACTACATTAGCATGAAGGCCTTTAACATGAATTATTGGAGAACTATTTCTTGATATCTTATGTGACTTTCCCCTCCCTTGTAGATTGGTCTGTCAGCATCAACTATTGCTTCTAGTTTTGGTAAGGCTATATCTGAAAATAAAGAACTTGAAGACTACAGGCCTGAAGATATTTCACTTTCCCTCTTGAGAATGATCTCGTATAATATTGGGCAGGTGAGTTACATGAAGCATTCTACTTTATAAAAGGTTCCTGATTTTGTTTCGTCTTCCAAAAGAACCTGTGGATTCTACTCTTCTTGTATCTTGTTATTGTTTTAACAATTCCATTGCAATTTGGTATTTCTTTTTCGTTGTCTGGCTTTTTTTTATGGAAGAACCTGTCACATAAATCATATTGTTGTTGAGGTTTCTGAATCAGATGTATTCGATGCAGATTTCATACTTAAATGCACTTCGATTTGGGCTTAAACGGATCTTTTTTGGAGGTTTCTTTATCAGAGGTCATGCATATACAATGGACACAATCTCTTTTGCTGTACAATTCTGGTATGCATGACTTACGCGGTATTAACTTTCTCTTCTCAGACTAAACTGATTGTAATCATATTGTCTACCCCATGCTTCCTGCTTTAAGACACACTTAGTAAACAAGATACATTTATATCAATGATTTCTGTATTTTTTAAAGAGAATTTGAAGTTTTAATACTTGGATAGGTCAAAAGGAGATATGCAGGCAATGTTTCTTCGGCATGAAGGATTTCTGGGAGCTCTAGGTGCATTTATGAGTTATGAAAAGCATGGTCTGGATGACTTGATGGTTCACCAATTAGTGGAAAGATTCCCAATGGGTGCACCTTATACAGGAGGACAAATTCATGGACCTCCACTTGGGGATCTAAATGAGAAGGCAAGTGTTATTGATGTTACAAAAATGTGGCCTAGAAAGCCATAAGTAAATGACTGTGAGTTCATTTGCTTTTGCTAATTTCAGGATCATATCGGGTCCCAAATGATGTGATTCAATGTGTGGCACTGTGTCCAACTAATTTAAGTGAAGTCTATACTTCTTTGGATTTATATTACTTCTCTAACTACACAACCTTTTATCCTCAAATATCAAGTGAATCATTTTATCTATATCTCCGGTACAGGATTAATTTCTTCTTGACTGTAAAAAATAGGTTTATGGTTTGGTCTTGTAGAAGAGAGAAAGAGACACTCAAATGGCTTATTATTGAATATTTTATTGGCCATTTACTTGCAATAGTAGGGCAGTTCAAATATTCTAAAGTTAGATACTGGAACTATTCCAATATAGGATTTTTTATATGCTAACACTAAATCCCTAATAGGTATTATCAGATCATTTGTAATATGTTTGGCTCTGACAAGCGAAACTGATGTTGTGTTGGTAGCCCATCTTTTCAAAATTTGCTTACTTCCTTTTATGCTTTCTTTCTATGTGTGGACATAGGGCACTTCTCAAGTTGATTTAATAAACTCAAGTATTGAGCTTCTTGTTTGAGAAGCACAATATGGAATATTTGATCGATTGGGATTGAGCATCGGAATCTTTATTGCAACATACCATGTGTCTATGACTATTTCCTATGGGTCTTGTGTAAATTTGTTCTTGATAGATGTTCCAACTTGAGCTTTAGGAGCTTACTTGTGGTGTTGATAAAATGCTTGGGCTTTCAATCAGGAGGTTGTAAATTAACATTTAATAGCTACAGCATAAGCATTTAAAAGGCTTTTTTGCAGTTAATGTACATTGGTTGTGCAGATGGAACATCCTCTTGCGTTTTTTGGCTTTTAAGCATGCAAGCAAACTCTCACTCACTCCTTGCATTTGTGTGTGCCTATGTTTATGGTGTATTGATGCTCTTGCTGCCACTAGTTAAAGTTGATAAAAGTTATTCCATGATGTTGGTTCCCAGGAATCATCTACTTTAATTATTCCATTGGCCTTGGAGATAATGGAAGAATAGATTCTTGTTACCAACTTTTGCTTGTATCTCATGGAATAAAATATATGAAATTAAAGGCATGATGTAAACCAGGTGATTGTTATTAAAGTATTGATTAGATTACTAGCAACCAAATTGTATTAGCTGAATTATGAACTGATAAATGTCTGTAGTAAAGACTATGCAACACCTATTAACTGTTGTGGTGACTATATGACACCTCAATATAACTTTGATGGAGCTTGTAGATGCTCTTTCTATTTCCCTCTTTCTCAAACCTTCGCTAAGGTCCTGGTAAGGGCAACATGAGCTTCCTTAAAATTTGACCTGAGATGCAGACACAAAGTCTGATTCTTCTCATAGGTAAGTGTTTGTCTTGAATTGTAAATTTTCAAACCAAAAAACTTCTAGTATCCTACTGATTTCCTCTTTGGGAATAGAAAAGATGATCTGAAAGGTGAGATTTGCTCATTGAAAGAAAGGTGTGGTTACCATCCAAGTTTGTAAACTGATATAAGGACATGCCCCAGATCTGAGTTTCCTTAAACAATTTAGGTGCTACATGAGCATGATTTTGTATATTGTTTTGACGTTGTTTAATTCTTCTTGATTTTAATGTAGATATCGTGGATGGAAAAGTTTGTGCTCAAAGGAACTGAGATTACTGCACCTGTGCCAATGGCTCCACCTGGGACCACGGGACTTGGTGGCTTTGAGGTTCCATCAGCTAGAGGTGGTACTTTGCGTCCTGATGCAAGTAATCTGAATGTTGGTGTTCTTCATCTTGTGCCGACATTAGAGGTGTTTCCACTTTTGGTGGACCCAAAAACGTAAGGACCATTGCATCCTGGTATATTTATTTTATTTTATTATTTTTGCATATGCAGTAGACTGACTTAAATGGCTACAGGTACGAACCCAATACTATTGACCTTGGAGACCACAGTGAGCTAGAGTAAGTACATTCTATAGTTGGTTGCATATGTAGCGGAACTCAATGAGCAGATTTTTTTCAATAATGTTACCATCTGATGGTTCAATAACTGAAAGGTCTCTTTTCTGTTTTGTGTATACTGGTTTAGGTACTGGCTGACACTGCTTTCTGAGCATTTGTCAGATCTAGTCGATAAGGTAAACATCAGTTATTCCTTTGAAATCTGTAAACCTCTTCATGAATGTACGGGTGCATGTGTAGTTTTATATTTGTGTGAACAGCATATATCTGACTACACTTGCACACCTAGTTAATAAGTATTTACTATGGGAACTGAACATCTTGATACCCTTAAGATGTTAAAAGATTTTGATAATTCCTGTTTTTATAAAGTAGCATGAGCTATTTCTCTTGTGTACATTAATAAAGTAGGTAGAGTGATCAAGAAAATTATTTCTGCATATGGTAGCAGCATCCAGATTTGAGGTTTAAGAATTTCCTCAGGTACATCATGACAGACACTTGCAGTAAAATTTTCAAGTGCATCACTTGTGCATTATGAGTATGACCAGTTTTAAGAGCCATAGAAAAAATTAGATCAATATATTATTTTAAACTTAACCTGTTGCAGGCCCCAAAGGAAGTAAGGTCCTTGTATGCAATTTTCTTTCTTTCAATTTTGATCCTCAAATCTTCATTTTATGGTTGGGCATTCCAAGATTCTAGCATTTTAAGGGGAAGATGCCGTTAGTTTCTTTTCTTCTAATTGCTTTAATATCAATATGGTAGGCAGTGGCAAGTGAAGGTGGGACTGATGACGCTAAAAGAAGGGGTGATGCTTTTGCTTGTGCATTTTCTGCTCACCTAGCCAGGTTATCGTATTACTATGCCTGTCCGATTTCCTGAGTGGACTTTTCCTGTAAGATGTTAGAGAACAAATAACCTTTAGTTTTGAAATGTTAGATTTTATTGTCTAAGATGCGAGGGTGAAGTTAATGTTGTTGATAATTTTAATTCTTAAATTATGGACTTATCAAATTATCCTCATTTGATTTTGTTTCTTTCTGGAACCCAAGATTGGTTTTAATGTCATCAAATCACAAAAGACTTTATTTGCTGCCTTCAACTGTTGATGTCATGTATCCTTGCTTGCTTTGAGGTTGTGAATTTCCTTCTTGATTGGTTGTTTCATTTTTAAACGTAAATATTTTTAACTTGCATTGTGCTTTCCTTTTCTTAACCTTTTAATTCCATTAACAGGTTGATGGAAGAGCCTGCTGCCTATGGAAAGTTAGGATTGGCTAATCTTTTGGAGCTAAGGGAAGAGTGCTTGAGAGAGTTCCAATTTGTTGATGCATATAGAACAATAAAACAGAGGTAATTGCATTTTGTTCTCAAACCTTAAATATAATTTTATTGTAGTATCTTCTTTGTTTCTATCACTGTTTTCTCCTTACATTCAGATCTACTGGTTGTGTTTATAGGGTTTATGTGAATCAAATGGCATTACTGTTTGTTGCTTTGATGTGCACAGCTCTTTCGCATTTCCCTTTTTCAAATAACAATAAATATCTATTACCACAAACTTGCTTATAAGGAGAAAGGACAACTCAGTCCATGAAGAAATCAAAATTTGTTGAAATAACTTATGTATTTCTTTCGGTTCAAATAGTCTCCTAAAGTTTTATTTTAATAGTAGTTCACCTAGTCTCTAATGAAGCAGCTTCCTTTCTATCAATTGCAAGTATTTGTAAACTGGATAACTCACATGTGCCTTTACTGTTTATAGAAGGAAGGTTTGATATTAGTGAATCAGAAAAATTGGTTGAGATCTTGCCATTTCATATCTATTTCACTCCTCCATGGGGATTTTTTTTTCCCTTCCCTAAAAATTAGGATGTAATATTAATTTAATTGGCAACACTTTTATGACATGTTTTCACAACTTCATGGGCTTATTTATTCTTTTCCTTTCTTATATTGAACTGACTTAGAAAACCACTGCAACAGAAACTGCTTTAATTTGTACTTTTGACTGCAATTTTTTCCAATTCCTTTTGATTATATATGTTGGAATGAAGAGGATCATGAATATGAAGATGAACTTGCTTGTGACTTCTTTTGATATGCTCCTTTTGCCCCAATTTAATGGTTTCTGGATGTAACAGGGAAAACGAGGCATCACTAGCTGTATTACCTGACCTGTTGGTGGAGCTTGATAACATGAATGAGGTGTGTCATGAAGACATTTCTTTCTTTCCTTTGTTGTCCAAGTAGCATAGATTGTACTTTTAACTGAAATAATTACATCCTTAAATATCTTTTCGGTGGGCCATTTTGAGACGATTTAGTCTAACAAACCCTGCATACGGTTGCTTCTCAGGAATTCTAATGATTAAACTTCTCCATTTTGCAGGAGAGAAGATTGCTTACTTTAATTGAGGGTGTTCTAGCTGCAAATATCTTTGACTGGGGATCTCGCGCCTGTGTGGATCTCTATCATAAGGGCACAATTATTGAAATTTATAGAATGAGTCGTAATAAAATGCAAAGACCTTGGCGGGTATGTGGAGAAAATGCCTCTAGAGGGTACTACAGTGGAATTGTATTCTAATGATGCATTTATTTTTAATGCTGCTTTAGGTTGATGATTTTGATCTCTTCAAAAAGAGGATGCTGGGTTCTGGGGACAAGAGGCCTCAACCACACAAGAGAGCCTTACTTTTTGTGGACAACTCAGGTGCCGCTATTGTTCTGGGTATGCTTCCTCTAGCACGGGAACTCCTCCGTCATGGAACTGAGGTAAACTTTAATCTGTAAGAAATTTCTAATCATAATTCTGATGTTTTCCTTTCAAGTTTATCTGCGGCAATTAAAAATATAGCTGTATAATATATATATATGTGTGTGTGTGTGTAGTTTATGCTGCAATATTTCTGTTTGAAAGAAGAATACTGGTAGCATTCTATAATCCATTCCATGCAGGTTGTCCTTGTTGCTAATTCCCTTCCTGCACTGAATGATGTGACCGCAATGGAGCTTCCAGATATTGTAGCAGAGGCTGCAAAGGTTTGTCCATACTCAAACATGATTTTACAATTTGCATAGCATACTTATGGATTTGTTTTCCTCAGTTTGAAAGTCTGCCAAGTTCTTCTCTGCATAAATTACCTTGTCTACAGCTCTCTCTTTCTTTCTCTCTCTCCTTTTTTATTCCGGCTCAATTCTCCTGCTTTATACACTTTAAGGAAGGAATAAAAAGATTACCTTTACAGCACTAGTTAGCTAAATAAATTGGCAGTTTTGACTATGATGCAGAAACTGACTATAAATTTCTGGGGACAGTTATGCAAAATATGAGATGTGGTTTGGTTTGGTTGCCAAAGCTCAATGACTGTGCTATTCTACCTTCAACTTTGTTCATCAATTAATTTCTATAAATCAAAGTGGGGGAACTGATTATCCTTGTCCACAGCATTGTGACATTCTTCGAAGAGCTGCTGAAGCAGGAGGCCTACTTGTGGATGTAATGGTCAACACTTTGGATGGTTCTAAAGACAATTCCCTGTCAGTCCCTTTGATGGTTGTTGAAAATGGGTGCGGTAGTCCTTGCATAGATCTAAGGCAAGTCAGCTCTGAGCTTGCTGCTGCTGCAAAGGATGCAGATTTGGTATGAAGTCCCATTCCTATTGACTATATCTTGTTAATCACTGTTTTCTGAAATCTCTGTATGCAGAAGGAATTAAATTATGTTATGCATGTATTATATTGCCAAAAACTTTTTAGTTCTTCGTCTTTTTTAATATTTTCCCCATTTTGATTCCTAAAACAAAAAGAAAAAGGAAGGAGTGACATTATGTAGTTGTGATCACTTACTGGAGATTGTTGTGCAGATTGTCTTGGAAGGAATGGGTAGAGCACTTCACACCAACTTTAATGCCAGGTTCAAATGTGAGGCTTTAAAGGTTAGGATCTTGGATATCTCCTTTCGTAATGAAATTTGGAAATTGGTTTCCATTTTTAAGTTCTAATGAACAGCTAAATTTTGGTTAAACCATGCTGCTTTTGCATCCTTAACACTTTATTTTTATACTTCGCTGAATCCGCGAACAAGAAACTAAAGAAAGTTATCATTGACCATATGTAACGTACTTTGCAGCTTGCAATGGTGAAAAATCAGAGACTGGCAGAGAAGTTGATTAAAGGGAATATTTATGATTGCGTGTGCCGGTACGAACCTGCCAGTTGAAAGCTTTTGGAGATACAATCTTCAGGGTATCCTTTTTGGGACAATTGTATATCCAACTCAAGGTCGTCAAGGATTTGTTTTAAAATAATTGTCATTTGTCTTCTTGCTCCATAAAGGTTAATAGTGGAACTTACTACGCAACAGAATCAAGAATAGGTCATGTTCGTTGAGTTTTTTTTTTTTCTTTTCTTTTCTAATTTACAAGCACTGTGACATAAAGGTAACGACAATTCATTTCATCAAGCGTTATACCGATAGCAATTGGTCAGAATCGTTACTTTTCAGATGTTCAGTTTATGTTGGAAACCACTCAAGTAATTACGCCTTTGGATTTTCTGTCTCATTTTTTGTGTGTCAATTATGTTCTATTTAATCTCAACTATTTATTTATATGGGACTTGCAAAAATAGATGGTTGAGATCAAATAGGATAAGATTGGTACACAAAAAATGGGACAGAGGATCTGGTCGGTAATCACGCCCTCCTATCCTTAATTTTCACTCAATCGTGAGGAGTTGCAATCTCCAAACAAGTACCGGATAATCAGTAGCTTTGCAATATAATTATTGCTTCTTTTTGACGGTGAAAGTAGGCTTCGTATTTTTGCGTGGTTCCGTATGAGTTGAATTTTTTTTTTTCAATCTTTAAAATTTCAGACTCAAGCATATCGTACCAGCCAACTTAAAGCCCAAATCATTTCTTGAATGTTTTGTTTTGAAAAATGAATAATTCCTTCAAGTTATATATGAGATATTGGTACATTTCCAGAGGAGGAAAGGCTATAGCACATCTATAAAAGGCTGAGAGTGCTTAAAGATACCATAACGTGTTTTGACAAAGAGGGCCATTAAGAAAGAATACATTAAGGTAGGATGCTTTGGGATTAAACAATGTGGTGTTGCAAGGTGAGTTGGTATCACTGAAAAAAAGGAGTAGATAGTAGAACTCTGCATGAATTTTCATGAATAATACAAAATTAATAGACCAATTATCACTAGGAGGCTTTTACAGTCAAGGTATTTTCTGCAATTATAGGAGTCTTACCCTTACGAACTTAAGAACCTAAAATCATTTGCTAATTATATTGCTTGAATTGTAAATCTTATTTGGGAGTACACCATCTTCTAGCTAATTCTAGAGAAAATTTTTTATGAAGATTGTGCGCGACGATCATCTCTCAAGTCTTGTTAAAGATGACGTGTGTTAAATTGTTTTTTGTTTGGTTTCCCTTTTAAAGATATTTTGATTTCTTTATAACCTTATGGCATAGACAATGTTGTTAAGAATTTTTTGTTCCCCTATCTACAACAATAGATAAGAATCTTCTTCCACTTCCACATTTCCAATTTCATATCCCTTATTTGCAATATTCTTGCCAAATTGTTCTTACATAATTGCATTCAAAGAAAATATGCTCCATTGTTTATAAAACACAAGATTCCAAGATTTTTATGTATCTTTTTAGCATGTCCTTTATGTTGAGTTTTCCCCTGATCAACAGCCACAAGGTTATGGAGGCTCAAGATAAATCCCTATATGTATGATTAGTGAATTTTCCTGATTGGTGATGCCTCCATATTTTCTGGTCCTCCAAATTCGGTTGTAATTCTATGAGAAATTTTGTTACATGAATGGAATTAGATATGGTCTGGTTACGAATAGTTAAGGCTTCCTTCAATGTAATGCTGTCATCTAGTATATTCCTTAAGGCAATCATCCTTTTGTTCTCAGATAATGGTCTTAAGGGGACTAATTATCATACCAAAATGAGGTGGAGGAGTCATTTCCTACTATGTTGGTGAAGTCCATTCCTTGCTTCTACTTGAGTATAAGGATATGTTTTGAGTGTCCATGATGTGTCATTTTTAATCCATCAATCCCATAAGCTTCCTTTTTTGATGTAACATGAGTGAACCCACATAACCCATGTTAAGTTATTGTCCTTTAGGAGCCTCCAAACTCTTTTAAACATTTGGACTTGTTTGAGTTCCTTATAGTTAGAATCCCTAACTCCCCATCTCTCCAAGTTTTGCAAACTTCTCCATCTCACCTTAGCTTGGATTCCACCTTTCAAGTATCCTTGCCATATTAATCCATACATATTTTGTTAATGACTTTGATCAATTTCCTAGGAAACAACAAATGTGAGGTCCAGTGCACATAGAGATTTCTTAGTATTGATTTCACCATTTATGTGTCTGTGTTTCTAGCTTGTAAGTCTACCTTGGATCCTCTCTAGTAGTGGTTTAAATTAAGTAATCGAAGGCTTTTTGGTGGTAATAGGTATTCCCAAGTATATGATTAGTGATTTGCTCTAATTTAGAACTGTTAGGTAGGATAAGGTGATAGTTTGTGTCTTTACACCTCCTAAGATTAGTAGTTAGCTATTGTCCTTGTTTATGAATAGGCCTAATAAGGTTCTAAAGGAGTCTAGTGCTCCCATTAATGTTGATACTGAGATAGGATGTCCTTTGGAGAACAAAATAAGATAAAGTCCAAAGGATAGTGGACCCTACGCTTATAATGGAATTTGAGTTTTCCTTTATAAGAAAGGTTCTTGATCATCCTAACTAGCACTTCCATAGTAAGGGTAAATAGGTAAGAGGACATAGGGTCCCCTTGCCTTAGTCCCTTCCTCCCCTGATCAAACTTGTATGCTTTCCACTAACTAGTACTTCATAAGAAATAGTGGTAACACATTAAGCTATCTAATTTATAAATAGTTGAGCTATCCTTATAACCTACAAGATATTTAGCAAAAACATTTCGATCTAATGAGTTAAATGCTTTGTGAAAATCTACCTTGATAACACAATTTTTTGGTGTCTTCCTTTTATGGTATCCTTTAAAAAGCACTTGCACCAGTTGGATGTTGTCTCCAATTAATCTACCTTTTATAAAATCTCCTCGAGAACCATTAGCTATCTACTTAACTATTGGCTTCAACCTATTAGTGAGCATCTTAGCTATGACCTTGTAGATAACATTTAAGCCTGTAGTCCTTGATAATACTTGGGAAGCCACCTTGGGTATTAGACTTATATAAGTCTTGTTAATTTCTTTTAACATGATACCCTTCTTAAAGAATTCAAGTAATTCTTCAGTTACTATTGTCTTGGTTTCGTCTTAGGTTTTATGAAAAAAGTAGGTATTATAGCTATTTGGACTAGAAGCTTTATGGGGTTGTATGGCTCTCTCCATATTTTCAGCATCAAAGTTTAAATTATACTTGCAACAAGTTCTTTTGTTATATATGAATTGATGATATTCCTCACCTCCTCAAACCTAAATGAAATTTTTGATCTTGTTTCAATTATTTTGGAGAAAAACTCATGGATCTGCTTTTGTTCATCTTCCTTTTGAGTGAGGGTTTTCCCATTTCCATCCTTCAATGAGGTCATTAATTTTGTATTTTTTTCTTCCATTACAGCCCTATGATAAAATTTGGTGTTTCTATGCCCTTCTTTGAGCCAAAATTTTCTTGCTTTTTGCCTCAATAATGAATTGTTCACTTCTAGCATTGTCATGTAGTGTTCTATTGCAACCCATTCTGCATTCCTAAGCTAGTCATCATGAGGTGCCCTATAAAGCTCTTCCAGTATTTTCTCTAAGTTCTTTTTGGCCTCTAAAATATCATTCTGAGTGTTGCTCCCTATGCCTTTGTTCATCGTTTTCATTTCCATTTTGATCAAATGAAGTTTCCTTATACAATTGTACATCTTGGTGTTTGTTACGGGAGCATTGATTCCTTTCCTAATGGTTGCAAGAACCTTCATTCCTACTTGATGATTGTTAAATCTGAAGGGAAAACATCTTTTTGGTTGATTGAATGTGTTTAGGATGAGAATTAAGGTATGATATGAACCTTAAACTAAAAAAAGCATTGAGAAAGATGCTTGGAAATCCATCTCTATACTTAAAACTTTCCTTATACACCTTACCTGAAAATGAACGGACGCTCTTAGTTGCACTAGACCTGGAAATCCTACAAGAGGGGGCTACTAAGTGGGAGGCCACACTAATAGGATAATTAATAAAGAAAAGGCCTACCTACCAAGTAATCAAGATTTAGGCTCACCATAAATGGCACAATATGGGATTAAAAAAAAGCCCTAAATGATGAAGATTTGTTTTTCTTCAGATTTTCCTCAGTTTAATGTGAAATTAGGACCTAAATGTAACACCCCCTATATGGAACCTACAACTACCCATATACATGGTAACCAAACCTGTACAAATAGTCATGACATACATTTCTATTCCCATGTCTGTCACCTCGTGGTCTATCATACCTACTTCAGTCGCGATTGTTGCCTTCCTAGCTTACTTCTGTTATGATCGTACGATCATGGCACTTGTTCTTCCTCCGAAATTTCTCTATATCTTCTCCGACCTTCTTTACCTAATCTCAAACAATAACAAACTCATCAAAACAACTCAAAATTAAAGCCCCATATCATGCTCTAACCCATATAACACTAAAAAACACAAACATATAATCACACTAACACAATTCTAAACCTAAACATGCATAAATAATCTAATTAACAACTAAAAGTATACTAAAATACCCATTAAAACATAATGTAGCCTATAACTATCAACAAACTATTTTTCATGTATCTTAATAGGGCAATCTCTATACACTCTATTCACATATATAATATGGCCCAATGGACTAGTCACATGTATATCATAGGCTAATCAATCTATTGATAACATTCTATCATGCATTCTCTTGAAATGTATGAATGAGTGAAATTGTGATCTATCAATGCATGCATATCAAAATCAAAGAGAGAGAAAATACCAGCTATAACTTCTAAG